>NW_004624740.1:25022039-25150544 GCF_000247695.1 Heterocephalus glaber | reverse complement strand
GTTTTGAAAGATAATTTTGCAGGATACAACAGTCTAGGTTGGAAGTTATTTTCTTTTAGGGCTTGAAATACTTCACTCCAGGCTCTCCTTGATTTGAGGCTTTATGTTGAGAAGTCTGCCGTGATTCTGTTGAGCTTTCCTTTATATAGGCCCGATTTTTAGAAGCCTATGTAGTTTTTTTTTTTTCTTCTTCTTCTTTGGTTTAAGTTCACTTATCTTCCCTTGTAAAGATATTATTACAGTTACAAGTACAGTAGTTTTGTGTTATTTGTGGAGGAAGATTACTGGAGTTTATATTAATTTAGGGGGACATGCAACTAAGTAAACAAGTAAAATACCGATTATGGTATTTTCTAGAAGGAAATAAACATGATGAGATCTATTTTGAGTCTTTAGGGAAGAACCTGCCTCTCTGAGAAGGAAATTTTTTTTCATGATAATGCCTCAGTTAAATTGTACCTGTAAATTTTTAGAGAGATTTTTCAGTAATGAATATATTTATGTTTTGTTTACTTAATTTCTGATGTAATATTAGTCCTAATTCTGGAGCAGTGTAATTCAGAAAAATGCTTGTAAAACAGTCTTGCAGATTGGGAGTCTTCGTTTTGTAACAGGAGCTGTGTCTAGATTGACTTTTTATAAGAGATGTGATCTTGGTAATATGCAGTTTGATTTAACTTTTAAATGTGTGATTTAAAACATATATTCTTAAGTCCTCAAATTATAATTTCTAGTGCATTTTTGCCTCATAAATGTTCTATCCTAATATGGTCTTTGGAAATGGGTAATTGAAAGTACTCTAATGTTGGAAAGTTGGGCTCTAAGATACACTTTATAGTATATATGGTATCATAGAGGAAAGATAAGCATACTCTTGTTTTTTTGTTTTGTTTTGTTTTTGATACCGGGGATCGAACTCGGGACCTTGCGCTTGCAAGGCAGGCAGCAGAACCACTGAGCTAAATTCCCGGTAGCATACTCATGTTTTTGACACCTGGAGAAATTGTTCTCCTGATACTGAATATACTCAAGATTGACTGGGTATGTGGATGGAAATAAAGAAATGCAGCATTTATTGAGTTTAATTAGCTGGTCTTGGGACATAAATGAGAAGGCCACGTAGTCAATACTAAAATTTAAAAGAATAGAGAACTGAATGGAAAGGTACTAAGACTTTTAGTATATGTGCTGCTGAAGCGAGCATGGTACTAAGACTTTTAAGACAAGGTTATGAAGGGAACATACGTTTTTTATTAACAGATGAAAATAAAAATTTTATATGGGAAATTTATTTAGTGTGTAGTTTTCCTCTTGTCATGGAAAGGTGATTTTTCTTGATCCTTAGTGGGCATTTTCTAGATCTTCCCTATTCTAGGATGTGGAGGTCAGATACTATTGAGAGTAAAGTGGGTCCTTCCTTTTCCTGGGTGGCTGGCTGTTCCACATTTATCTAAAATATCGTTTAAGTATGAGATGGTAATACTGCTTCTGCTATGACCACAGATACCCCAGCAACAAAAGAGGTCAGCATATTACTCTTCATATTCTTGGTCCATCTTTTCTAAAGAGCATTTGTAGATTAGATAGTTTTATATTATGAATCAATTTTATTCCTCCCAGGAAGTTTTCTGTTCCTACATTTTTATTTTTGGGTCTGGGTGATTGAACTCGGGACCTTGCGCTTATGAGGCCGGCGGCAGAACCACTGAGCTAAATCCCTGGCCTTTTCCTACATTTTTTGATACTGAGCAGGTAGATTTTGTTGGAAACATAGTTTTGTGCCAGTATATCATACTTGTTTCACCTTAGAACTACAAAACCTCAGAATTATTTTACAGATTGAGAAGGTATAACTTTCCTGTGAAATATTCAAACTTTATTTTTAATAAACATGAATATTTAAAAAAATATAATTTCTATGTAATTTTATCTGGGTTCTTTTGTATGTGCATGGCAATTTAAAGTGGTGGCTAAGATACTGAAGACCATGGACCAGGTTTTTAGCAGGAAAGGAAGACATTGAATGGTTTCACTTACTTTCTAAACCTCTTGAAATATAATTGAGCTATTTTTGTCATGTATTTATTTTCTGAGGAGATAACAATTACAATCTCAAGGGATTATTTACCTAAAATATTGAGACTTATAGATACAAAGTATTTTATATAGTTAGAAGAGTGTGGCATTAGTTTATATTATTATGCTGAAATAATATATTCTAAATTTTGCAACAAATCTAAACACAAGTCACAAGTTGAGTATGTAATGTAACTCTTTTTTTCATGAAATATTTGAGGTGCATGATTCTCCATTATATCCTTGGTATTGTATTTGCTTTCCTCAAGAATGTTTTCCTCCTGGGTTTAGTGCATATCCCTGTAAATCCCCAGCTACTCTGGAGGCTGAGGCAGGAGAATCCCAAGTTCAGAGCCAGCTTGGACAACTTAGTGAGACCCTGTCTGAAAATAAATTTTAAAAGGCGGGGGATGTAGTCTAGCATGCCTGAGGTTGTGGGTTCAATCCCAGTACCTCCAAAAAGAAAAAGTATCCTCCTGTATAACCATAATATACCAATTAATATCTGAAAACAAAGGTATGTTTCAGAGTGATTCTCTTATACACCAGCCAAAATCAGAACAAATGTGTGTTTACATGTACACAAATATGCATTTACATGACATCTGTATCTGTCTATACTGAAAAACCTAAGTTCACACTGCCATCTCTGACTTCATTTACCACAGATCATTCTGGTCTTCATCTTTTATGAGAAGTTATTCTCCATATGTGGTCAGTCCCACTATATGTAATCCCCTCCCTACCCTGCTCTTCCCTTCCCTTCTCTGAGGCAGGGACTCTGCTTATCCGTTTCTTATATCAGGACTCCCTGAACAGATGCCTCCTTAACCCTGTGTGGACTTGCACTTCAAGCCAGGCCTTTCCCAGAATCCCTGGGAGCTGTCCCCATTGTGGCGGTGCTGATACCTGCTGTGGGCCATTGTGGCATGCTCCGTCACAGGCCCTATGTTTGTGTGCTCTGATGACTTCTGGATTGGATTTTCAGAAAGGAAAGTGGAAGAGAACTGAATATTTAATTGTATTATAGAAGTAACTGGTATATGAAGAGACAATTTTTCCTTTTGATGCTTGAAAAATGGTAAAATTATAATATTATAGAGTTACTGTTGATTCAACTTAATGCATATATTGACAAACTGAGTTTGAAGAACTTTAGGATGACCTCCAGATTTACCAATAATTAAAACAGATTATGAGGAAGGAAAGTTTTAGAGTTTAGGCCTTCTATTCTTGCACTACTTAGAACTCTCAAGTGAGCATATGATAGAGATAAGGAATCCAATGTGAAGTGTGATTTATGGTTCATCCTTTTAAGTTTTTAATGATAGAAGACTTATAGGTAGAAATTATTAGTGTAATGACATAAAGGGTAAAAAAATACAGAGCATGCTTGTCATAATTTAGAAAATACATTTTGATTGAACGGCAGGTCAGCTTATATATAATGCTCAGTAAAGTACTAGGAATTGTAGATCAAGCTGCTGGTATAGTCACTTCTACCTTCAAAAGAATCTTCAGGTAAACATATACTACTAATGACAATTTAGTAAATGCTATAGTAGTGTATATTTAGAGAGCCATGTAAACAGGAGAGTTAGTATTTGGATTTCGTGGTGCTAACTTACTGGTCTGATGGATATATTAGAATCTTGAAACTGTAACTCAGTTTTTAATGTGTTTTCTTCTCATAGCAGATGCTTACTTAGTCTTATCTAAAGCAGGCACTGCACTGGGATAAAAAATAAATAAGCTGTACTGTTGAGCTCCTTCAGAACTTGGGAGTATGGGATGAGGTTGGAGCGGAGCTAACACCCTGTGCTCTGTGACTACATCTGTCTCACAGGGGGCTGGAGAAACTGTGTATGTGAGTGGTAATTGTGTATGCAGAATGCTCTTATTAAACCCATAAATGGCATAAAATGTTGATTTTAAGCCTATTTTATGGCTTAGAAACCAGGAATGAAGGAACAAGAATTATCAGGGATGGTGGAAAGTAATATGGGAACTAACAATTAAAACTATTTTATTAATCCTTCCTTTGGACTTCTTTTTCAGTTTAATTTCTTTGATCATGAACACAGAGGCAAACATATTACATACTCTTACTTTGTAGTTCCATAGATTGCTGGAAAGAGTGCTTTCCAGGTACCAGATTACCTAATTTGAAAAGTGATTGAGAACTTAATCTTTTCGCAGTAGAAACAAGATTTAGCTAGTTACGTTCTTGTAAACACAATATGATTTTTTCCCCTGCCTATTCTGTACAAATAAATGTTTTTTCAATTACCTGCATGATATCACAAGTCTTAGGAGTACACTTGTTTTGTAATAGTATTATGCCTTCCTCTGTGAACTTTTTGAGTCTCTTGTTTTTCCATGATTATTTGAGAAATTTAATGTCATCAGTGTAAAAACTTTTTTTTGTAATGTAAAACCTCTTAAGAATTATTTTCATCAAAAGTTGAAGATTCTAATTTTGAGTTTGATATTTTATTATTTTGGGGTTTTTTTGGTATCGGGGATCAAACTTGGGACCTTGCACTTATGAGGTAGGGGGTGGCACCACTGAGCTAAATCCCCGGCCCTTTGAGTTTGATATTTTATATCAGTGTCTGCTACAAGTGAGCAGAAATGCTGTTTGCTCTTATCATTGAATTGTGTTTTAATAAGATTAGATTTAATGTCATGCAGTAGTTACCTGTAGTTTGTCTTGGGTCAGGTTATCATGATAGCAAATTTGGGCCTTAGGAACAAATCTCATAAAAGTTTAGTCACCTAAAAGATGAAGCACAAAGTGAAGTGAGCTGCATTTTGACTGTTGTCAGTCAGTGTTTCTCTGATCCCCGTAATCAGCACATCCTGGGCCCCAAGGCTCTGAATGTTGCCAGGACTCTCCTTACTCCCCTCCTGAAGTTGAGAAAGCACTGCTCTACATGCACTTGAGTGTTTAAAGCAGGGCATTAAATTACATCATGGAAATGCAGTTGTAATTGATCATCTCTGGTGTAACAGAGGTATTAAGATACATGGTTTAAAATATCGTAACTATAAAAACCACTAGTTACAGTGCTTTTCATTTAGAAATGTAACACAAAATAGTAGATAACATTTTTTAAAAGTGAGATCACTACATAAATTTTTATGTATTTTCTTTGTCTAAGTATATCTGTAATACCATATTCACTTTTGTATAATTTCTTCACCTAATGCTATGGCAAGTATTTCCCTATGTCAAACAAGTTTTCTAAAAGCTGATTTTCAGTGACTGAATAATATATTTTTAGGGGTGTATCATGATATGCTTAGCCCGTTGTTGAACTTAAGTCCTTCTGCCTCCACTTTCAAATCTTTGAATATATTATTGCATTATTTTTCTGTGTGTGATTCCCAGAAGTAGATGACTTGGTGAAGGATGTGAACTGAAAATGCCATACCAGTACACAGTTGTGTAAATGCTCATTTGTCTCATCCTTGCCTAATTGAAGTGCCAAGTAAAGAAAAATGATGTTGCTAATTAGATACTTGAGAAAGGTGCTACATTTTAAATTATAAACCTTTAATTATTGATTTGAGAATCTTTTGTCAGACTTAAGTACATTACTATTAAACACTAATATAGTTTCATTTTTGTGAATGTTATAGTTATGCGCATTCATGTACTTTTTAAAAAATGTTGATAAGAGATCGAGACAAACACTGAGATAAAGTGACATACCTCAACCCTGATCCATAGACTTATCTATTTGGGTATATGAGGTTTATAGAAAGTTAAGAACCAGTGAAAGATATGGGTCTAATTTTAATCTTCGACATGTAAAAAAACCAGCTTTCCAGTATCTTTTTTTTTTTTTTTTGGGGGGGTACTGGGGATCGAAGTCAGGTCCTTGCACTTGTGCAGCAGGCGGCAAAACCACTGAGCTAAATCCTCAGCCCACCAGCATCATTTTTTAAAGAGGCAATCTTTCTTCCAGGGATGGTGTTTGGCTCCTTTGTCGAAGATAAAGTGGCTGAGTATGTTGGAGTTGTTTCTGCATCTTCTAATCTGTTCCATTTATCCTCTTTTTATCACAGTAGCTTTGTAGTATAATTTCAAGTTGGGGATTTTGATGCCTCCTCCCTTGCCTTTGTTGTGCAGAATTGCTTTTGCTATTCTATGTCTCTTCTGGTTCCATGTGAGTTTTAGGATTGTTTTCTCTAATTTTGTGAGATATGCTATTGATATTTTGATCTGGATTGTATTAAATCTGTATAACAGTTTTGGAAGTATGGCCATTTTCACTCTATTGGTTCGTCCTACCCAAGAACAAGGGACATCTTTCTACTTTCTGATATCCTCTTGGATCTCCTTTCTCAGAGTACTGTGGTTTTCCATGTAAAGGCTAGATTGAGTCCTAGGTATTTCATTGTTTTGGATGGTGTTGTGAAAGGTGTTTCCCTAATTTCTCTCTCAGTGAGTTTTTATTTGTGTACAGGAATGATGTTGATTTTTGAGTGTTGACTTTGTATCAGCTATGCTGCTGAGTTTGTTTATTAAGTCTAGAAGTCTTTTGGTGGAGTTTGGGGGGTCTTCTATGAATAGTATCATGTCATCTACAAATAATAATAATTTAACTTCTTCCTTTCCTGTCCTTATTCCTTTTATTTCTTTCTCTTGTCTAATTGCTCTGGCTAATGTTTCCAGAACTATATTGAATAAGAGTGATGACAGTGGATATCCTTGTCTTGTTCCTGATTTTAGAGTGAAAGCTTTCAGTTTTTGTCCATTTAGTATGATGTGGGGTGTTGGTTTGTCATAGATAGCTTTTATCAGATTGAGGTAAAGACCATTATTCCAATTTTCACCCTTTATTTTTTTTGGTACCAGGGATCGAACTCGGGACCTTGCACTTGCGAGGCAGGGTCCGGAATCACTGAGCTAAATCCCTGGCCCCCTATTCCAATTTTCTATGGGTTTTTATAATGAATGGGTATTGGACTTTGTCAAATGCTTTTGTTTTTTTGCATCTAATGAGATGATCATATGGTTTTTGTCCTTGGCTCTGTTAATATAGCGTATTATATTTATTGATTTGCATATGTTGAACCATCCCTGCATATCTGGGATGAATCCTACTTGGTCATTGTGTATAAACGTCTTGATTTGCTGCATTCTGTTTTCCAGTATCTTATTGAGCATTTTTGCATCTATATTCATTGGGGAGATTGCCCTGTAGGTCTCTTTTGGTTGGATCCTTCTTTCGTTTTGGTATCAGGGTAATTCTTGCTTCCATGAGTGAATTTGGGGGTATTGCTTCCCTTTTGATTTCATTAAAGTGTGAGAAGTAGCAGCATTAAATCTCTAAATTTCTTGTAGAATTCAAGAGTGAATCCATCAGGGCCTAGGCTTTTCTTTTTTCTTTTTTTTTTTTCCTTTGGTACTGGGGATTGGACTCATGACCTTGCTTACGAGGCAGGGCGTGGTGCCACTGAGCTAATTCCCCGGCTAGGGCCGGCTAGGGCCGAGGCTTTTCTTTGTTGGTAGGTTTTTAATTACATCTTCAGTTTTATTGGCTGATTTTCATATCTTCTTGGTTTAGCTTTGGTAATCCATATGTATCCAGGAATCTGTCCATTTCTTCTGTGCTTTCCATCTTATTAGAATGCAGGCTCGAAGCAGGTATTGGTGATCTTCTAGATTTCTGCAGGATCTGTTGTGATTTCACCCTTTTCATTCTCAATTACATGGATTTGAGTCTTCTTTTCTTTTTTGATAAGATTGGTTAAGGGTTTGCCAATTTTGTTTAACAGAATCTATGGGTCATCTAGTGCAGATAGTTAAAGACTACACACTTGTGCTTTGAAGTCATTCCTTAGCACCACTATATAGAACATGTTCCTTCAAGCAAAATGAATACCTTGCTTCTGTTCCTCAGTCAACTAGACAATCCAAGTAGAATAATATCTTTAGTATTCTCCTCCCTCCTTTTCTGACATTTCTTTTGTATTTATACCCTAATGTTCCTAGTGACTTTTAATCACCCTGTAGCTTTATAGAGCCCGCCACTCTGGTATTTTCACAGAATGTCTGCATTTTCTGATTCCAGTAATTTAAAACTAGCCCTATTTCCCCCCACATTAAAACTCCTACTTACTTTTTTTTTTTTAATTTTGATTTTTTGAGACAGGGTCTCCCTCCGAAGTCTAGGCTGGCCTCAAACTCATGGCAATTCTCCTGCCTCAGCCTCTTGAGAGCTGGGATTACAGGAATGTGCCACCACACCTGGCAAAACTCTTACTTTCTTAATGAATGCTGACCACAACTAGAAGTTAGAGGAAGGTCTTATTTTTTCCAACATGAAAGACTTAACAGTATTCACAAGAACAGTTGATGTTTATGGGAGAGTGTTTATTGAATGAACAGTTACAACTTCAAATAATGGAAGAATTTAGAGGAAACACTGAGGGAGAGAGATCTAGGGTCCAGACTGTCCATTTCACCTCTTTTCAGTTTAGGGAAAGAACTTACAAAAACTTGTTACATTTTCTGAAAGATTATAGGCCTTAGCCTAAGTCAAGCAACACATTTTCCCACAAAATTGTGATAGCCCATTTTAATTAAATTGAGGAAGATAGGAAGTATGGGTAGGGTTAGATTTTTCTACCAACACGAGTATTAAAAATTATAGTTAATTCACTTGAGGCAGGGTGTATGAGTACTTTTATCTCTTGAGCATATATTAAGAAAGATGTAACAAATGAAAGGTGTTTGACTTGGCCAGTTGGATAGTTATTGAGTGGCTGATTGGAATGTTTGCTGCTAGCTACACAGCAGAATAGTTACATAGCTCTTAGTACTGGAGTAAGTACAACATTTTGTATTTTAAGGTAAGTGCAGAGCCAGATCATAGAGAACATATTGAGCTTGCATTTTAGGGTTAGGGTATGTATTAGTCTACATGTTGAAGGATACTCTAATAGATTTTTAAGGAGCTGAAATAATCTTTTAGGAAAGCCCAGATCACATAAGCACAAAATGCCTTGAAAATAATCAGTACGTAACTATGGAATTTTCTTTTCTTTTCTTTTTTTTTTTTTGGTACCAGGGATCAAATTTGGGACCTTGTGCTTGCAAGGCAGGCCACAGAACCACTGAGCTAAATCCCTGGCCCTACTATGGACTGTTCTTGATAAATTCAATTTTTACCAGATAAGCACATCCACAGCTGGGAGTGGTGGCTCATGCCTGTGATCCCAGCACTAGGAAACTGAGGAGCAAAAGTTCTGAGCTACACAGCAAGTTCAAGGACAGCCGGGACTACATAGCAATACCCTGTCTCAACAAAAGACAAAACCCAAGGAAACAAGGAAAGCACACTCCCTTGGCCACACATCTTTATTATTTTTCAGCTAGACGAAGGAAAGATAAATTTCTACTTTTTAAATTTCCACCCATTGACTCCTTATCATTTTTTTTTCCTTAATATGAAGCTGCTCTTTATTAAAGATCAGTAGGCCTTTTTGTTGTCATTAGTCACTTTCTCTGTAGCCACCCATGTGGCATTGTTGACCATTTTTTCCTTGAAATTCTTGCTCAGTTTTTGTGATACTGTGAACTGTGCTTTTAGGACCTATTTCTTCTATTTATCTTTAAATGTTGATGTATTCTGGTATGTTGCCCTACCTCATCTTCTATTTACTGGAATTTCTTAATTTCATCTACTTTTTTAATCATTTGGGAAACTTCATCAAAACACCTGAAAATGCTTGCCTGGAGGTTGCTTGACAATATTGCTTAGGGTCTGGGTGGGGTTTAGTCATTTATTCTGGAATAGCATCTGAGATATTATATGACATTAATGTGAATTCTGGTCAAGAAGTACAGTTTGGTGCTGTCTCATTGCTACCTCAGTTAAAATTTCTTTAACAACTATCTTAATAGGTAACATTTGAGGTACTTTTGTTTTTATGTCAAGCACTGTGCTAATTAATAAGTATCGTAATTGAGGTTACATACTTGTGATTCAATTAGGATTTGAATTTGGACAAAACTGTTTTCAAAACCCAGAAACAGCATGAAGAGAATGTGAAGAACAAGATAGAAAAGCTCCAAACTGTGGGCACCAGCTCCTGGAGTACCTCGGGCTGTCCACTGCCTCTGTCTATTTACAGCCAGATGCCCTGGAAGGACTCAGAGATTGTGTTTTTAAACATTCTTTGCGTTCTTCTTTGCATTGTTGTTGGCAAGATGGTAACAATGACCTCTTCTACTTACAGGTATTCTGAAAGTTGAAATGCTTACTGAAATGGTACTCCATCTTTCCAAGCCTCACTGAAATATGACTGCCTTTCCAGGCTGGTGTGAGATCTCAGTTTTCACTTCTATTGTTCTTGAGTATTTCATTCATGGTCTTGGTCACATTCTGCCTTGTATTTGCATATTATACTGCTCCTAACATACTTAATATTTTTGAGGGAAAGGATTACATCTTATCTTTGCCTTTCCCCTTCACTTATATGACAAAAATTTAATGATCACTCACAGAGTGCCAGTACTGTTCTAGTCCTTGAAAGTCTTGAGATTAAGAGATTTGGCAGCAGAGTGAGAAGATATAGTAAAACAAAATAAATTTGTATCTTTAATTGCGAGATCTTTCAGAATGATTTCTCTTGTAATACTCTAGGATCTTAAAGAATCCCAATTCCAAGGAACTGAAAGAACCTGATGTTAGATATTTATAACTATCATGTGACTTTTTTCAAGCCCTCATATACAAATATTTCATGAATGCTAGAAATGTAATATTCTTGATTGATGATAGAACGTTTGTAGCTTCCATGGACTACAACTCAAAGTGGAGAAAGGTTATTTTAGCCTGCTTATTAAAGTTACATGTGTTGTTAAAGTTACAATAGTTAAAGTTACAAACTCTTATTTCATAATTTTCATTATGTGTTTAATAAAGACAGAATAAAATTTAAATCCCAATATTGCCCCTTAAAGTCCAGTATAAGGGAATCATAGTGACACTGCTGCATTTTAAAGTCAAAATAAATGTAAAACAGACATTAATTTGACTCAGTCAACAGATTTCCAGAATTTATTAAAATGTTATTTACAAATATATCCTACTCTATCAATTCATCTACTATTCAGGCATACACTGTACCAAGGAATGGTTCTAATGAGGTCTTGTGCTCAAACAACTCTGTAGGGCTGTAGAGATTGCCTTTAGCTACATTTTATTGATAGGGTCCTTGAGGCACAGAATTTGTGGTTTGTTTAGGTCACAGGTATACTTTTGAAAAGAAGTTTGAGATGAGTTGGCTTAAGGGGATGGGATACTGAAAAGCATGGAGAGGGGTGGGATATACAAAATTACATCGTGCAAAAACCTCTGGGGAATACTGTTTTTACCAAACTATTTCTGTGGTGATAGGTACTGTGTTTCATTGTGAAAAGACCATTCATTACAAAATAGCTTGTGTTTTTTGACTTCCCGTATCAGTTTCGTATTGGTCCCAATGATTTGAGTAAGGTGACTTTGCGTAGGAAATTAACTCCATTATATCAGGCTTACTTGAATGGCATGTTTGTAATCTATTATAGGATCATAGAATCATTAAAAAATTATAAGTAGCCTACTAATCTCATTTGTATGAACTTAATGTTTAATGTCTTGGGCTTTAGAAAAAAGTTCACTGAATTGGAATGTTATTCTGGAAGAGTATTACTATCTTGCAAAAGGTTTTCCTTTTCCTCTTAGCCTTCTTTTTTTTTTTTTTGGTACTGGGGATCAAACTCGGGTCCTTGCCGCTTGCGCAGCAGGTGGCGAAACCACTGAGCTAAATCCCCGGCCCAAAATTTCTTTCTTTTCTTTCTCTCTTTCTCTCTCTTTCTCTCTCTTTCTCTCTTTTTCTCTCTTTCAGATCGAACTCAGGTCCTTGCGCTTGCAAGGCAGGCACCGGAACCACTGAGCTAAATCCCCAGCGACTCCTCTTAGCCTTCTAACAAAGAGGGTTTAGTTTGGGTCCAGATCAGGTGTGGGATTAGATTGTGGGGTTGATAAAGAGTACTCACTCTGAAGAGATCAAAAGCTATGAATCTTTAATAGGATGTGGTGGCATATGACTGTATAGTAATCCCCACACCCTGCAAAGCTGAGGTGGGAGGATTACAAATCCAGACTGGACAGTTTAGCAATTCAGGGAGACCTTGTCTCAACATGAAAAATGAAAAAGGGCCCGGATGTAGCTCAGTGTGAATACCCTGGATTCAATCCATAGTACTACTAAAGCAAACGAAACTGTAGAACATTGGCTTTCTCTCTTGTACCTCTTCTAAATTTTGAACTCCTTTGTCCTTTACTTTTCCCACTTGGAACTCCATATATTAGTGCAGTAAAAGCAGTGCTTCTGTTTTCCATATTAAGACAAGTAGAGCAGGACAAAGAGAACAAAGAGTATGTTCTTTAACCTGCTCAGTCTGGAATAGCCTGCTGGTGAAGGCCATGGGCTTTGCCATTCAACTTGAGATACAGTTTTGCTATTTGATAGGGACGTTTGTCCTTGGCAAGTTAACTTCTCAGAGTTTTTGTTTATTCATCTGTAAAACTGGATAAAGAGTCTTGCATAGTGTTCTGTAGTAATGAAAGCTGTTGAGTACATCTAAACTGCTTAGCTCAGTGACTTTCTTGCAGTTGTATAAAAATATTAAGTGTTATTATTGAAGTACTGATAATCTAACCTAGTTAACCAGAGTGGGAAACTAGGAAATGTTGGGAGAGTCCTCATGGGTAAATGAATGAACATTTAGAGAGGCAGTGGGAGCTGAACCTGGCTACCTGCTGTCATCTTGGCCTACACCCACTACTTATCATCTCTGTGACTCTGGGCAGAACAGTTCTCTTCTTTTTGTCTGAGTTATTTCATTTTCAGCTAGTAATGGTGATAATAGTATCTGCCTCATGGGGTAGTAAAGACTAAATGACTCAGTGTTTGTGAAATACCAGCATACCAAAGAATTCATAACTCAGTGGCTGTCATTGTCATCGTCATACTTTTTGACACAGCATTTCAGGGCTGCAGGATTTGATATTTAAAATTTGGAGAATGCCTTTTGGGAGACATTTGTCATATTTGGAGACATGTTTGGTTGTCAGAACTTGGGAAGAAGGGTTACTTCTGGTGTCTAGTGGGTTCAGGCCAGCGATGCTACTGTGTGCCCTTCAGTGGACAAGAGAATTCCCACCGTAGAGTTGTGAGCTCAAAACGGAGTGCTGAGAGTGAGAATCCCTGTGCACAGCCTGCCTCATACCAGCACCCGTACTCGCCTGAACTTGCTGCTTCTTTTCATTTAATCCTTCCCCTCTTACAGGACTCAGTACTCATCAGTCTCTTTAAAGAATTAAAAGTTAAATTATGTCATAAAATATCTAGAATATATAAAGAACTGAAAAAATTTGGACCCCCGCCCCCCAAATTTAAAGACTGAGTCCAAAAAATTGGCATCCGAGATGAATACACACTTCTCAGATGAAGAAGTACAAATGGCAGATATATGAAGAAGTGTTCAACATCACTGGTCATTGGAGAGATGCAAATGAAAACAATGCTGAGATTCCATCCCATCCCAGAAAGAAAGGCTGCTATCAAGAAATCAACCAGTCACAAATGCTGGTGGGGCTGTAGGGAAAAAGGAACCCTTCTCTGGTGGCAGGAGTGTAGACTGGTGCAACCACTGTGGAAATCAGTGTGGAGAGTCCTCAAAAAACAACCAGAGATTCCATTCGCTCCAGCTATTCCTCATCTTGGTATCTTTCTGAAAGAATTAAAAGCATCACACCACAGTGATACATTCACACCCATGTTTATAGCAGCACAGTTTGTAATAGCTAAATCTTGGAAACAGCCCAGATTCCCATCAACTGGTGACTGGATAAATAAGATGTGGTTTTTTTATACATTGGAGTACTGCTCAGCCATAAAGAAGGATGGGCTTGAGACATTTCTAGGTAAATGGATGCACCTTGAGACCATACTCTTAAGTGAAATAAATTGGACACACATCTGTAAATATTGTATTGTTTCTCTGGTGTGAGAAACTGAAAATTAAATAACGACCAAAATGTATAAAATAGACACTGAAATAGGAAGAAAATGTTCAAATGGAAAGGGGAATTAGGGAGGGGGGAGGGGAAAAGGAGGGAAGGGAAAAGGGGAAAAATGAGAAAAGATAAAATGGAAACAAAGCTTTTGTAAATAAGGAGGGGAAGTGGGGTTGAAAGGAAGGGAGGGGAATGGGAAAAAAATAATCAAAGTATGTCATGTGCAGGTACAAATTCCATATGATAAAATGATCATGTATTTCTAAATTGTACCAGTAAACTTAATAAAAAATTATATATCATATTCCTTCTAGAAAAACTGATGTACAAAGAGGAAAAATTGAAATGTTTCATAACCTTTCCCATCTAGAGATAACCATTGTGGGAAACTTAGTATATTTCCTTTCAGTACTCTTTCCTACAAAAACAGGAGAGTTTAAAAAAATGTATTTTTATTTAAAAGACTAAGTTCTAAAGACATCTAGTAAAAAAATTTTGTTTTCCTCCCTCTTCCAGTTCCAGTTTCTCCTCTAGAGATCAATATTAATTTGATGCAAGTCTTTTGGTATTTTCCTCTAATCTTATATGCATTATTGTGTAGATTTTTAAAAAATAAATGATGTCAGGGTATAAGTACTGTTCTGTTAATGTTCTGTTAATGTTTTCCCCTAAACTTACAATATTATTCATGTGTCCACGTCAGTGTATTCTAGCAGTTACAGGTATCCCATAGTATGTCTTTATTATGTTTATGTAGTTGGCTGTTGATGGGCATGGCTGTTCACAGTTACAATTAGTGGTTATTTAAGCACCTTGGACTTTTAAGCCCACATATAAGTGCATATCTAATGTACATTTCTGGAATGGAAATTGCCAGGCTGAGAGGTGTGAGGACTTAAATTTTCATAGACTACCAAATTGTTCTTCGGAAAAATTATACCAGTTCACAGTTTCACCAGGAGCCACCCTGTAGTTTGGCCTGTTTTATTTAGGCTGATTTTTAAGTACAGTTTTCTCTCTGAATACCACATTAGTTATGTCCCTTAGGTTTTCATATACAGCACCCATTTTGTATTTGAGTAGTTTTCACACAAGAAGAGTTAAGGGGAGAAATTGTTTTATATCAGTATAGGCAAATGGATTATTTCTGTTTTTGTTAATTTCTGGTTTCACTCCAGAGAATATGGTCTACAGAGTTCTGTGTTTTCCAGCATTGATTGATTTTCTTTATAGGTTAATACCTAATCAGCTTATGTAAGTATTCCATGGGGATTTAAAATGTTAATTGTCTCGGGCCGGGGATTTAGCTCAGTGGATTCCGCCGCCTGCTGCGCCAGCACAAGGACCTGAGTTTGATCCCCGGTACCCCCCCCAAAAAAAGTAAAATGTTAATTGTCTGGATAGGAATTTTATATGTGTATATATTTGACAATCAAGGATGTTACTGTTACTCATAGTACTTAATGTTTTCTAAGCACTTGATCTGCCTGTATCTGAGAAATCTGTCACCCTTTAACTGTGAATGTTTAACTTAATTTTTCCTAAATTTTTGCCTTAAATATTTTTATTCTTGCTTTTATCTTAGCAAATGTTCTTGTATTCCTTTTTTTTGATTTGTATATTTACATTTTTATTAGAATTCTTCAGAGCTGTCAACAGTTGGACAACGTATCAGGAAAAATACACATGAAACACAACATCCTTTAAGCTTGCACCGCTTATATATTTACACATAAAGTTACTGTATATATAAAAAATATTTTCAAGGACTCATAGGCTTGGGAATATTCAAAAGACATTATTGCTACATTTCAGTATTTACAAAAGAAGCCAAAAAATGATTTCAAACATTGAGCAACTGCAAAAAAAATCAGATGTAAAAAGAAAAATTATAAGAATAGAAACTTTCAAGAATATTCAAGACAAAACTCTCAATGAAGTGCCCCTGAAGTACCTAGACATCTACAATTAACTTTTCTTACTATAATCAAAGTTAATAGGCACACAAAGGAATTTTTCAGACAAAGTATGGCAAATGGCAACAATCTCTTATGTGACAATACGACCCCAAAACCTGTTAACTTTGGAAAGGTGCAAGAGCATCAAACTCCATTGCAAATGGTTACTTCCAGAGTAATGGACAAACTGCTTTAAATGTAGTCTAAGGGATGGATAAGGGAAAACCATGGAGGCCACGTACCTGAATTTTGCAAGACAACACACAGATCTTGCCATGTACGCATTTACCTCTTACATTAGACAGCGATGAGGAGAGGGGGAGAGAGAAGGTAAACTATCAAGAATAATATCCAGGCCACAGCCCAAAGGATAACATTTAACTATGTTGCTCGGTGGAACAGTAGCATTACATACAGCCTAAGGAATGGGTACAGTATGCTAAGTATAAATAACAGAGTGCCTTAAGTGCACATGGATTGCAAGTAGGTCAGTCCCTCAGCACTCCACTTCTGACAAGCCTCTACGCAAGCTTTTGGTAAGCTATTCTAGACAGCTATGTACAGAAACAGGTCTGATGACGAAACCCAAGTTACTTCTTGGGTACTTACTGAAGGACTGTATTGGACTCAGGGCAAAAACACCCCTCAAATACATCTCTGCATGCATATACACACATACACTCTTATATGAGATACTGGCCCAATGTCCAGGACATGTCTGCAAAGGAGGATGAATCTAACTTTGACTTCCTGCTATACAAGAATCCAAACTAAGACAGCACTGCTTTCTCACTCCTGCAGAATCCTGTGGTAGATCAGTAACTTCTTCAAACAGCATCAAATCCATTGAGTACAATGCTATTCTGAGGCTAGCGGCTTATTCTGGGCAATCGAAAGCGCGAGTTCATTGGCTAAAAGAGGAGGTTTTTGTTATGACTGCTTGACAGTTACATTTTTTCCTTTTTAAAAAAAGCCAGTATTAACTGTTTCCTTCAAACTTGTATGGCTCAATCTATTCCTACACACAGCTGACATAATGCCAGATTTGTACACAGAAACTAAACCTTGTGGGCTCCTCCTCCAATGTATGAACACGCACAATCTATAGATGAGTATATCCAGACACTGGCTAGGGAGGCCTTGTCTCCAGTTCAACTTCTAATAGCAAATTCTATTTAAAAACCAGGTCAGGTGTACAAAAGCTCATGTGGTGGTCCACAGCTGTGTCTTTATTCATGTTCAAGGGGCACTTTTTCTTGGCCTAGGTCTCATTCTCAGTGTGAAATATGAGATTTCATAAAGCCAGATGTTCATATTTGTGTCCTTTGTTCTAATAATGTTCCATTTTCCACATGAAGGGCTTAGGTTTCAATTGCCAATCCTGATGTATCTTCATATCATCCTGGATCCTTTAGGCCAAATGTGAGTACTTCAGCACTCGGGCGAGAGCTGAAACGTGGAATGGAACTCCGAAGCCAGCGCAGCCACGGTGATGAGAGGCGCTCACGGTGCCTGGGATTTTCTCTGCATCCTGCACCTCCTGCTCCGCGTCCAGCCAGGTTCTTCTCAGCCATCTGCAAGTCCAGGGGAACCGTCTCCCCCATCCATCCTTCCTGCACAATCAGAGTTAATAGTCAGAGCTGGTGACCAGATCAGGCTGACATGCACTGATCCGGCCTTTGTCAGATGGACTTTCAAGACCCTGGGTGATGTGAGTGAGAATAAGGACAGTGAATGGATCAGAGAAAAAGCCGAGGCTGCCCACACAGGCAAATACACGTGCATCAACAGAGATGGCTTAAGCAGCTCCATTCATGTATTTGTTAGAGATCCTGCCAAGCTTTTCCTTATTGGCCTTCCCTTGTATGGGAAAGAAGACAGTGACACACTGGTCCACTGTCCTCTGACAGACCCAGAGGTGACCAATTATTCCCTTAAGGAGTGCGAGGGGAAACCTCTCCCCAAGAACCTAATGTTTGTCCCCGACCCCAAGGCTGGCATCACCATCAGAAACGTGAAGCGTGCCTACCATCGACTCTGTTTACGTTGCTCTGCCAACCGGGAGGGCAAGTTGGTACTGTCAGACAGGTTCATCCTGAAAGTGAGGGCAGCCATCAAAGCTATACCACTCGTGTCTGTGTCCAAACACAGCTCTCTTCTGCGGGAAGGGGAAGAATTTACAGTGACATGCACAATAAAAGATGTGTCTAGTTCTGTGGGTGCATTGTGGATAAAAGAGAACAGTCAGCTAACTAAAGCACAGGTAAAACGTAATAGCTGGCATTTGGGTGACTTCAGTTATGAACGTCAGGAAACACTGACTATCAGCTCAACAAGAGTTAATGATTCTGGAGTGTTCATGTGTTACGCCAATAATACTTTTGGATCAGCAAATGTCACAACAACCTTGAAAGTAGTAGATAAAGGATTCATTAATATCTTCTCCATGATGCACACTACTGTATTTGTAAATGATGGAGAAAATGTAGATTTGATTGTTGAATATGAGGCATACCCCAAGCCTGAACACCAGCACTGGATATGTATGAACAGGACCTCCACCAACAAATGGGGAGATTATCCCAAGTCTGAGAATGAAGGTAACATCAGATATGTCAGCGAGCTTCATCTAACCCGGTTAAAAGTGACTGAAGGAGGCACTTATACTTTTTTCGTGTCCAACTCTGATGTCAATGCTTCCGTGACATTTACTGTTTACGTGAACACAAAACCAGAAATCCTGACTTATGCCAGGCTCACGAATGGCATGCTCCAGTGTGTGGCAGCAGGATTCCCAGAGCCCACAATAGATTGGTATTTTTGTCCAGGAATGGAACGGCAATGTTCTAATTCTGTACAACCGGTGGATGTGCAGATTCAGAACTCCTCTGTGCCACCATTTGGAAAACTCCTGGTTCAGAGCTCCATAGATTCTAGCATGTTCTGGCACAACGGCACAGTTGAGTGTAAGGCTTCCAATGATGTGGGCAAGATTTCTGCCTATTTTAACTTTGCATTTAAAGAACAAACCCATCCCCACACCCTGTTCACCCCTTTGCTGATTGGTTTTGTGATCACAGCTGGTATGATGTGCATCATTGTGATGGTTCTCACCTACAAATATTTACAGAAACCCATGTATGAAGTGCAGTGGAAGGTTGTTGAGATAAATGGAAACAATTATGCTTACAAAGACCCAACACAACTTCCTTATGATCACAAATGGGAGTTTCCCAGAAACAGGTTGAGTTTTGGGAAGGCTTTGGGCGTTGGCGCCTTTGGTAAAGTTGTGGAAGCCACTGCGTATGGCTTAATTAAATCAGATGCAGCCGTGACTGTTGCTGTCAAGATGCTCAAGCCGAGTGCCCACTTAACCGAACAAGAGGCCCTCATGTCTGAACTCAAGGTCTTGAGTTACCTTGGAAATCACATGAACATTGTGAATCTCCTGGGAGCGTGCACTGTTGGAGGGCCCACCCTGGTCATTACAGAATATTGTTGCTATGGTGATCTTTTGAATTTTTTGAGAAGAAAACGTGATTCATTTATTTGCTCAAAGCAGGAAGATCAGGCAGAAGCAGCACTTTATAAGAACCTTCTGCATTCAGAGGAGTCTTCCTGCAGTGACAGTACCAATGAGTACATGGACTTGAAACCTGCCATTTCTTATGTTGTCCCAACCAAGGCAGACAAAAGGAGATCGGCAAGAATAGGCTCATACATAGAAAGAGATGTGACTCCTGCTATCATGGAGGATGACGAGTTGGCCCTGGACCTGGAAGACTTGCTGAGCTTTTCTTACCAGGTGGCAAAGGGCATGGCTTTCCTTGCCTCAAAGAACTGTATTCACAGAGACTTGGCAGCCAGAAATATCCTCCTTACTCATGGTCGAATCACAAAGATTTGTGATTTTGGTCTAGCCAGAGATATCAAGAATGATTCTAATTATGTGGTGAAAGGAAATGCCCGACTGCCTGTGAAGTGGATGGCACCAGAAAGCATTTTCAACTGCGTGTATACATTTAAAAGTGATGTCTGGTCCTATGGGATTTTTCTATGGGAGCTCTTCTCTTTAGGAAGCAGCCCCTACCCTGGAATGCCAGTTGACTCCAAGTTCTACAAGATGATCAAGGAAGGGTTCCGAATGCTCATCCCCGAGCATGCACCTGCTGAAATTTATGACATAATGAAGACTTGCTGGGATGCTGATCCTCTAAAAAGGCCAACGTTCAAGAAGATTGTTCACCTCATTGAAAAACATTTCTGATAGCACCAATCACATTTACTCCAACTTGGCCAATTGTACTCCCAACCCAGAGAACCCTGTGGTGGTGGACCATTCTGTGTGGGTCAGTTCAGTCGGCAGCAGCACCTCCTCTACCCAGCCTTTCCTTGTGCATGACGATGTCTGAGCAGGATGAGCTTTTGGGGTCTCCCCTACAGGAGCAATCCGCAGTTTTTTGGCTTCCACATGGTCCTTTTGTTTTCCTTCAACTTGCATCTTGTTCCAGGGTAGTGGGTCCCCCACTGTAATCCTGACTTTATGAGCACACTTTAGTGGCTGATGATTTTCTTGTCATCAGCCACCAACCCATTGTAGAGGTTCGAACTGTATATATTCCCAAAAGCAAAGTAGCTCCCACTATAAACAAAAAAAGTTCTGATTTAGAGAAAGAGAGGGTGGAATGGACTAGATGCCCAGATTTCTTTCCAATGCTTCTCCAATTCTGTTTGAAAGGTGTGGTTGGTTGTTGATTTGTTCATGTATTCTTAATCTCACTAAATGATATCACAGAAATACTACTATTCATTGGTCACTTACTCTGTACCAGCCAGTGTTTAGCTTTCACGTGGATTATCTAGTTTAATTGGCACAGTTTGTACTATTATGCCAAAGTGATATGCAAGGAAACCGAAAATGCAAATAGCGTGTGCACTAGAATCAATTGTACCGTAAAGGGTGAGATTTTCCTCCAGCAAGCTGACATTAAAGGCTATGCAGATAACACCTCTGTTATGCTTCTGCACGGAGGTGTGAATCAGAATCCTGAAATTGTCCTAAGATTCCCTTCTACTGTACTTCTCTTTGCCCTCCACTTCACTGCACCTCAGGCCAGCCCTACATGCGCCTTCATGTTCCTCCTATTTTTTAAAGCTTTCTTGGTCAGCATGCAGGCTGGTGGTTTGGTTTTCCAGCACTGGTTTAGATCAGAATCGCTTGTTTCCCAAGACTTGCCCTGGAAACTGATTTAGTAGCTCCCAGGATGAGCCTGTGTATTTGTGTTTTACCCAAATAAATAACATTGATTCAAACTTCTGTTTTTATATATGTATATATCCTTCAAGATGCAGCTTTGTTGTCACCTTGTACTAGACACCTTCTTTAACCACTGGCTCCCCATCTGATTCAGAAGTTATTTTTCTCTTTTTCCACCATCCTGAAGATACCTAGAGCTCCTGGTACCTCACTTATCTGTCTACCCACTAGTCTGTTGGAGTTCTGATCTGTTTGCCCCTTTAATCCTTGTCACTGATACACAGGGGTGATTAATAAGTATGCATTGTAGTTCATGCCAAAGAATCTCACATTGCTCTCTGAGGATATTTATTACTAAATTGTGTAGGTGTGTGTGTATATATTTTTTTGTTTTGTTGTGTTTTTGTTTTTTGAGACAGGGTTTCACTATGTAGTTCAGGCTGGCTTCAAACTCACAGCAGTCCTCCTGCCTCAGCCTCATGAGTGCTGGTATGACAGGTGTGCACCACCATACCTGACTTCGATTATATTTTGGATAACAGTCCTTTATCAGATATTTCTCCCAGTTGGTGTCTTCTCTTGCTCCTGGCATTGTCTTTCACTAAGCAGAAGTTTTCTGTTTTTAATGAAGTCTAGCTTATCAGTAGTTTATTTCATGGATTTTGCATTTGATGCTGTATCCACAAAGTTACTGCTATACCCTGTGTCTTCAAGGTTTTCTCCTATATTATCTGCTATTTTCGTACTTTTGCTTTTCACATTCAGAGCTACAAGCCAGTTTGGATTTTTATGAAGGATATGAAGTCTGTCTACATTCAGATTTTAGAGTGTATATGTTCAGTTATTCCAGCGCCATTTGTTGAAAAGACTATTTTTGCTGTGTTGTATTATCGACTTTGCTCCTTTAGGAAAGATCAGTTGACTTTATTTATGGGACTCTATTTATGGACCCTCTATTCTGTACCAGTGATCTGTCTGTCTGATCATTTAACTTGTGTATAAGTGAATACATTATTTTGTTTTTGTTTTAATTTATATATTTATTGGTACGTTTTAGGTATACAATACATTTACATTTATCATTGGGTGTTTGTACCTGAACATGATGTATCTTAGTTCTTATTTTTTCCTCCATTACCTGTGGACCCTTCACCTCCACCACCCTTCCCTATTTACACAGACTTTGATTCCATTTTTTTTTTCTTTCTCATAATTTTTCCTTTCCCTTCTTCCCTTTCCCCTTCCCCTCCCACCACCCCCAAACCCTTGGACCTTTGCCTATTTCAAATTATCAGTTATTCATTTTAATCATTTTCATTTTTATTTACACTTTCAGTTTCTCACATTAGAGAAACTATTCGGTATTTACACATGTGTGTCCTATTTATTTCACTTAAGAGTATGGCCTCACTATGCATCCATTTAGCTATAAATGTCTCTAGTTTCTCTGAATGCATTATTTTGGACAAACTTATCTATTAGACCAATTAAGAACAGGAAAGGGCTGGGGATTTAGCTCAGTGATTCTGGCGCCTGCCCTGCAAGCACAAGGTCCTGAGTTCGATCTCTGGTACCAAAAAAATAAAAGAACAGGAAAAATAAGTTTTTATTTTACCTTCACTTATTATTCCATCTTTAGTGCTTTTCCTTTCTTTTGTAGATCCAGGTTTCTCACATATCATTTTTCTTCTCTCCAGATGACTTTAACATTTTTTCCAAAGTAATCTGCTGGCAACAAATTCCCACAGTTTTTGTCTTGAGAATGTAGTTTTCCTTTATATTTGAAGGATAATTTCACAGAATACAAAATTCTAGGTTAGTGAGTGTCTTAGTCACTGTCTTTGTTGATACCTGGAAATTAAAGGGGGTGAGGTTTATTTTGGCTCACAGTTAGTAGAGGTTTCAGTCCATACTCCGCTGGCTCCAAAGCAGGACTGTATGGCACAGGGGCATGGCAGAGGAAGAGTTGCTTATTTCATGGCAGATAGGAAGCAGAGTTAGAGAGGAGCCAGGAAGGGAAATAGACCCTTCTGGGTCACAGCCACAGTCACTCACCTCTTCCAACCAGGTCCCTCCTCCTAAGAGCAGGCCTGCTATGATGCCTTTAATCCGATCACCTTTCAAAGGTCTCACCTGTGATCACATGAGGCTCTAGGGCAGTGCTGGTGAACCTATGGCATGCATGCTGCAGCAGGCTGTTTGTTATCCTTGAAAACTCTAAAAGGTTTGCCATGACTGCTTTAGGGGCACATCTGGGTATAAACCATAACAGTGAAGTTTTTTGGGTTTTTTTTGTCTTTTGACTTAAATATTTTGCTCCCTCAGTATACAAGTGCCCCTCCCCTGATTTTTTTCTTATTTTTGATTTTCTGTTGTTTAAAAATGATACCTATTGTTGTTGCTCTTTTATCCTGTTGGTTGTCTCTGAACTTCTGGATTTGTGGTTGGTATCTCTCATTAATCTTGGAAATTTTTCAAAATTCCCACTATTTATCTTGATACCATTATAGTTGTCTCAGTGCTTGAATAATGCTCTTTTTTTATTGTTCTCTTTGCTTTTCAGTTTTGGCGGTTTCTGTTGAGATATCCTCAAGCTCAGAGATTTTTGTATCAGTTGTGTCCATCAGTGATAATCTGCATTTCTGTTATAATGTTTTTGATCTCTGGCATTTCCTCATGGTCTTTTTCTTTTTATATAGGGAATTTTTTTATTAGTACATGTTTGTGAAACATATCGAATACATTATTTTGTGGGGAGTTGGTACATATCCACATTGCATCTTAATTCTTTTTACTTCCCCTCCCCTTTTCCTTGTGCTTCTGTCCCTAGATCCCCTTTTCATCTCTGAAATTCTTAGGATTTTCATCTCTGCTTACAATGCCCATCTGAACAGGCAGTGAAACATATAATCAAATTTTATTTGGGGGAGGTAAGAAATACAGTAGATGATCATTTTGATTCTGAGACATTTGTTTTTAGAAATGTTGATGATGTACACATGTATCTTGAAATTGAGGAAATTGAGCAGTTCTAGAAGTCTGTTATGAAGAACAGTTTACTTTGCTCCAAATCAACTCAGAAATAAGTACAAATAACTTAAAAACAACAAGCATAACTGTGTAGCTAGAAACCAGAGATCAGTACTAAATTTGATTCTGAAATTATCTTTTTCTGGGCCATATGATACCCTGTATTATATTAAGTGTTTACTTCAGTAGACCACTCAGTTAATATAGTCATGGTTCATGTTATAATTTTGTCTAGAAAATATGAAATACAGAGAATAAGTTGGTGAAATAATAAATTTAATTATTTCTCTTTAAATTGTAGGCTTTCCACTCAACTTTTTTTCTTAAACTTCCATAATTATTGATACAATTTCTATCATTGTGTTACACATTTTGAAGTCCTGGTGTTAGGTGTATGTAGGTTTACAATTATCATATCATTTGGTGAATAGATAATTTTTTTAAACTTTCAGTTTCTTTTTTAAAAATTAATTTTATTGGCCCCAGTCACTGAGCTGCCACCGAGGACTCAGCTGCCTCCCCCTTGAGCCCCCTGCTTCCCAGCGATCCGTACCACCACCACCCCCGCCCGCCTTCTCCCCCAGCCGCCTTCCGCAGGCCATTTCCACTGAGGAAAAGGAATCGTATCGTATGTCCGCTATCCAGAACCTCCACTCTTTCGACCCCTTTGCTGATGCAAGTAAGGGTGATGACCTGCTTCCTGCCGGGACTGAGGATTATATCCATATAAGAATCCAACAGAGAAATGGCAGGAAGACCCTTATCACTGTCCAAGGGATCGCTGACTACGATAAAAAGAAACTGGTGAAGGCGTTTAAGAAGGAATTTGCCTGCAATGGTACTGTAATCGAGCATCCAGAATATGGAGAAGTAATCCAGCTCCACGGTGACCAGCGCAAGAACATACGCTAGTTCCTGGTAGAGATTGGACTGGCTAAGGACGATCAGCTGGAGGTTCATGGGTTTTAAGTGCTTGTGGCTCATTGAAGCTTAAGTGAGGATTTCCTTGCAATGAGTAGAATATCCCTTCTGTCCCTTGTCACGAGTTTAAAAACCTCACGGCTTGTATAATGTAACCATTTGGGGTCCACTTTCCCTTGGACTAGTGTAACTCCTACATGCAATAAACTGAAAAGAGCCATGAAAAAAAAATTAATTTTATTGGTATACTTTTGATGTACATAATGATCTCATTCATCATAGGTAATTTGTACCTGTATCTTGATTATTCTTTTTTCCCTGTTCCCTTCCCCTGCCTTCAGCCCTTCTTCCCCACCCTATTTGCGAAAGCTTTGTTTCCATTCTTTCTTTTTCCCTTCTTTTCCCCTCCTCTCTCCCTTGCTCCCCTTCCCATTTGAACATTTTCTTACTGCTTCCCAATATCCATCAATCCTTTTATCAATATGTAAAGTCCTTGTTTGACTCCTAACAGTATTTTTTTCATCTTTGTTTTGTCTTATATTATCAAGGCCATCCTACCTCTTTGCTTATAATTTACATGGAGTATCTTTTCCAGCCTCAGCTTTCTACTTATTTTTTTGTCTTTAGCTCTAAAGTGAGTCTTTTATAGATAGGATATAGTTGGGTCATGTCTTTTTATCCATTTTGACTTCAGTTTACATGTAAATGCTAATAAGGAAGAACTAACTTGCCACTTTTTAGTTTGCTTTCTGGATATCATATAGCTGTGTAATCCTTCCTTTTCCCTGTTACAGTGCTGGGACAGTCCTCTGCTCATTGGCTGGGCTTTCGCTGAGCCTAGTGGTCCGTGTAAGGTGAAAGCTTAAGGTCTTAGTCTTAGGGCTTTTCTGCACATGTATTTTGTCTACGCCTATGTGTTTCTTCCTTCCCCTTGTATGTGTGGCTGCATTTGAGTGTCTTAATTTCTCATAGTCTCAACCCTGCTTTTCTTGGGTCCTTACATGGTTGATTTAGCCCTCTACCATGACCTATGGCCCTAGCAGTGGACTTTTAGCTCCTGTGCAGTTTTCACATCAGGTGCCCAGGGCTTCTCTTGTTAGACAAGACAGGACCAGCTTCCCCAGACCCAAGAGAGGTTTAATGGGCTTGAGGGAAGGAATTGGTCCCTAGGCTGCTGCCCCCTTGAGTCACAGCAGAAGAACAGAAGGCAGGGGGCAAGAGCCCAGAGTCTGTGCGTGGCTTTTTTTTTTTTTTGACATATGGGTATTTGCTTTGTTATTGTAGACCTTTCACTCTTTTCACCACTCTTAGGTTAATTCACTTAATTTCAGGTTGTGTTTTGATGTTTCTGTAAGAGAACGAGAGCTTGAAGCTTTTTTGCCATTTTGCTATCACCACTTGAGAGTACTGTCTAAATTAAAACAGAATACAATGTTATTGAAGGGAATTTAGAACACTAGAAATGTGGAAAAGCTTGAAAAATACTCCTACCACCCCAGAAGAGTCACTGTTTGCACTTTGGTTTGTTGTCTTTAATGCTGTTACTTTCTTCATCTCTTTTTCCTTTTGTCCTGCTTTCTCGTATTCCTCTGCTCTTCCACCACCAATAAAACATAATCTTAGTGTGTTAATTTTTAAATGCACTTTTATTTTTAATTTCCCAAAATACTTTTATAAATAGTACAATTTTTATGTTTCTAAATATTGTAGATAATTCTCATTACCACTAAATGCTTGGATTGTTTTGTAGTTTTTAAGCTTTTATTGAAAGTAGAATTAACAAAACAGGTCTGAGTAACCTATGTTTCCTGTGACTTAAAACATTTCCAGTGTTTTTATGTCTACGAAAAAGTGGCATCCCCTCGGTTACAGGGGTGGGCCCAGACCACTTAGAAAGAATCTTGTTTGAGAGTTAATGTAAGAACAATTTAGCTAGCCATATGACTGTTAGTAGGCTAAAAGATGCTTATTGCTATAAATGAATTAGTAACCTCAAAGACTTTAGCTGGATATGGTGGCACACCCCTGTAATCCCAGCACTTGTGAGGCTGAGGCAGGAGGACTGCTGGGAGTTTGAGGCCAGCTTGGCCTACATAGTGAGACCTTGTCTCAAAAAACAAAACAAGTACTTTCACCTGTGCTATATTAATTATGACTTATAATTTGCCTTAACTTTGTACTATTTATACCTTGAAACTATTTATCTTTTGGTGACAATGAACAGTATACTTGATGCTGTGTGTAGACTAGACATGGAAGGTCAAGGAAGAGTAAGTTGAAAATCACGCCCATGCTCCTTCTTTCGGTACCTCCTGCTTCAAGTAGGGGCAGTTCTAGTTCATGGAGAGGTATCCTTTTCCTTAAGGTGATTAGTATATAGGGGAGTAAATTAGAAAGTGTGTGTTTGTGCACGCGTGTGTGTGAGAGAGAGAGAGAGATTTCGAGTTTTATATTGAGGTGCAGTGTGATTAATTTTCTTTGTAGCAGCAGTTCCTCCTTTCTATAGCTACATTATTTCTTGCTTTGGTCATTCATTATTGTCTATAATGAAGATTTAGACTTTTTATTTCACTGAAACAGTTAATATATAATACTTCAACTAGGATTTTTTCATAGTAATTAACTTTGATGTCTAGGAATACATTACTGCTAAAAGTGTAGACTAATATCAGGTACATACTTTTAAAGAATACAAATGGTAAAACTAAAGCAGTTATAAAATAATTCTTGTAAATGTGAATCTTAATTTGATAAGAAACTGAGTGCAAAATACTTATTTTGGTAGGGAGTCTTTGAACTGTATTTTCTAATGTCATTTACTTGTTAGATCGAGAAGTACTTGAGTGAATCAAGTTTGGTTATTGCATTCATTGGGTGAAATGGCTGCATTTGACAGTTTTTTCCCCCCGTTTTTTCCCCTTTTAGGTGAATCTGGATTGGGAAAGTCAACATTAATCAACTCATTATTCCTCACAGATTTGTATTCTCCAGAATATCCAGGTCCTTCCCATAGAATAAAAAAGACTGTACAGGTATGTATGTTAGTAATGTGAATTTGATGATAAGCTGGAATGATGCCAGCACACACTCATACTATGAAGTTTTATTTGCTAACATAGAGCTAAGATACAAATTTGGGCCTAGCCCCAATATTAGGTGGCAAATAAGACTCTTCAGACATTAAAAACAAAAACCCTAACCTTGTGTTCCTGTTTAGGTGGGTCTGAGGTGAGGTCGAGTGCATTTTGCAGGTTATGCTGATGGATCCTACTTTGTATAGCAAAGGGATAGACTCCAGATCTGCACTTCTCAGTAGAAGCCTGTGTAGTGGCTACTAAAAATTTAAAATCACTTACATAGCTCACATTGTATTTTTGTTTGGTAGCACAGCTCTGAAGTATTGAATGAGACAATTGTTGGTGAACTGAAGCAGGGATACACAGTATATGAGAGAGGCGAGTAAAGAACAGCTCTCCTTAGAGTTGCACCTAAGGACTAGTAGTGATTATCATGGTACACAAGATGGAAGGACAGCCTGACATTGGGCAGACCATAAGGACCCTAAGAAGTGGTTTCGGAAGTCAATATTTGATCTCTTCTTAAGAATTTGTAATTGTTCTAGGAGTTTTTATTCTGTTTTTATTGTTGGAGTTTTATTTTTTCTTTCTTATAACCTTCATTGGGTTTGCTATTTGAAATTACTTACACAAATGTTCTCTAAAAACTTGAATGGCTTTTGTAATCAATACTGGAAATTTTAATCCTAAATGAGAAAGATAATTTTTTAATTTTCTTAATTTAGGTATTTAAATTCAACATCAGTAAGTTGGAATGTGAAATTTTAAATGGATTTGACAGTATACAATCGTAAGTTCAGAAATATTTGGTGTAAAAGATCTGTTAGATATTATTCTTGGTGATTATTTCTGCTGAGGAAATTTTCTCAGTTCTCTTTATTGTTCTTGCAGCATAATGTCAGACCTCCATTAATAATAAAACTTAACACTCAGTTATCCTTTTTTTTTCTTTTTTTGTGAGTTATCTTCCAGGTGCCATCTTACGCATGTTAGATGTGTTAGCTTATTTGAATGTTACAGCTTTATGTGGCAGGTATTACCCTCATTTTACAGATGACATGAAGGCAGGGTGGGGATATGCCTAAGATTACGACAGATGGGGTTCAAATCCAGACAGGCTGGAGTGGGCTGTGTTCTGTAAGACTATGTATATGCATTTTATATGTAGATACTTAAGGCTAATTGAATGGATTAGCCAGTTCTTAATGAGTGTTTTAACTTTGCTTTTATTATTTCACTGGCCTGTGGATAATGTTTCATCTAACAAATTATCAAGTTTCTTTTGGTTTATTTTCATTTTCCTTTTAAATTCTAACATTTTTTTCCAATGAGGCAGTTAAGACAAAGTGAAGTCAAAGAATTTGATCACTAAAGCCATTTCTTCATCATAGATGCAGGATACGTGAAGGCAGTTAAATGAACGTAGAAAATGCCGTATAGGTCATATGACTATAACATCAAATACCCATTAGTAAATTTCTTAGAAGAAATTTTAAAAAATTAATTGCATGTTTGCTATTTATTAGGTTTGGATTTGCAAACTGGGCTCAAGGAGGTTTTAATGTCCTTTTAGGTTCCATGTGTGAAATTTCAGTAAACTGTTGGGTAGATGATGGAGGTCAGTGAACTCATGGAAGTTTTGTATTTTTCCATGTTTTATTTGAATAAAGACAAGACAAGGGTACTTGTTGCTCTCTTGATGCACCCAGGCAGTAATTCTTGCAAGTGGCTGAACACATGAAAGCACTGATACATGTAATACTGGGAGTTGAGTCCACAGAAGTCCAGCTTGGTGTGTTCAGCAAAGCAAGACTCAGATAATGAGATCACTCATAATAGAACTGTACTTATTCTCTTCTGGGCCACATGTTGCAGAAGTCTGTTAAATAGGATGTATATTAACTTTTCATCACTGATTTCCCCCATTGTGTGATTGTGAATTTTTTTCATTTTTCTTTTTTATCATATTTTCTCAGTTTTATAGTTAGCGTGTGTTTATAATCATTAAAATGCTTTTCAGGAAAGAAAGGGCCACACATTTAAGCAGAATGTTTTATGAATTTCTCCATAAGCATATCATATCCCAATTAAATATGTAACACATTTGGGCCGGAGATCTAGCTCAGTGGTTTCGCTGCCTGCCTCGCAAGCGGAAGGACCCAAGTTCGATCCCCGGTACCAAAAAAAAAAGAAAGTAAAAAATACATAACACATTTCTACCATCCCAGAAGTCTTTTTGCTTGTTCCTTCTCAATCCAGTGTCATTCTCACCTTTCCTAAGGATAAACACCTTGCTAACTTCTATTTCCATAAAGTAATTTTACCTATACTTGAACATCATTAAGACATATTTTCATAGCTTGTTTCTTTCAATGAAGATTATGTCGGTATTATTTATTCATTTGGTGGTAATTGTAGCTCTTTTTCATCACTGTGTACTATTCCTTTGTTGTAATGTATCACAGTATGCCTTTTATTTTAGATAAGCATTTGGGTTTTGAATTTTTCACTAATATGAGTATTCTTGCATATCTTTTTGTGGACATAGGCATTTACTTCTGTTGTATGTTGTGTGTTATGTATAAAAATATAAAGGCATTTTATTTCTGTTTATTTCCTTTCACTTCTGATGTGTATGAATGGGTCATTACCTGCTTAGGTTTCATTGAAGTGCTCTTGTCATTTTAATAGTTCCTATCTTTTTCTTTCTGACGTGCAGGAGCTCCTTACTGAGTAGTATCCTTTGCATTTTGGACATTGCAGATCTTTTCCCATTGCAGATGCTGTGATACACCCTCAGTGTATTAGAGTTCTTCTCACTTTGGCCTAGCTAAACACACTGTCTAAACAGACTTAGCTTCCTTTAAGAAACACCCCGCAAGTGTCCTCTTCTGTTGTGAATGTCTTCCTGACTTCCGTCTTGAGCCAGGGGAGATTGTGGTGAAGACAGAGGCTTGTGCACTACTGTTCGCTCTTTCTTCTCCGTGAACAATAAGACCTGTCGTGTCCGATAACCACATTGATCCTGACTGGAATCCCAGAGAACTCCTCTCTCCTGACTGAACCGGGAAGTGTTTCTTTGTATACTAGAAACAAGTTGAAGATCATCTAAACTCTTTTGCCCACTTACCCAGGAGAGAACATAACATGTTACAGGCCCAAGCATCCAAGAGGGCTGGATGTAGTTAGAAAATGGAATGTTGTCATCTTCTCTGGCCAGCTGGCTCCTTACCAAGCCCAGTAGTCTAGAGATGATCTGCCTTTGGAAGCTAATAAATTCTCTCAGTGCAGAGGAGTGGTTACCAGTGTTATGTCTTGGCCTAGACATCTCAGACCAGTAAAAACATACAGTCTTGAGTTTCAAAAAGCAAGTGTCTGCAATTTTCCTGACTTGAAGGCTTTTTGGAACCCTTCCAGCTATAAGAACACTCTCTCTCCCTCCATCCACCCCTCCTGCCATCCCCTCCCTCTTCCTCTCCTGAGATATGGCCAAGTAGGAAGTACAATTTTAAGTAAGACCACAATCTCATAGTCTCCTCCCTGAGCATTATCTAGTTACAAAACACTTGTATCTTTTTTTTTGGTACCGGGTATTGAACTCAGGTCCTTGCTACACAGGCGGCGAAACCAGAGCCAAATCCCTGGCCCAACACTGTATCTTAAAGGAGAAATGTGTTCACTTTCACAGTCTTGGAAGATAAGCAAATGTTCAAAGAACCGATTCTCAGACTCCTATAAATCAGCGGTTCTGGTTTGAGTGAAGTTCTCACTCTTAATTCAGAAGCACTTTGCAGTTAATTCCCAAGCTCTATCTTAGACCTAAGGACCCTGAGCTGTGCATTTCTAGGCATGAGCTGATGCTGCTTTCGAGTGGTTCTCCAATTTGAACTGCATCACAGTCACCTGGGAGGACTGTTAACACAGATTGCTGAGTCCTCCCAGAATTTACAATACTTTAGGGTTGAGGTGAGGCCCAAATAATTTGCATTTCTAATAAGTTCCCAGATTGTGCTCCTGCCTTCTGGGTAGTACACTTTGAGAACCCCCTGCTCTGTAGTGTGCTGCCTTGCTGTGCTTTCCTCCTGTCTGTGGGGAGGAGGCAGGAGAGGGAAGAGTTTTTCCTTAGTACTTTCAGAATATTTCCAGTTGCACAAAGTAGTGCCACATTACTTCTGTTTCCCCCAACAGATGATTACAGTGAAGGGGCAGGAAAGAAATCAGAGATGTGAACTGCACTTTATATTCTGACCTCAAATATAGATTCCCAGATTGACAAAGATTTTAAGAAAAATATCACAAATGATGAAGCAAAATTTTATTTCACAAATTGTTGTATTTGAAAATTGTATTTTACATCAGTGAAAGATTATCAGCTGTTTTTCCTTGAGGCAAACTTTTTTTTTTTTTGGTACTGGGGATTGAACTCGGGTCCTTGCGCTTGCGCAGCAGGCAGCGAAACCACTGAGCTAAATCCCCGGCCCTTGGGGAAAGCTTTTAAAATTTAAGATTAAATCTATAGGTCTTTTTATATATTAGGATAAGTCTTTTGTGAAGTGACAGTGTTTGGTTTTTTGTTTTTTATGTTAATTGGCAACTTTATGTGGGTCCATGTTAAAACTTTCTTAATCTGTGATGTACTGTAAATTGCTACTTTAGATTAAATGGGTACAAAATTTCTGGAGGTGAGTAAAGATGAAAGCAGTGGATGTTGTCCCTAGCCCTAGAATAACGTGCCTTGTAAATTCCTTGTGACATTTTTGGAGACCCCAGTTGGGATACTTTCCTATAAATAACAGCCCAGTTTTTATTTTTCTGAGCCATTGACATAGCAGATGTCTGAATGCTTTTCATACCAGGTTTTGGGGCTGAGATGATAGGCACAAAGTTCTCAAGGATCTCAAGTGAAAAACACAAACAATTGTGATTTAGTGAGCAGGGTGCCACAGAGATGGCCTTGGCACCACAGATTTCAGTGCAGTGACTGGGAGAGAGAGCAAGAGGCTGGGACGAGACTTGAGTGGCAAGTGAGGCAGTGAAGATGGGCATTCGCCTTGAAGGAGAGGCGGAGAAGGAATACCGGAAGTGAATGCAAAGACCTAAAGGAGAGGGTGGTTATTCCACAGAGACCTGAGAATGTTTGTATCCTCTGGGGCCCATTTCTAAGAGACAAGAAGATGAGTATAGAGAGGAAGTGGTTTAAACAGTTGCCAAGATGATTCAGAAATAGAAAGGGAGTAGATCCCTGGCATAGATTGAGAAATTTGGATTTAGGAAGAAAAAGATCTGTGCCATTAAATGGTAGGGGAGGTTCAGTGGTGATTCAAACAAATTATGCCTCTCGAGTCTCTTAAGTGGAGGTGAGGTACCTTGATGAACATAGTGACGGATGTAACGGAGTAGGGGGCTTGGGAAGAACCGAATGGGGAAGTGAGGGACATGAGACTAGGGAGCATGGAAAGGGAGGTTAGATGGTAGAGAAACTCCTGTTGAGGTTGAAGGCCATGAAGTTTATGGTAACTTCAGAAAGATGGGTAGATCTTTCTGGGTTACTCTCAAATGGCCTATGGGCTGGAAAGGCAGAGGAGAGGCTGGGCATGGATTTGCTACTAGAAAATGAAAAGAGCAAGGGATTTGAGGTCTTGCTATGAGGAAATTGGGAAGTGGTAGGCAGTGGTACAAGAGTAGCAGACAGAATTAGAAACTTCAGATAAGCTTTCTCCTCAGTAAACTAAGGTGGTTCTAGGTCTTGCTGAAAATGAAGTAGGCTTCAGGCATAATTTTTGTATTGGTCATTTCTCTTTCATTTTTAATAATACTTTGTTTAAAAATAGTTAAAGTTTAATGTACTTAGCAGTCTTGGTTATGGAGGTGTGACTGTTTCCACTCTGGAATCTAGGAAGCCAAAGAGGCCTTGATAAATTAATTATACATAAACAATATAATGGGTTTAGTTTTATTTACTTTTCAAGAAGAAGTGGTTGAAAAATGGCCCTTCTTTCATTCCTTTGGTATTAAATTATGCATTTAATCTTAGAGAACTGTGAGTGAAATATGCTGGTGTGACCTGCTTAGGAAAGTGCATGGGAAAATGGCCATTTGGAATAGATTTGTTAAGAAAAGTTTGAAATTCCTGGACTTGAACTAATTTGTTTTCCGTGGATCCCATGAGAATATTTGAGAAAGCAGATGATGGGATATACTGGATCCTGTGAGTGGCAGTAGTTTAAAGTTATGTTTTCTGGATCTCTTCCATATGGTACTGACTTCTTTGTATTTGACCATGTATGGATAACATAGAATTTCATAGGCCAGATAAGAAAAGAAGCTTTATGCTTTATAAGTAGACTTTATTTTTTTTTTATCAAGTCAGTAAACAAGTTGTTGAACTATTTTTAATTTTTGTTTTTAGCTGTATTCCTCATCCCTGGCTTTGTTTCAAATAAGAAAACATCTTAAAGTTTAAGCTGTTTTAGTCAGGTGTGTGATTAGTATATAGTGTGTCACTAATAAAATGCACTTTATTAATAAAGAAATAGAAATGGTGTGAAATAAAATTGGGAGAATATTGATGTAGAACAAATATGTTTTGCATCAAGTAAAAGGATGATATGATTACTTTGGGCATTTTTGCTTTAGTGACTATTACCATAAACAAATGACCTGTTTTTATGAAGAAGTTCAGTGTGAACTCGATATATTTTGACATGTTAGATTTGACCAGGTCATCCTTTGACTGGAGGATCACAGATAAATAAAATGTTATTTTTCTAAGATGCATGAAATATTTAATTTTTAAAAATTAATTTTATTGGTACATTTTAGGTATACAATATAATGACATTCATCATTGGAAATTTTCACTTTTACATTAGATGTCTTGGTTCTTATTTTTTCTCCATTCCCCTGCCTTCCCTTCAACCCCTCCATCCTTCCCTATTTACAAAGACTTTGTTTCCGTTTTTTCATTTGCTCATATTAATTCCATCCCCTTCTTTCCCCTGCCCCTCCGTAATTTTTCTGTTTTGATAATCTCACATTAATAAATATCACAACTTATTTATTGGTATTTACTTTTTACATTAGCCAACTTTTCCATTACTGGGACAAAATATCTGACATACACAACTTAAAGGAGAAAAGGTTTACATTGGCCCATGGTTTCAGAGCTTTCAGTCCATAGTCATCTGGCTTCAAGGCAGAGCCATGATGAAGGGTGTGGCAGAGGAAAAAGCCTTCCACCTCAGGGCAGCCAGGAAGCAGAGAGGGAGGCAAACCTGAGAGGTGTAGTCTTCAAAGGCGTGCTGCTTAACCCCCTCCTCCAACCAAGCCCCACCTCCAGCAGCCCATGCAGCCGGGAGCTCACTGGTGGATCAACCATTGATGAGGTTAGCGTGATGAGTCTGTGGGAGACACTTCCTATTTAAACTGTAATACTTTTTAATCTACAGAGAAATTACTTATTAATATTTAATTTATCTAATAGTACATATTTCATAGATAAATATGATTATATTCAGCATGCTCAAACGTTTCACCGGTCTCTTATACCAAGATCAAAGCAGATTGAAGAACACTGATCATTCTGTTGTGTTAAAAATAGTTTAATGTGGGGCCAGGGATGTAGCTCAGCGGCACAGTGCCTGCCTGGCAAGCGCGAGGTTCTGAATCGATTTCTGGTACCAAAAAAAAGTTTAATGTGTGTGCTGATTTGTTTCATTTATACTACTAGTTTCTCTTAGTTCATTGAAAAAGTTTTGTACTGTTATCTGTTTCTTCTTTGTAAAAGAGAATCTTTTTTGTCTCTGAATAACTACTTTGAAGATGATGATACCCGGTGTGTTGGTGTGTTAACTATTGTTCTCTTATTATCTCGTTAATCAAATTTTTAAACGTTTTCATAAAATAAAAAATGTATCCTAAGCTAAAAAATAATAAAAGATAGGAAGCCCTGCAAAGACATGAATGTCTAAATCTTAGGCAGCTTTTTCAGTTTTAATAATTTTTTTTCTTGATAATAAACCTCTTTTACCAAAAATGTTACTTTTCATCACATTTTCCCCTAAGTTTCATCGTCTGCCTTTGTGCCATTTTATGACATTTAACACTCAATTTTGAGTATAAGTTTTGTCTCTTAAGTTAGCCTGTCAGCATACATGGGGCCTCTAGCCTTGGCAGACACTTGATAACTAGAGAAATTACTCCCCTTTTCCACTTGAATGAAGTGTTTGCTTTATTTCAGGCTCCTAAAAGCTGATAGTTTGCCATTACCCACAGCCTGTGTTCACGATGAGTGATGTCTACCTTCTGATACAGAGCTTGGGATTACAGAAGCTCTTCAGTTGTGTCAGGAACTATTGTTAGTGTTTAAGACTTTCTCAAACAACATTTTTTTAAAAAATGAATACGTATTTTTACTTTCTGGACATATGCCCATTGCATTGTCCAGAATGTGGAGTATCACATTTGAGAAGAGGTTTGGGTCTTAGTCATTACAGGAATATAATCACAGCCATGCTGAGAAAATTTGGGAATGGTAGAAAGTTCACTTGAGTAGTTTGGCCCAAACTACTTGAAGATAGTCCAGGAAGACATTTACTTTAAATGGTGTATTTGATGTGCATGTCTAATTAATCACATTTGAACTCTAAATTACTGAATCATTCAAAAATGTTTATTTGTATTGCAAACATGCATTTGGGTAATACAAGTACTATAAGAGTTTGGAGGTTATTACCACTTTATCAGTTCTGCTTTCCTTTGTTACACCAAGTATGAGCCATTAAGGAAGTGTGAATTTACAAAGAGATTGGCTTACTATTTATATATGTGCTTTTCTTTTAAGTAACTAGGACTCAAGTGTCCACAGTCATTGATTCTGAAGAAAATGGGATAGATTTAATTTGTAGTTTCCAGATTGGTTTTGATAAACTTGAATATCTCTACATTTTACTCCTTGTAGGAAATCACTGGTGTAATGATATTAACATCTGCACCAATGACTCTTACAGGTGGAACAATCCAAAGTTTTAGTCAAAGAAGGTGGTGTTCAGTTGCTGCTCACAATAGTTGATACCCCAGGATTTGGAGATGCAGTGGATAATAGTAATTGGTAAGAAGTGTTCATCTTCATTGCTTTCCCAGGGTATTTGGAGTACTGGGGAGGTTAGACTTTTTCTGCTTAATATTTTAAAACTTCTTGGGCTGGAGATTTAGCTCAGTGGTTCCACTGCCTGCCTCGCAAGTGCAAGGTCCCGAGTTCAATCCCTGGTACCAAAAAGAAAAACTTCTTACCTAGCAAAGATCATTGAACTTGTTCATGTACCATCTTTGCCACTTACTTGGAAATGTTGGATCATTTCCTTTTTTATACAGTAGAGTTAATACCTATTGTAAAATTATTTTTAAGACAAATTTTAAAACAATATAGTTAAAAACACTAATTCCCACAGTTTAAAACTTTTTGCTCTACTGCAGTTATATCCATTTGTATATATTATTTTCTGTCACATCCTAATTTACCTAATTTTTAGGCCTTCAGTTTTTTCTTAAGTCATAAGTACATTAAATACCCATGAAACTTTAGTCTGAAGCAATTTCATTTTTTATTTTATTTTTTTTGCTGTACCAGGGATTAAACTCGGGACCTTGCACTTGCCAGGCAGGTGTGGAGTCACTGAGCTACATCCCAGGCCGCCCCTTATTTTATTTTTTTGTGAGATAGGGTCTTACTGTGTAGTTCAGACTGGCCTCAAACTCACTGCGGTCCTCCTCCCTCAGCCTCCCAAGTGCTAGGATTACAGGTGTGCAGCACCACACCTGGCCTGAAGCAATTTTCTTAGTACTTTATAAATAATATTTCTATTTTTGAATTCTACATTGCTTTTGAGTTAATTTTCTCTCAACTCTAAAACACATAAACTCACCATGAGCTTTTTCTGTTGTTTGAATTAAGCTCTTCATTTGAAGTTTAAAAGTAGATGTGTTTTCACATCGTAAAGTATCTTAGCATTGATATAGTTATGACTGCAAATACTATGATAATTAATTAGCTGTGTTTTGATAGTAAATAATTCATTTTCTTTGATTTTGAAAGTTTCCAAATAATGGAGATTTATGTAGTATAATTTTTACCTGTTTTGAATCAGTGTGAAGAATAATTAGAGATATCTTCAGCTGGTACATTGGCATTTACCTAATTAAAAACATTGATCATTGTCCTCTAATTGTCTTTAGTTGTTCATTCATTTATAGAATTGGAACTTAATCATTTTGTTTATCTACATTCTACAGCTGGCAGCCTGTGATTGACTACATTGATAGTAAGTTTGAGGATTACCTAAACGCAGAATCGCGAGTGAACAGACGTCAGATGCCTGATAATAGGGTGCAGTGTTGTTTATACTTCATTGCTCCTTCAGGACATGGGTCAGTAGTACCTTGATGCTTCTGGTGCTTTATTGTTGTTGCTGCTGCTCCTGCTGCTGCTGCTGCTACTGCTGTTGTTGTTTGTGCATCTTTAGAATCCTGATGTCTATAGAGCCATAACTAGACTAATTATAAAGTAACAAATTCCGTGGAAAATGGCTTCGGACAACCCTTCAAAAACCCTACAAAAGCTAATGATTTTGCTCCTTAGGTCTTCACACTCAAGGATCTCACCTCATGGTAGGAAACCAACTTTCTAGAATGGCTTGAAGTCTCAACCTGACTACTTTAGTTTTTGTTTGACTTTATTTTGTCACTCATTGAACTACCAAATAAGGAGGAACAGCAGTAACCACGGGGTTTAGACATACTCTCAGGGATTCCCAGCATGCTAGTAGAAGTCTGGTAAAAAGGTAATCAGAGCTTAAGTCCCAGTGTTCTCTCGTGCCATTTCTTTCTTCAATAAAAGTCTGTTGACTCCTGTTTCCCTTAGTGCTGAACATCACACCTTTTAGGTTTCATACTGTCAGTGCCAGCCTCTTAAGTAGCTAGATGTTCATCTGATCTGATTGTTATTCTTGTTAGTAGTTAGCATGTACACCATTTGTTGTTACTCTTTGTACTCTTTTGTCATTCTGACTAAATACGTGTCATTATTAGTTGCAGATAGTTCTGGGGTTTTTTTGTTTCTTTTTTCCCCTGGTCCTGGGCATGGAACTCAGGACCTTGCACTTGCCAGACAGGCATGGCACCACTGAGCCACATCTCCAGCCCTCTATTTACTATTCTTGACTTTTTTGTAGGACAGATGGCTGTCATAGTCCAGCCACCTCATGTCTCTCCACCAAAAGGAACTAGATTGTGGTATAGTCTCAGACCAAATAGCATTGTCACCTAACATCCAAATGACAGTACTGCAAACCAGTTCCCTCACCTTTCTTTTGTTTTTGGCTTCTTTCTCCATCTTTTTCCTAGATGGAGAGATGGTCTGATGCTCATTTTCACTCACTTTCTTGGTACAACAGGGAGCCGTAATTATCTAGTTAGCATTTTTGCAGTGTCAGATTGGAGTGGTGAAAAATGTTTCTTTTATATCTAATATTCTACAGTGTTTTGAGAAGTTTTCTATCACTTAACTTGACTCATCTACTTAAAAAGCTGAAAAAAAAGTAATCTGAAAAATACGACACATTGTGTAGCATTTTATGAGTACTTGGGTAGCTGCTTCTTGAATATCACATTTTTAAAAATCATTATGTTTTATTTGGTTTAACTTTCCTGGAAGTCAGCTGTATGAAATCTTCAAACTACAGTTAAGTCAATAGAAATTAGTCAGTTTGTATCTTTTGGAGTCTCTCCAAGTAAGTTTTAGTAATTCTCATGAAATCACATTCCTCCCACCTCCCTGGGGAAAATTTATTTCTTAAAATTGCATGGGAAATAAAAGGTTTTGTTGTTGTTGTTAAGAGAAATTTTTTTTCTGTGATTCAAATGAAGTGTAGTGGCTTTGAGCCATTTCTTGTTGGTCACAAAGTATGGGAGTTCCCATGTATAAAAATGTGCATTTGAATACTTTCTCAGCTTAATTATTTTTAGGAATGGAGCAAAATTTTGCCCATTGGTATGTGATGCTATAGATTAAATGAAAGAATATGGCACTTGATTTCTTTTTTCTGGTACCTGGGGATTGAACTCGGGACCTTGCACTTGTGAGGCAGGTGGCGGAACCCCAACCCTGGCCCCAACACTGAATTTTATGTACAATTCCAAATACTCTTTTCTTACAGACTGGGACTCCATGGAGTCCTGTCAATGAATCAAGGCCTTTCTGTCTTATTTGGGGATTCCTTAGATTCCCTTTTTAGAAAGATCTGGATTTTAAATTAATAGTAAATGGGCCCACCAGTGTATTTTCAGTTCCTCATGCCTTATCCCACATGTCATCACTGCATGCAGGGTGGTTTTGTTTGTTTGTTTCTGTGGTACTGAGGATGGAACCTAGGGCCTTGGCATGGAGCAGCGACCCCACCCCAACCTCCCCTTCCCAAGACAGTGTCTTGCTGAGTTGCCAGAGCTGGGCTTGAACTTGGATTCTCCTGCCACATCCTCCCAAAGTGTTGGATTACAAATGTGCATTAGCATACCCAGTTTAGAATGCTATTTTATCCTTTTAAAATTGATTACCATTTTTAAAAAAGATCAGTGTCATTCAGTGAGTTTTATGCCATTTTTTCCCCTTAGAAATAAATACATATATACACACAAATAAATATTTACCATTTGTCCTGTAGTCATTTTTTGCTATAATTTTTCCTTGAATGTGAATTCTAAAAAGAACATTCTGTTTTAAAAAACAAGATTTGGGGCCAGGGATTTAGCTCAGTGGTTCCGGTGCCTGCCTCGCAAGTGCAAGGTCCAGAGTTCAATCCCTGGTACCCCCCCCCCCAAAATTAAAAAAAACAAAAAACAAGATTTAAAAATTGAGTTTGATGATGAAGAGGTAAAAATAAAGGGACTAAAGAAAAATTTCAGCCTGTATCTATAATCCACATGTGAATTAAATGTTTTCTGCTCTTGACATTATGTAAATTTCTGAAATTTATGTGCCGATTTAAACAGGCATAAGAGTTTTATCAAGACTTTCACTGGGTTTTACCTTTTCCCCTACAGTTTAATTTTTAAACTGATTTAAATGTTTTCTGGTCTTAATGTTTTATATTTTAGATGTTGACTTTCTTGATTACCTATCATGATTATTTTTAAATGTCTCCTTAGAAGTTGAGGTGGAATAATAAATAAATAACAGAATTAAACCAGAATTCTTCTGTTTTCCTTTTAAATATAAAGCTTGTTAACTTGGATTTGACTTTTTTTATATTAAATGCTCTTAAGTTTTATTAAAATTTTAAGTTAACTGAATTCTGCTTTTTTCACTGCTTTAAACAGACATAAATATATAAAAGGAGATATGAATCTGTGAATAAACCTATGCTATAATGGCTTAACATGGCACTGGTAATTTAACTTTTTCGTGAGTATAAACTGGGAAACCAGCTAAATATTTAGAAACCTGAGACTGAATTGTCCATATAAATGGCTTTATACTTAGTGAATGTAATGATTGATGAAAAGAAGCAGAACTTACTTATTTCACAGAGGTGAATAAGATTTCTGTTAGCACCAATGAGATGAGGGCACTGTTTGAAGTAATACAGATGGTGCAGTTACTCCAACCACAGTCCTTCTTCCATAATGTCCCTTCTTCTCTGAATGCTTGTAACAAATTCCAGGGTGTTCAAGATAAGGAGAGCTGGAGCAGGTGCTGACTTCTCCATATTTGTTGCCTTCCTTTTCCCTTCTCTGTGCTGGTCAGCCTCACCATTATATGTGGTCTATATTCTTCTAACTTCTTAAACTCTGTGTCCTGATGATCCCAATTTTAGCTGTATGTTTATTTCTATTTATTTAAAAATATAGGCAATTTAATTACTAAGTCAGTATTCATCAATAAAATCAAAACAAAGGTGTTTATTCTGTTTTTCTCATTGTTTTATAAAAATTAAGATATGCCACTTTAGCCAGGCTTTGTGATGAATGCCTGTAATCTTACCACTCTGGGAGGAAGAGGTGGGAGGATCACACATTCAAGCTCAGCCTGGGCAATTTAGTGAGACCCTGTCTCAAAAAATCAAAAGGGATGGAGAATATGTAACTCAGTGCACAGGCCTGGGTTCAATCCCCAGTACCACACACACAAAAAAAGGAATACCACCTTAGAGTAATATTCCTATGCAAAATGTTTTTATTATTTTCATTTATTCTTGGGAATGTTATTTTTTAGTCCCCAGTATATTCTAGATCTAAGGACTTTCTTTGGTTTTCACTTATACTTACTAAAGGACATAAAGAAAATCTAGTTTACTTTTTTTTTTTTTGTCAACAAATCTTTGAGCCCCTTCACCAACTCTTCAGCATTATGCTAGGTGCTAAAACTATAGATGAATGAGATACAAACCTCCCCAGTGGGAATGCTCTTTTAGTGAGAAGGTGGGAAAAACAAATAGGGTGATTACTGTATCACACATTAAGTGTGTGGCCAACTAGAAAAACACCTTGTCTTAGAAGAGGATTGGAAACCAGACTGGGATCCAGGGCCAAAAGGATGAATAGGAATCAGGCAGGGTAGTTCAGAAGATGGTGGGATTAGAGGATGTTCCAGGCAGAGCTCCTGTCCTGTGGGAATTGTGAGAAGAAGTTCAGAAGGATGTGGCACAAGATAGGCCAAGAATGCTGAGAGATGAGGCCAGCTGGAGAACCTTTGTCTTTAAGCCTTATGAGCCACGCTGGCTGAGGAATCCAGCCTTCAGTGTGGTTTCCAATCAAGTAATGGCTCCATCTTTGGCTGCAATGTGGATGGCTTGTGAAAAACGGGAAGGCTTACACAGTTATCCATTCCAGAGGTCTTGGTGGCCTGAACTAAAGTAGTGGAAATGGATACTCTGGCATGAGTGCACAGCACACAAATGCACACACAAGTGTACGCATGTATTTTTCCTCCAGTGGGTCTTGGTGAATCTTTGAAAATAGGAGTCTCAGGTTTCAGGCTCAACTCATTGGGTAGATTTCTAATGTCATTCACTGAGATAGGATGCATAGAAGAGAGCATAGAGATTCAGAGTGAGCTTTTGATTTTATGGACTAAAGGACGTCCCAGTAATACATCCACTAGATAAATGCAGCTCTGGAATTTCAGAGTAACATTTAAGACTGGGCATAAAGATTTAGGAGTTACTGGCCCATAGAGGATAATTGAAATCTATTGTCCTGAAAACAATGCAGAATGTAGTAAGAGAATAGGGCTTACTGGAGAATTGGGGGGAATGCATTTCTTTCAGGGACAAGCTTGCAGAGGATCCTGAGAAGCACCCTGAGGATCCTAGAAGAGCCAGTGAAGCAGTAGTGGCAGATGCAGTGTAACGGGCAAGTTAGTTTGGTCAGCACCACAGAGGAAGTGTCTGTGACTGGGAGTGCAGCGGCCAGGTGATAGAGCTCCAGGTTGTAATGAACAGAGAGGTGTTGGAGAGAGATGGTTGGTAGCAAGAACTGAATGTATATTTGAAAGGCAACTACTATTTTTCATTTTTAAAAAACCTTGCAAAATTTTAGTAATAAATATGGAGCCAAAACATTTAAGAAATCCTGTTAGGACCACTTCTGGTTTTTCCAGTTCCTCTCAAATGCCCCAAACCATATGACCAGGGCGTTCAATAGCAGGAGTCGAAAAGCCTTCTCAGACACGCTACTGCTTCTTAAACTGTTCTTCCTAACTGTTGCTGGTCCAATGCATGTTCCGAGGGAGCATTTCTGGTAAGTAAAGTTGTTCACTGCATTTAACTGAACATTGGGGATATCAAGAATCTGTTCCCCAAATCGATCAGTGTAGTCATATTCAATACTATGTATTTCAGACTTAAACCGTTGGATATTGAGTTTATGAAGCGTTTGCATGAGAAAGTGAATATCATCCCACTGATTGCCAAAGCTGACACGCTCACACCGGAGGAATGCCAACAGTTTAAAAAACAGGTGAGCAGAATGAATTACCTCTGGGGCTTCTATCTTTCATGTACTTTTCGGTTTTTATTGTTTTTAGTATAACATGTTGCAGTCTTGAGGTTTCACTATATTTTTTATATTGTATTACAAATAACTCTTGAAAATAATCTTTTGCCTTAGTTTTCTTCTGAAAGCTCTTACCCAACATCATAGTACCCGTATCCTTTGTCAGATTAATTGATTAATTGATTGATTGAATTTTGAGACAAGGTCTCACTATTAGTTCAGGCTGGTCTTGAACTCACTATGTAGCTGAGGCTGGCCTCAAACTGACGGCAATCCTCCTCTCTCAGCCTCCCAAAGTACTAGGATCATAGGTGTGCACTACTGCGCTTGGCCTTTGTCAGTTTTTAAATAAGTCCATTTTAGTTTTTGGTTTTTTTAAGAAGGGTCTTGTTACATACCCCAGGCTGGCCTCAAATTTGTAATCCAACTGCCTCGCCCTCCCGAGTGCTAGGATTACAGGTGTGCCCACCACACCTGGCACATAGCCTATTTCAAATGTATTCTTTTTCACAACCCCTGTTATCACCCTTCCTCACACCGGTTAAAGTTATTGTCTTAACATGAATTTCCAGGAGGAGGATTACTCTTCAGTGGCTCTGACTGTTTTTATGGCTCTTTATCCCTACCTCTGCCTTTGGTCACAGTGCTTCCCCAGTAAAACAATTGGTTCTTTTTATAACGAGCATGCCTGTTTCACTATGACCACACCAGCATTTCTTGTCATTTTTATTGTAAAAACTTATTTGGAATAAAGTGTTACCAAGTTGTTGTTGTTGTTTTAACTTTTAATTTTACTTTTCAGGTATATACGGAACATTTTTTAAAAGGAAGACTTTGTTCATTTTTTTAAAATTTCTTTTGTGAACATCTTGTCCAAAAATGTTTGTCTTTGAACGATAGTATGTACTTGCTTTTGCCTGTATGTATTTATATTCTTAGTTTGGATATTTAGTTCTTTTTTATTTTCACAAGTCTACTCTTTTTTCTCTCTTTTGCGCCTTATATTTTTGTTTTCATTGTACTTTATGCAGTACACACACACACACGTGCATGCGCGCACACACAATTTAAGCTTTTTTCTGAAGGCCAGTGATCGCAATAATATTGAGTTAAAGATACCTTTTCTTTGTTTTGTTGTGTTTGGTTTGTTATATCTCACATGTTATGAAATTATGCTGAATTTATGGAACTCTCTTCTATTGCACCATTCTTTTTTTTTTTTTTTTTTTTTGGTACCGGGGATCGAACTCAGGTCCTTGCGCTTGAGAGGCAGGCAGCGGAACCACTGAGCTAAATCACAGGCTCCACCATTCGTTTTTATTTTGTACCAGTATTGTGTTTTTTAAACCATAGCAACTTTGTATCATACTTAAAAAACAGATTTTAGCATTATCTCTTACTGTATTTATAGTCCTTTTTGTAGCAAAACACTTTTTTTCCTATTTTTCAGTTTAAATTTTTAGAGTATAGTACCTTGAAATCTGTTACAGAAAGAAAAAACTTGTTTGCTTTGAAGTTGTTACATGCAGATAAACTCGGAGAATGTCTTGTTTATTGTTTTTACTATACTTAATATTTCCACCAGGAGTATGTTTCTCTATTTATTTTACATTGATTCATTCCCACTTTTATTTTATAATGTGCTGTTTCTAAGTTTCAAACACTAGTCATATATTTTCCTCTTCTGTCTTTAGTTGTATCTCCATTTGGATTTGTACTGATAACTCAGAGATCAAAAAGATAAATAAATAATGACATATGCTTCCAAACTGGTCACAGTGTAGTGGTTGTGCAGTTTTCTTTTCCCTTTCTTTCTGTCCTTGTTTCACAGGGCTGGACTTGCGTTTGTTGGCGAACACTTCACCATGGAGCTACATCCTGAGCCTCATTTTCTTTTATTAAATACTTAGAATAGCGGTTCCTATCAAGGGTACCTGTCATAATCACCTAGAAAATTTCTTCGCAATGATTTGTTGGGCCTGGTCTCTGTGAAGTGGTTCTGTAGATGAAGAAGAGGCTCTAATATTTATTTTGAAAGTACTCATATCATTTTAATGTACAACCCCTGACCAACAACCACTGCTCTTAGCACTAACGACAACTATTTTTTTTCTCTGCTAACCATATAGTGGTCAGCTTGTCCCTTATTCTCATGCTTTTTTCTATGTAAGTAAAGCCCTACTTTGAAATAAAGATACACAGTGTAATAACTATTATTATTATCTTACTATTTAGTTATGAAAATGTTTTATTTTTTCATAAAATAAAAATAAAAAGATATGTGGCCTGGTTTTTTCCAGTGATGGTTTTTTTCCTGTTTACTTCTAACTAGTATAGTAACCACATAACTCGTCTTTTTTTTTTTTTTTTTGGTACCAGGGATGGCTAAATCCCCAGCCCGTAACTCATCTTCTTTAAGGTACCTTTGCTGCCCTGGGGAACCCCTCCATGAGAACAGCACAACATATAAAATGCATAGTATAGGCAGGGAAGCTAGTAGTGGATATATTAGCTATAGATTTGTTGTGAGTTCAGAAAATGAATGTCTGTATTTCCATTCACAATTGGAAGTGATTTTTGACAACGTAATTTGAACTAGGTCTTTCCTGATGTTATTAGTAAGTCGTCACCTTTGGTTTTCTGCATTCTTCTTATGAACACTTGAGCTTGTTACCCGCTAGGCCATGTTTTCTCTTTGCGCTTGTTCGATCGTGTGTCTGGCGCTCTTTGATTTGTGAATGTCCATGTGCATGCAGGAATATTTTTCTGATCAGAGTGTAAATTCTCCTCTGGAGCCAGTGATGTACTTAGTTCTAATTACCCTTGCTGTGGTTTGCTAATATTTTTAGGTGGCTTTAAGCCCCATTGATTCAGCTAAGTAAGACAATTGATGAGTTGTGTGCAGAGAAAGAATTTCAGTTCTAGTAACTAAATGTGTTTTGGAATTCATTTGGCATGATAACCATATGACTTTAATACTTCTGAAATTGATTTTTGGTATTTATATATCAACTTTATAGTTTTAAAAAAATAGCTTAGTCATTTGATAATTAGATTATAGTTCTATATCAGTGAAAAACAGTAAAGAACCAGAAACTGAAGTTCATAAGAATCCAAGAAATATTTAATAAAAATAGGGCTAATATACTGATTATATATGGTGCTCTTTTGCTAACTTCTACTTCTATTTTAGATAATGAAAGAAATCCAAGAACATAAAATTAAAATATATGAATTTCCAGAAACAGATGATGAAGAAGAAAATAAGCTGGTTAAAAAGATAAAAGTAAGTTATTCCTATACATATACTAAAATGTTTTCTAGCTTTGAAAACATATTCTGCTATCCACAGGAAAGACCAAAAATATCAAAGTTTAGAGTAGTTGGCTTCCACAATAAATAAATAAAGAGGTTATATAATGTTGAATTCAGCTTTGCAGTTAACTTTCTTGATTAGCTCTTATATATAATGTGTGGAATAGGTTTGGACTAACAGTCCAAATGGCTTTCACTTAACTGGTGCCATATATATACATACACACACACACACGTACACATATACATATATATATCCCCTTAAGAAACAAGTAATGAGAACGGAGAGGTTTCATTTTATCAATGTTTTAATCTGTAAGAGTCAGACAAATGTATTTCATATGTCCTTTTATAAAAAGTGAACCACAAATCTATACCAGAGTAATTTTTCTATTTTAATTTTTCATGGTTTCTAAGTATCTTGGATCTAAAAAGTACATATACACACACACAGATATACATACACACACACACACACAGTCCACCAAAAAATGTGGACATCAGGAAAGGAAAAATTGTATAAATATTTTAATATTAAATTTATTGCAATATCGTGAGATTAATACAAGTTACTTTTGGCCTCTACAAATAAAAAAGGTGCTTAGAGTGGTGGCCATTGGCTTCTAGACATTTATTGGTGCGGCAGACTACTAAAGTGTGTATACATTTTTTTTTGCCAGACTCTGTCTGTCTGTCTGTCTGTCTCTGTCTGGTTGGGATTTTTGAGACAGGGTCTTGCTATGTATTTTAGGCTGGCCTTGGATTCACTATGTAGGCCAGGCTGGCCTTGAACATGTGACAGTCCTCCTACCTCAGCCTCCCAAATGCTGGGATTACAGGAGTGCACCACCATGCCTGGCCCTAAAAATAGTATATTGAATGATGGCATTGTTTAAGCATATCTAGTTATCTTAGAATTAATGAAATATTTATATCTGACCAATGAAGAATTTCTGAGGATAAAAAACAACTACATGTATGTTGCTGGGAGCTGTATTAATTCTGAAAGCTTTTACCCTGATTGAGTGTGGGGAAACACAAATATCACTTGGATTTGAAGTTTCCAAATCCAGAGTTATAGCAAGTTCAATATTACCTGTTTTAAGTATTGTTAGAGTTGGTCTGTGGCTACTTACAAACCTCATTTTCTCCCCCTCAAAATACCACTATGTTTTTTCCCTCTTTCCTCCCAGTTTTTTGGAGTGATTTTTTAGCAAGTAATTTGACCAGCATATGTCTTAGTATTCCTAAAATTTCAACGAAAGTAAATTTATCATTGTTTATTTTCATAGTAATGGCATTTTACTAAATACTGTGTTATGACAATTCACTAAATACTTATTGACTGGATTATAACAGTGTATGTAGAAACTAACAAAGTAATCTTCTTGTTACTCTTTCGACTAATGTCCCTTCTGTATTACTTGTGAATTGTGAGAACTAAGAATTATATGTGAATGAGAATACTTTATTTTCTAGGACCGCTTACCTCTTGCTGTGGTGGGTAGCAACACTATCATTGAAGTTAATGGCAAAAGGGTCAGAGGAAGGCAATACCCTTGGGGTGTGGCTGAAGGTAAGGTTGTCTTCAGTGAATGACTTTTTTCCTAAGATCTCACAGTTGTATTTAAAAATTTGTGTTTATATTAAGTGGTATAATGTGCATACTCTTTGGACTACTCTAGATTTTCAAGGATAGCTCTGATTTCCTTTTCCTTTAGTCTCACTTTCCTTATAAGTACAGTCCTATTCTTCAGACCTCTTGTCTTCCTAAAGCCAGACAAGTATGTATTAAATCCTAACGTTGTGGTACTTCAGAAGTCAGCTGTCACTGCTCAGTGCTCTGTCCCTAACCCATCAAGTCCGTTTCTGTTTTGGTTTTGTTTGGTTTGTTTGAAATCATACTTATAATTGAGGAGTTTTTTTTAACCTGGGCCTTAAAATGCCTTCCAAGGGAGCTAATGAACCTTTTGATAGGGAATAGTTTGGAGAGAAGGCCCATTTGTCACATTCATCTGAGTCCCCAATGGGTCAGGGACCCTCAGAAATGATGGAAAACACGTATGAGCCCAGTTAAAACATTTCCCATCTCTTTTCCTCAAGACAGAAGTCACGTTTTGGTATCACATCTTGAGAATAAAAAAGATTTTTTAAATTTTGGACACAGGCTCTCGATACGTAGTTTAGGCTGTCCTTGAACTCACTATGTAGTCCAGGCTGGTCTCGAACTCATGACAGTCCTCCTGCCTCAGCCTGTAAAAATTGTATTATGAAGAGATCCTCTTTATTAGTTTTGTAAGGAGTCTTAAATACCAGTAAAATCGTAGGTGTAACACCAACCCTCAGAAGTCCTCTTAACCATAGTTGTGTTTCCTCAAGTTTGTTTTATATTTTGAGTTAACCTAATATTTAATCTTGCAAGTTGGAGTCACTATTGTTTAGCTCTTTGTTATTATTTTGACCAAGTCTGTGATTTTTAGGATCTTGTTCCAAGTTGTTGTCCCCACCAGTGAGCCTATCCTTTGTGCTCAGCTCTGTCCTACCCAGGAGCCTGCCGTTGCTGGCCCAAGCCTTTAGAACTTACCTGGCCCTTAGAAGTCTGCCCTGAGCAGTTTGCTTTGTGTCTCTAGTTTGTTCTGGTCCCAGCCCACAAGTAATGTTCCTATTATGATATATATCTTTTTTAAATGAAAAATCTTACAGTTCTTGCATGCCTTTTTTGGGGAGAGGTTATCTCTTACAGAGATTTTTTTTTTTTTTTTGGTACCGGGGATTGAACTCAGGACCTTGTGCTTTCAAGGCAGGCAGGAGGCAGGCGGCGGAACCACTGAGCTAAATCCCTGGCCCTCTTACAGAGATTTTTAATAAAATGATTTCTCCCCTTACCTACAATACTGAATTTTTAAAATGTATTTTATTGTAGAATAAATACATTTTCTGCCAATACTGAAAAAAATACAGGCTTTTCCCTTTCAAATTTTCAAACTTGTTTCCTTCCACAGAGCTCATTTATTAGGTTTATGAAACTGTCACTGAAGATACGATTATAATAAAGTAGCACTATCATGCAGTTACCTGTCCTGTGAAATTTCCTTTGAAAAGTCTGGCTTTACTCGCAGTAATGTATGTGAATTTTTTTCTTACAGTTGAAAATGGTGAACATTGTGATTTTACAATTCTAAGAAATATGTTGATAAGGTACGTGTGAACAGTGATGAGATGGCCCACGGTTTTTCCCTAATACAGTTAGAGTTGGACAGCTTTGGTTTTTGCTGTTATAAATGTAACTAATTTAAATTGGTGTCTTCATTCTGGCAATGAAGTAAGTACTGCATGGAGACAACTTGTGTTCTTTTCTAAGGTTAAATCATCAGCAAAAACAAAAAATAGGTTATGTGGCTAGGGATAGGGAGGAGCGCCAGTCTCTGTCATCACCCTTTGCCTTACAGTTCTGCACTGAAACAGGTGTGGAAAGTGGAGAAGACTCTTGTTCTTGCTCAAGTGAAACGCGTAGGGAGATGACAGGATAGTCTTTGAGTCAAAAGTGGGACTCGGCGTGTAGGTGTACACGGCGGCGCTAGTGAGTGGGTTATTGGTGCATGCTGGAACACAGTGGGTAGAAGCAGTCTTCCCCTGTGAGAAGTGTGCTGCCTGCTGACAGACAGGACTGGAGGGGAGGCTCTGGTGAGAGGCCAGGGATGGGAGAAACTCAGCAGAAGAGAGGACCCAGGGAGCCACGTGCCCCTGCAGAAATGCAGTCTCGTCTCACTCGCTCTGTGGCCTCCAGGCTGGGGCACCCGTCTCCATTTGGCACCTGTCCTTTTCACGCTGCGCCTCTCTTTCCCCCTGCACAGCGGTTTCTTTAGCTTTGTAGAGGTAAAGGATGCTGCGTGGTTACAAGGCCAGCTTATGCTGCCTTCAGCATCTCCCACCATCAAGGAACGATGGCGCCATCTCACATGAATTGTGTCGGTTATCCCTTGTGTAATGATTTTATGCATGAAAATATTGGAAGAAACATTTCCTTTAACCCTGATAGGTCATTTGTTGGACAGTTTGAATAAACAGAAATTTACTCTAAATTACGATTTGGTATATGAGCTGAATTGTTGCTCTGTATTAACCTAGTAAAAATTCTGATATCATTTCCCTAGTAGAATTGCTTAAGCAAAAGCAGTTTCTTACAGATTTTATGAACTTCAATAGTAGCTAATCTAGTCTCCCTTCTTTAATAAAATTAAATATAGTTATACTATAAAGGTAAATATTCTTTCGCAGAAATTTCATCTTTTAATAACTACTTTGATTTATGGCTTTTAAAATCTCAGGTGGAATCTAAATGTAAGTCTGAACTTTTGGTTTCGGTAAAACTTTGATCTACGTTAAAGCTTGTTTAATAGACGGAAGCTCTTGCTATTTATGATAGGACGCACATGCAGGACTTGAAAGATGTCACCAATAACGTGCACTATGAGAACTACAGAAGCAGAAAACTGGCAGCTGTGACTTACAATGGAGTGGACAACAACAAGAACAAAGGGCAGCTTACTAAGTAAGTGTGTAGGTTCTCTCTCTGCCTCTGTCAGTTACCATACTGTCCCGTTGCCATCCCATTCCTCCTTCTTACCCATTAGAAAATGGAGATAAGGTTCTCTGTGCACAGGAGCAGAAGACTCTTTGGTAAGCTCATTTGGCAGTCATCTATTAACTGTTTTTTGTCTTGTTCTTTAAGTAGAAGAGCTGTTCATTCTCTTCTGGTCATTTGCCCTTCCCATTATAATCCGTACACTGCACGCACGTAGAGCTTCAGTTAGGAATGAAACAGACCTTTTAGTAAATACGTTCTTTTGAGGGAAAATAATAGTTACTTCCAAGATCTCTTAAACCCCACTTTACATTTAAAATAAATATCCTATGTCCTGTTTAATAAAAGTAATCATACAGATTCTACCTTTCGTAGAAGATTTTTAAAACAAACTTCATTTTGGAGAAGTTTTCACCAAGATTATATGAAAACAAGGGCCAGGACCAAACGAAAGGAATATTTAGATGAATGTAGTCTTGTTACAGCCTCTGTTCCTGTTGTGTATTTCCAGGAAATGAGATAGCATTTGGATTGCTTCTGCTGGTTGTGAGAATGGCTGTCTGCCAGGCCTGAAGCTTTGCTGTGCTGAGCTCGTATCTTGAGTTAATGTGGTTTCTGATGGTAGAAAAGATGTGTGCCACATGCCTGTGAATCCCACCTCTTGGGAGGCTGAGGCAGGAGGATTGCCACGAGTTTAGGGCCATCCCTGGCTACACAGTTGAGACCCTGTCTCAAAAACTTTAAAAGGGGGGGCCGGGGATTTAGCTCAGTGGTTCTGCCACCTGCCTGACAAGCGCAAGGTCCGCAAGGTCCCGAGTTCGATCCCTGGTACAAAAACTTTAAAAGGGGGCTGGCAGACACCCATTCTCACAACCAGCAGGGGCTAAGCTAAATCCCCAGCCCACCCAGCCCCCAACTTTTTTTTAAAAAGTAGAAATTAGAGTAAGAATTGTATTGGAAATGTATCTCTTAACGATATGAATTATGACAGAACTTTGTCTGTGTCAGTAAAGAAGAAGTTTGGGCTGGGGATCTAGCTCAGCAGTTCTGCCACCTGCCTCGAAAGCGCAACGTCCCGAGTTCGATCCCTGGTACCAAATATAAAAAAATTAAAAAAAAAAAAGAAGTTTGTACTGTTAAAAAGCAGATTGCCCCAGGAACTAGCATAGTACTTTATGTTAATAATAAGTAGAAAAATAAATGTTTTTAAAGCAACTGGGGAGTGGCTCTGATTGGAATAGATATTTGTTATGATCTGATAAATTAGCTTTTTGCTGCTTCATTAAATAGCACATACTAATCTGAAAGAAGACACTTGGAAGTTTATCCATTAGGTAGACCTCACATTGACCTGAAAATGTTAGCAATTTCAAAAAACATTCTACTTAAATTCATTTTTAAAAAAATCAGTATCACCAGTTGATGGTACTTTATCTGATATGATAGTTTCATTTACAGCTAGCTACATATCTGAGTAATTAAAAAGAGAGACTAATGCTTTACAATATGTAAGCATTGTAAGTTTGGGCTTCTCACTGATGCTCTCCATTACTCTGATGGACTCTCCCTCCCAGCAGTGTGTCCCTTGGGAGTTGTGCCAGGGACAGGAAGGCTGACATCAGATGATCCTGGGGTGGAAGAGACAGAGCCATTTAGAAAAAAGAAGAACTTGCCATTACTCCCCTGCCTCACTCTGCTGTGTACCTGGGCTCAGAGTGTTTCCCGCTGGTCTCAAACACCATCCTTCTGACATCTAAAACCACGTTTTGCCCATAATAGGAGCATTTTGATGTTCAATCCCCATTCGTGTTTCTTCCTTCTGGGTCCGTGGCATGGCATGGTCATCACTGAAGGACGTGTGCCTCAAGCGTGTGGTGGGTGAGGGGGCGGGCAATGTTCTGTAAGGCAAGAGGAGGGCTGCGTGGCCTGGAAATTTGCAGGCAGTAACTGTAGGCATGAGTTCGTCTGAAAGTTGAGGGTCTGAAAGTTGGTTCTGTTAAAACTCCCCATGTTCAGGTAACTCTTGGAAGATTTCATGCAGAGTCCCCAGTTTTAAAACCACTAAACTTGACAATTTCTTTGGTCCCTTTAAAAAAAACATGCTACCACTTTTCAAACATTACTTTTATGATACCTAAAGTATAGGACATCTGTGGACAATTTGAGAAAAACAAAATTAACAATAATGTCATTTATTCACCTGTTGATTGCTGTTGCACCTGTTTTTCACTGCCCTTAATACTTCTACACATGCACACATGTATATTTGAATATTCACATACATGCATGAATGTGTGGGTATGAACTTACTCAAAATTTGTTTTACAAGTAAATTAACCTTTATATGGTAATATACAGTTTATAAAGTACTAATCTCACTTTGGTGTAGAAAACAAGCTAAATTTTTTTTTAAAGTTCAAGATTGAATAGTAAAGTAGATTAATTTATATTTAATTTTCTGAGTCAGTTCTAGCTAGACTGCAGAATGTATTGGACATGGAATAAAAATAAAAATACGTGGTCTATCGGATGCCTTCCTGCTTTAAAGGAAAAGGAGTCTTCACTCCTCTGTGGGAGGTGGTCACAGAAAGTGACCTCCCTGTCTAGAAGGACTGAGCAAGGATTGGAAAGGAAAGGGGACCAGAGATGGGAGGGTCCAAATGCAGGCTGTGATCCCCAGCAAGGGGAGAGCTTCTTATTTTTGCTAATCTGCTTGGTAAACTTTTATTTACTACTTTCCTTCTTGATCTTCCAGTGTCTTTTCCTTAAAATAACATTTGATTGCTGACTTTTTCTGAACTATTGTCTGTTGTTGGCACCAGTGAAGACTGTTGATATTGTGCTCCAGACTGGAGTGCCCTCTATTACCCCTTTTCCACAGGTTTGATTTTTCCGTTTTCTGTAACTTTTTCCAGCTGTCACCTTGGGAAAGGTTTATAAGTAACTGGGTTCTTAGAAATGATTAAAAATCATGGGTTCCAAAGGCTGATCCTCGGAACTCTTGATACACGACAAGGTTTTCTTCTAAAGAGAAGAACAATTTGCTGAGAATCACCAGGTACAGCCTGAAGCAGGAGGGGTGCCGGAGCCGAGGAGCTCAATACCAGCCCACGGAGTGGAAGGAGAACCTGACTCTGAAAAGAAACAAAATTTAAAAAAAAATTTTTTTCCTAAAAGTTTCTTTAAAAAACTGAATTTATTCAGTTAGGTCCTGTACTCTTCAAGTTCCTGTCATAAAAAATATATAATGATAGTAGTTGCAATTTTGTTTTGTCCATGTTTGGTTTTAATGCTCTCGCTTGGCAAAATAAAATATTGATTATTGTTTCCCAAACTTTGGGGGAAGTTTTGTTAGTCCTTAAAATCTCTTTAAATGAAATTCCTTTGGAAGTTTTTGTATAAAAACTACAACTTGTCTAAATATCTAGTAGCTTACTAAGCATTGGTGCAAGCGTGTGTAAGTCTCTTTGCTTAGCGTACCGTTCAGAACGGGCCATGTGCACAGCTTAACGCGTGTGTCACGTAGAGTCTCACGAAGCCAGCCTCGTGAGGCCCTTTCTCTGATTCTGTCACTGGTTCCATGAAAGAAAGGGGCAAGAATTCTAACTTAAAGGGAACCCTGGAAGGAACTAAGTTGCATTTTGGAGATTTTGTTTGATATTCAGGTCTGTTACAGACTTTTTTCTTCTTTGCCTTTTACCAGACTTTTTTATTTCTTTGGCTGGGTTGCTGTTAATTTTGCTGACAAGTTTAGGTTTGTAAGCTTTTAGTGTATCTGTTGGGGGAAGAGTTTCCCAATAAAAAGCACACAAGCAATAGTGTAGCTTAAATGGTTTTTCCAGCTGTCTAATAAAATTCTGGGGCAGGAGAATACACTAAATGCGATGAGAAAAAAGTGATCTCTTTTCCTGTGTTTTCGGCTCAGAAAGCACAATTTTGTATTCATGTTTTCTAAATATTACTTTGATAAAGATACTGAAAGTGGAGAGTTAATTAATTTAAAGATTTGAAAAGTCCTTTTTTCTTTCTGATGAGAGGCTTCAAAAAATCCAGTTTAGGTGTGCATAAACATTTTCTCCTACTACTTGAATAGCAGTTCATTTGGTCAGGAGTCAGGTATTTTTACAAGGCTAACAAAGTATCTCATGTCAAATAGAGCAAATTTCTTTTGAAAGTACACATATTTAATAGGTGTAGAACTTTGGACAGGCTGTCAGAAGATAATTGCACAGCCTATTTATTTTTATAATGGTTTGGAATCGTGATTACTAACAGAATTTGGGAAATAAACAGCTTTAACAAAATTTACCATGAACTTCTGACTTAGGGCTTGTACCTTAATTATTTAATTATGAAAGTTTTACATTTTCCTTTTTTGTTGTTTTTAGTGTTGTTTCTCTTAAGTGTGTTAAGTCAAAAGGCCTGTAACAGTTCCTTTTCCAAAGACATAAGCAATTTTACTCTACAGAGATTTTTAATATTTCAGTTTTGAATTTAAAAGCAGATTCCAAAACATCATTGCCACGTTTCTCTGCAGTGTCTTATTTTTCCACAAGAGTTATTTAAATAATAATTTAGGTGACAAGGCTTACTCTTGGAAAGCTGGCAGGTAGTCTTTTCATGACAAATTACTATGAATTATTTATATGAATTGCCTGTTCCCTTCCAAGGGTAAAGTAAAATCAGCATTTCATAGATAGGTTATTAGAGTAAGAATACACAGTTAAGTTTTAAAATAATCACAGTTCTCTCTAAACCCTAATTTTGCATGTGTATCAATATGTGTGTTTTGTTCGTTATACTGGGGATTGAACCCAGGCCCTGGAACTGAGCTGTGTCCCCAGCTGTCTTTTGTGTTTTGAGACACAGTCTGCTGAGTCACCCAGGTGGGCTTTAAACGTGTAACTCTGGCCTAGCACCCTGAAGAGCAGAGTTGCAGGCATGCTCCACTGCGACCAGCTCTTTAGAAAGTTTGTGATCATGAAATTTTGCTTTTGAATCACAGCTGTATTACTGGATAATCGAAATTGCTTAAATATATATAGATTCAATTATAAGACTATCAGTCAAAAATAATCATTAGAGAATTCTCCAGAGCCTGAAAGGGTATTTTAGGAAGTTGAAGGGAAATGTGGAGTTAGCCTTTGAAAATCTTAGCAAATCTTTGGGCCCTCTCACTGGAATAGTGAGCTTGAAAACAGCCATTAACACGAGGAATATATTGTTAAGAAGGATGACATCACACTTGGAGATTTATTTCAGTGGGTCTTGCTTGGCTCTTGTGCTAAAGTAAATATCTTGGTTTAGTTTTGTTTTCAGAACTTGTGATTGTTTAAGATAAAAATACTTCAGGTTTGTATAGTATTAGAAGTAAGTTTTCTTTTGCTGAAGAAATATCCTTGAGTTAAATGGCATTTTATTCTAATTTATATTAACAAAACTGTCTAGGGCTGGGGATTTAGCTCAGTGGTCCTGCTGCCTGCCTTGCGAGCTCAAGGTCCTGAGTTCGATCCCTGGTACAAAAAAAAAAACTGTCTCCATCACAGCAATACATCACATCTTTGTTCTTCCCTTTTTTGGGGGTGGGGGCCCACAGGGTCTATGTAGTCCAGGGTGGCCTTAAACTCACTATGTTAGCCTTGAACTTGCAGCGATCCTCCTGCCTCAGCCTCCTGAGTACTGGGATTGCAACCGTGCACTACCATACCTAGCTGTTCTTCCTATTCACCAAGAAAAATTTATCACCAAATTTCTGAAGGGCTTGCCTCTTTTTAAGTTGTACCAGTGATGTGGAGCCCACTTCCCTTTCTGCTCCAAGGGTGTAGTAGGGCACCGACTCTTTATGGTTCTCTTACTCTTTAATGCACTAGCTTTAACATAAAACTCACCTATGAATATTTTTCAACAAGAAAATTTGAAGTGCTGGGGATATAGCTCAGTGGTACTGCACCTGGTGGCAAGCACAAGGTCCTGAGTTCAGTCCCTGGTACCCAGGGGGGTGGGGGATTGAAGTCACAGATTTCAGTTTCCATATGCATGAACTAACTATTGTTTAGTTATGCTTGGTGTCTATTTTCTGGTATTTCAGAAATAAGTATTATGAACATAATTGGTCCTTATAATCTCATGTGTGTGTTTAAATCATTGAGCACATTTAAGCTGATACTGATATATTTGAGTTATGCAGAACAACTTTTCAAAAGCAGTAAAGTTGTAAGAGGCCTAGAAATATGCTCGATACCTAAGTAGTGTTCTAGGTACTGACTGGTAGTGGTTTTCAGTGTGTCAGTTTAGTTACCAACATAAGTTGGAATTTTGTAGTTAAATATAGTTGTAACATCAGTAGTTATCTTAGAGAAGATTACAATGCTTGGAATTTTAGTAAAACTAAAAATTATTTACTCAGTTTCTTTTTTGACAATTTAAGTTTTGTTTTGTTTTTTTGGTACCGGAATTCAAAGTCGGGACGTTGCACTTGCAAGGTGGGCACTGGAACCACTGAGATAAATCCCCGGCCCGACAATTTAAGTTTTTATTTAAAGAAAGTACAACATTAAATTATTTTCCCTAGTTTTCTATTCTGTGAATGTATTTTGAGACAGGGTCTTGCTAATTCACTAAATTGCTTAGGCTAGACATGAACTTGTGAACTTCCTGCCTCAGCCTCCCAGAGTGCTGGGATTACAGGTGTGCACCACCACACTGGCTTCATGTATCATCATTACAGTTGGTGTGCACTGGGTTTGGAGAACATTTTCTAACAGGTGCCTTGTTTATCTAAGGTCTTTTTTCATAACTCACTAAATTTTCAAAGTTAGATATAAAACCTCATGGGAGGAAATTCTAGGTCATAAATATATTTATTAAGTTTCTGAAGAATTTATAACCCATTTATACATAAAACTTAGAGTCTTTGTTCTGTCACCTAAAATGGTATAAATATTTCAAAAATTATTTTGACATTAAATAATAATGATATCTATAGCATCTAATTTGTTTTCATCAGCTATTTCAGAGTTTTATAATTTTCACTTACAAATGTTTAATGTAATGATTCCTTTTTTCCCCCCCTGAACTGTGGGCTGAATCCAGAGCCTTTGCACTGAGCTACGTCCTAGCACTTCTTTTGGCCGTAGTAGGGATTGAACCCAGGCCCTTCTCAGTGATCCACATCCACAACTCCCCTCCTCACCCTTTTTCTGAGACAGAATCTTGCTAAGTCATTAAATGGCTCAGGCTGTCTCAAACTTGGTGATCCTCCTGCCTCAGCCTCCCAGAGTGCTGGGCTTACAGGCAAGTGCTGTCAGTCCTGGCTCATCCTCAGTACTTTTTATTTTTTATTTTGATACAGAGTCGCACTAAGTTGCTGAGACTTGGCTCAAACTTAGCATTCTCCTGCTTCAGCCTCCCAGATTGATGGGATTATAGGCATGCACCACCATGCCCGGCTAACAGTTATTCTTCATGTTCCCACAGGAGCCCTCTGGCACAAATGGAAGAAGAAAGAAGGGAGCACGTAGCCAAGATGAAGAAGATGGAGATGGAGATGGAGCAAGTGTTTGAGATGAAGGTCAAAGAAAAAGTTCAAAAACTGAAGGACTCTGAAGCTGAGGTAATCATTCTAATATTCCATCTCTTACATTAATTCTAAGATCAGCTCTTCAGTCAAATTTATAGGTAATGTAATCTTTCTACATGCATTTTTTTCAAAGTTAATGCCCTAATGTAATAAAACAAATAAAAGCAAGCACTGTGTTTGTTATATAATAATATACATTTCAATATGTAAAAGCTGGGGCACAGTAAGACTTACTAGTTAGTTGTAACAAGCTACGAAAAACTTCTTGAGTTATGAAAAATAAAATTACAGGCCATTTCATCTAAATGGTATAGTAAAACTAGAGTTTTATGTGAATATACAAATATTAAATAGTGCTGGGTGATAGCAGTGGGCCAGCCTTATCTACGTGTGAGTGAGAAAGAAGGAAACCACCTTTAACTGAACTGAGGACACAGAGAGGAGGAGGAGGGCGCTGCTCTGCGGACAGGGCCGGCCTGTGCACAGAGGGCCCCTCGGGGCCGGTGCCTGTCCTGGAACCCCGCTGACTAGCAGGGCTGGTGAGGCTACTGGTCAGAGGACCCTGGAGACATTCCCTTCATGGGCACCAAGGAAGAAAAGACGCAGCAAGTGCACTCAAGGTCAGACTCCCCAGAGCAGTTGCTCCGGTAGGGGTCTGAGGAAGAAGGCTGTGGTGAGTGACTGCTGTGTGTAACTCTGGAAATATTAACCAATCTTTAAGGATAAAACGTAATGAGATCCCTGTTTTATGTGAGTCCACTAATATTTAAATATATTCAAAGAAAATTCAGATCCTTTAGTTGAGCTCATTGCTCTTGTGATTCCTGTATAAAATACTGAAACCTTTTTTGACAAAACTTAACAAAAGAACTTACATTCATTGAGGGGAGAGTGTGTGGTGTAAAAAAATTAGTAATTTTGAGGAAATGTTTCTATTCCACATAATTTCTCTTATTATTGGGCTCCTGTAAGATCTTTTAAAATTGTCCTTGTTGTCACATTGGCCTGAGCTTAATTTAACAGGGACAAGGAATGAGTCTTCCTGGTTTAAAAGTGCTGCGTCCCTCAACCCTTGGCGCTGGGCAGACAGTTTTACTAGGCTGTGAATAATTACAAGTATTAAGATGGTAATTTGGAGATGAAGTTTATTTTTATTTTTCAGCCTGTTACTTAAATCTACCATTTTGAGTCTTTGCTCGCTCACTAATTAATAATAATAGTGATGATAAGAACTGCCTGATTTGCTTTTATAGTTAGATTCCCCTGAAAATGTAAAGATGGTCTCACTTACATTTGGCCTAGGCGTAGCTTAGGACCTGTTCCTGAGAGTCCGTGTTAGGAATGAGTAACGGAAGTGTAGCTGCAGAGCCCTCCCACTGATCCTGGTTCTGTGAGTGGTGGCGGCAGCTGAGAGAGCTGGGTAGAAGAGCAGGCCTGGGTGGCGTCCTGTCTGCTCATCCTGTGTGCCGAGCACAGCCTGCCTCAGCTTTCACCGAACCTCAGCTGGGCTGTGATGAGCAGCAGCCCTATGGTGGTTAAGTTTAGGAAGCATCTTAATATTGTGTGTCTATAAATCAATCAATCAATCAGTCAATCCGTAACTGAAGAAGCCTATTTATCCTTAATACAGGTTATCTCAAATCCATTCTGTTAGAAATAATTTGGGGCACAGCTCTCATACCTAGCAGCACAGTGTCAGGCACGACGCCAAGCATCCCACATGTGGTAGTCATTTTGTGCACACCACCGCCCTGCAGGGTGGGTTTCACTGCCCCTCCCCTCCCCAGGTAGAGGAGAGGGAAGTAAACTAACCTGGCCAGTACTGCGCAGTCATAAGCCGGCCTCTCCACCCAGTTATCTCTGCAGCGCACTGGTAAGCACAACGCAGGGCCACCATCCTGCTCTCCATGGTTTCAAAACCTAAAAGCTGTGGAAAATGACATGAATTCAGAGTTTTTATCCCACTTATTGTGAATATTTATATACATTATCGCAAAACAAGCAACAACAATATGGTGGATTAGTGTTATTGCCCGATAGAGCTCAGGAGGTGGTACAGTACATATCCCTGGCTAACCAGCATTGCCTTTTTAATGCCTAAGAAATTCTGAACCTCGACTTGCTGGGGATTTAGCTCAGTGGTTTGGCTGCCTGCTATGCAGGCGCAAGGACCCGAGTCCAATCCCCGGTACCAAAACAAAAAAACAAAGAAATTCTGAACTTCAAAACTCACCTGACCCCAAGGATTTCTTGAGAGTGATTAGGATCTGTACTTTCCTTAGATGCTGTTCACACCGAAGATAATTACTTGTTTGTAATGTAGATATAAGATAAAGAATGAGCTCTTGGGAGCCGGCTGCCCAGGTTAAAAAGTAGAACTGACTGCACCCACTCATTTGGAGTCTATGTGCTCCCTCACTGTTTCATTCCCTCTCCTCTGCCAAGCTGACTACTGTTCTGAATTGTGTCTATGTCTCCCTTGCACGGGTGTTTTCTTCTGCTCCTACTTCACTATTTTCTTAGTTTGCTATGAGGGAGATCTCACCTCAGATTTGACTTCCACCTTTGCTTAAATGTATCATACGTTTTCTTTTGAAGAACTGCATGAAATGTTAATAAAGATGCAGTCACTTTTTATGGACTCATAAGATAAGAAAACAAATTATGTGAAATTATCCAAATTCAAGATGCTAACTCACTGATAAGTCTTTAATAGAACATAGTTACTGGACAACTGAAGAGTTTGAAAAACCTTGGGTATTTGATATAATAGGATTTAATCTTTTCTTATTTGTTGACTTTTCTTTAGAAATAGATTGACTAGGGGCTTAGTGAAATTATTCACCTAATAATCCCTTAGATTCTGCAGTGACTTGGCATGTTGCCATCTCTCGGCCAGCAGTTTTGTTTTGTTTTGTTAAATCCTTTTATTGGTACATTGTAGGTATACAACACAATTACATTTCTCATTGGGAATTGTACCTTTACATAATGCATCTTGGTTCTTGTTTTTTCCCCATTCCTAGCCCTCCCTTCACCCCCTCCACTCTTCCCTATTTACAAAGACTTTATTTCCATTTTTTCCATTTCTCAGCATTTTTCCTTTCCCTTCTTTCCTTTCCCCTGCCCCTGCCCCTCCCACTACCCCTACCCCTTTGGACCTTTTCTTCCTATTTTGCATTATCGATTATTCATTCTAATCATTGGTACATTTTAGGTATACAATATAATGACATTCATCATTGGAAATTTGCACCTTTACATAATCTCTCTTGGTTCTTATTTTTCACCCCTGCCCAGCCCTCCCTTCAACCCCTCCATTCCTCCCTATTTACAAAGATTTTGTTCCTATTTTTCCATTTTCTCATATTAATCCCATTCCCTTCTATCCTTTCCCCTAGTCCTCCCACTTCCTTCCCCTTTGCCCCTTTTCTTCCTATTTCACATTACCTATTATACGTTTTAGTCCTTATTTACACTTTCAGTTTTTCACACTAGAGAAACTATTCGATATTTACACGTGAGTGTCCTGTTTATTTCACTTAAGAGTATCGCCTCAATGTGCATCCATTTAGCAATAAATGTCTCTTAATTTCTAGTTTTTGATGGCTGAGTAATACTCCATTTTAGAATAAAACCACATTTTCTTTATCCAGTCTCCAGTTGATGGGCATTTGGGCTGTTTCCAAGTTTTAGCTATTACAAACTGTGCTGCTATGAACATGGGCGCACATATATCACTGTGGTATGATTCTTTTAATTCTTTGGGGAAGATACCCAGCAGAGGAATAGCTGGGTCAAATGGGACTTCCAGTCCTAGTTCTTTGAGGTATCTCCATACTGATTTGCACAGTGGTTGCACCAGTCTACACTCCCACCAGCAGTGGAGCAGGGTTCCTCTTTCCCCACAGCCCCACCAGCATGTGTTATTGGTTGATTTCATGACAGCAGCCATTCTTTCTGGAATGAGGTGGAATCTCAGCGTTGTTTTCATTTGCATCTCTCGAATGACCAGTGATGTTGAACATTTTTTCATATGTTTATTTGCTATTTCTACTTCTTTTTCTGAGAAATGTCTGTTCATTTCAGATGCCCATTTTCAGATTGGGTCTTTAAATTTGGGAGGTCTGATCTTTTTAAGTTCTTTATAGATTCAAGAAAGTAGACCTTTGTCTGAGGAAGAGCAGGTGAAGATTTTTTCCCACGTTGTGGGTTGTCTCTTCACACTGGGGCAGCAGTTTTTTACAACATCAGTTCTTGGAGTAGGAAGGAACAGCTATGTTGAAATTCCAATTTAACATCCAGAGATTGTAATTCAGGACATCTAGATGAGGTGCAGGATTCCACATTTTCTCAAGAAATGCTTTCTAGGGCCAGGGATTTAGCTCAGTGGTTTCGCTGCCTGCTGTGCAAGCACAAGGACCCGAGTTACAGAAGAAAAAAAAGAAAGAAAAAAGAAATGCTTTTTTTCCCTATCTCTACTTTCAGAGCTTCAAATTAGGAGACTTAGGTTCGAATCCTGGCATTGCCACTTTCTGGCTAGTGATCTTGGACAAGTCACTTAAATTCTACAACTGTTTCCTCATCTGAACAGTGGAAGCAATGTGGTTTTTGTTTTGTTTTGTTTTTTGTTTTTTTGGTACTGGGGCTCGAACTCGGGTCCTTGCACTTGCAAGCTAGGCGTCAGAACCACTGAACTAAATCCCCGGCCCGTCAATGTGTATTTTTCTGCTCAACTTCCAACATATTTGGGAGCAAATAGTAATAATTGTCCTTTATAAAGTATTGCACAAGTATAAGATTGTTGCATTTTTTCCTCATTTCTCAAGATTATTGTCTGGGTCACCAGGCCTCTGGGTGGCAAGTCCTACAGCAAGAGAAACCTGCCTGAGTGCTTCTGCATGGCACTGTGAACCTGTAGCAGAATGACCCGGTGCCCACACTCTTAACATGTGATGCCCAGATGAATCATTCTTCTGCTCCTGGTTTCTTAAAAGAGTTTTGTTTTACATATTATGCTGTGATTTAGCTCCAGCGGCGCCATGAGCAAATGAAAAAGAATTTGGAAGCACAACACAAAGAATTAGAGGAAAAACGTCGTCAATTTGAGGAAGAGAAAGCAAACTGGGAAGCTCAGCAGCGTATTTTAGAACAACAGAACTCTTCAAGGTAACAATGTCAGATTCCTAAGAGATGTGTATATTAATGAATGGTTATCCTATTTACTTTAAAAACATAACCATTTAAAAAGCCAGTGCCCATTATATATGCCTGGCACAGTGTTTTCACGGGTGAATGTTATGTGCATGGATTCATGTGGCATACTGCGACAGTATTATTTCAGTATGTTTTCCATGACTTAATCTTTATAATTACAATTTAGCAGCTTCATAGCATTCTGTCTGGTTAACTCAGCATAATGGGTTTCTTTCCTCCTTCCCCCCCCCAGTGTTTGAACATAATGGCAGTTTTCAATTTTTAACATGCAAAATTTGAATGACACTGCTATAGTGACCTTTTACATGTTTAGGGCAGTATTTTCATTGTATTCTTTATTTAGGACATCCTTAAAATCATTAGATATCCAGTTTCTGCTATGAGAAATCATGCAGCTAATCAGTTCCTCCCTCTTAATTGTTACAGAAGTCAATACTGTTGTGGCCTGGTTTTCTCTTTCTTATTATCCCATTTAAAACTGAAAGGCTGTGTCCCTGCAAACATTCTGTAGTGTACTCCTCACAGCCCAGCATTTTGAAGATTGCACAGCTGTCCGGTGCACCATCCTTCTGTTAACTCTGCCTACAGAGGAGGAGCGCATACCTGTGAAAGCAAGGGCAGCAGGGGCAGAAGGCACCCTTAGCTGGTCTTTTTCAGTCTGTGCCATTTCATTTGGGAAGAAATGAGTAGGGTAGAGTTTTGCTTTTTTTCAATTGCTTATCCTGGAATTTTGTCAAATATTTGTCTAAGAAAATACTACTGTAAGCCAACATTGCCTTATTGTTTACTTCTAAACCTTCTAATTTTGTAAATGAAAAGACAGTGTCTGAAAGTGGAGCCTGTCATAGTGGGCTTAGCTGCTGCCACCGTGTGTTATCTTTCATGTTGCACCCTTATTGCTCATCTGATTTGTTTTCCTCTCACCATTTCAGAACCTTGGAAAAGAACAAGAAGAAAGGGAAGATCTTTTAAACTGTCTGTTGACCACCAGTTACGTATTAGTTGCCAATACGCCAGCTTGGACATCAGTGTTTGTTGGATCCGTTTGACCAATTTGCACCAGTTTTTAAATCCATAATGATGGATTTAACAGCATGACAAAAATTATTTTTTTGTTGTTCTTGATGGAATTAAGATGCCTTGAATTATCTAGGGTGTTGTGTACTTAGAAAATAACAGCTCTGAGTACCTTTTTACATTTTCTTTTCTTTTTTTTTATTATTAAACAGATGTCTTCAATTTAATGCAAGAGAACATTTTACTGTTGTACAATTGTGTTCTGGTGGTTTGTTTACAGGATATTCCAAAATAAAAGGACTCTGGAAGGTTTTCATTGAGGATAAATTGCCATAATATGATACAAACTATGCTTCTCTATGCTAATTATAACACAGAGGTTCCATTCAGTGCAGCCTATACAATGATGTAATTTAGTCTAACACAGTTGACCCTATTTTTTGACACTTCCATTGTTTAAAAATACACATGGAAAAAAAAAACCTATATGCTTACAGTGCACCTAGAGCTTTTTTATAACAACCTTTTTTTGTTTGTTTGTTTTGGATTCTTTAAGTATATATTATTCTCATTTAGTGCCCTCTTTAGCCAGAATCTCATTATTGCTTCATTTTTGTAATAACATTTATTTTAGATATTTCCCATATATTGGCCCTGCTAAAATAGAATATAGCATCTTTCATATGGTAGAAACCAACAAGGAAACTTTCCTTTAACTCCCTTTTTACACTCTATGGTAAGTAGCAGGGGGGAAATGCATTTATAGATCATTTCTAGGCAAATTGTGAAGCTAATGACCAACCTATTTCTACCTATACAGTCTCTTCATTTTACTAGAAATGGACATCATGGCCTCCTGAGGAGAAAAAGTCACCATTCTGCATTTAGCTGTATCCATATATTGCATTTCTGTATTTTTTGTTTGTATTGTAAAAAATTCACATAATAAACAATGTTGTGATGTAATAGGGTGCAGAGTCCTGAATATTCTACAGCTGAGACACTGAGTAGAACATGTTTTGGGGGAAAGCTTTGCAGTTTGAATTTGCCGCCTCCACAGTGGAGTCTCTTGTGTGTATGTCTCATGGAGAACCCATGTGTGCTGCTTCTCCTGTCTGAGAGAGTCCACATCTCTATCTGTTACTGCCTAATTAATATATAAAATAAGCTGAGGCTGGTTTCCAGCTTACTCATGCTAGGTGCACTCTCAAGCTCCTGGGGACTGATACTTTTTAAACTGAGAAGAGGGTGGTGTAGTTTTTTTCACTAAGGTGAAAATGTTTTACCGTTTGTTTTTTTTTTTAAATTAATGACCTAGGTAAAAGTATGGAAATGTTCTAATTAGCCAATGTTTTTGTTTAATTCAGAGGCTAAAGGATTTAAAATCAATGTGCTTGAAAGTATTGCTTTTCAAAGATATTTAGATCTAAATTTTAAAACGTACTAGGGAAATGATTCTTCTAATAAAATCTTGACTTTACATAAAAACTTTCCCAGGTAATTTTTTTAAAGTAGATCTCATGATACAGTCAGAACATCATTATTTATCCTTACCTGGTGGCCATCACTGCTTAAAAATTGCCGTCCAAGTTCTGTTAGTCTTAAGATGTTATCTGCTTCTGGAAAACAGCATGGTACTTGATAAACAACTTGTTTACTAGAGCAGAGTTACCCAAGAGCCCATACAAGGCAGAGCTGTTAGTTTCTTCCTCCAGATCTACCGGAAGTATGGCTCTTATGCCAAGGCCAGGATCAAGGCTCAAGAATAACAACAGCAAGGATTTTTTTGTTTGATGTTTTCTGCGGTTTTTTTGGTTCCTGTATTAGGAGAGATTGGGTTAACACCCCTAATCAAAAAGGTTCTGTTTTAGGGAGTTAAGAACCAGCTACTGAATTTGAAGAGGCAAATGAATAAGTTTATACTCACTGCCTAACTAGTGAAATACTGCTGCTTCTGGGAAATAGTTCCCATGTTAAATTTCTGTGTATTATGATTTATTGCTAAGATAACCTTTATTCTCCCAAACCAATGAAGATTCCCATAAGCCTTTATCCAAGTCATGCCTAGGGTTTTACTTGAATCTGGTGGAAGGACCTGTGTGATATTCCTGAATCTTGACTGTTGACTGTAGGACTCACACACACTGAGGCCATTTTTCTGTATGGCCATGGATTTCTGTGATTTTCTTGCTGCTAATCAGATGAGGTTTGACTATTTAGCACCAATCCTATTGAAATGCTTGATCACCCAGTGGTAGAGTTTTATTGCCACCTAGTGGAATAAGATCCTTGTTTCCTTATCAGATTCACATTTAACAGGTTCTGTTGGTAATGAATTGTATACACGCTCTTGTCTCTGTAGCTCAGGCTACAGTCTTTTTGTTGTTGTTGTTGTTGTTGTTGGTACTGGGGATCAAACTCTGGACCTTGCACTTTGGAGGCAGGTGGTGGCACTACTGAGCTAAATCCCTGGCCCCCAGACTACAGTCTTGACAGCTGAAGAGAGACAGACTCGCCATTTGGATCCTCTTTTTTTTTTTTTTTTTTTGGTACTGGGGATCGAACTTGGGTCCTTGCGCTTTCTAGGCAGGCAGTGGAACCAAACCACTGAGCTAAGTCCCCGGCCCTCCATTTGGATTCTTCAGCTGGCTGTCACGTTCCCACTTGCACATCGCGACCTGCTACACTTTTCACGAGTTTTATCTTTGGAAAACTGAGGTAGGAATGGAAGTCAGGTGAGCAAAGAACTGGCAAGACCCCGGCTTTGCAGCGAGAGACAAATACTGCCTTGGAGTCACTTGGGCCACTGTCTCCAAACCTCATCCTGCTTCCTTATTAACGTATCTCCTGCGGGGGGGGGGGTTCATAAAGGTGTGTAGAAAAGTGTGCTGTGATGCTACTGTGAATATCACAAGGCAGCTCTGAGAAGGGAGTGGAAAGGCTCTCAGGCCCCAGTGGGTTGGTAGCACACCCGCTCCACTCCGGGGCTGCCGCCCTCAGCTGCACTCGGATAGTTAATATTCTCAGTTACTGCTGCATCCCCGAGGAAGGACCTGGTGAAGGCTGCTGTGGCGTCCTACTGGATTTGAAAGGAACATGAACACCTTATAAGTGTAAGCAGAAGTCCCCGTGCTCCTGTGTGTCTGTAATAACTCTCCGAAACTGCTGCTCAGATGTTAAGCTGTACCTGCACTATCTCGAATCTTAGGTAACAGAAGCGGTTTACAGAGATGGGCCCTCGGGGTCTAGGATGGTCAGTGACAGTATCCACTGGTGGTTTTGGTGACGGAGGGGCCTGTGTGCTCCCAGCCCCGTGTCCACCCTGTTGCACGCTAAGGCGTGACTTCCGCAGTTGTTGGCACAAGCGGGTGCTCCCTATCCGGGTCAGGTGCTGTCTGGGTTCGGGTCCCAGCTTCGTTCCTCCCTCCTGCGTGTTCGTTTACTCAGCTGTAAAATAGAGCCCATCCCTTGTCTACTGGTTCAGGGTCAGGACTGCAATTTCGACTTCCCCTGAGGGTGTGCTGGGGCCATGGTGCGTCTCTCCGGTACAAGAGTTGGCTGCCTTTCCGGAAGAGTGGGTGGAGCTCCAGGTCTGGCCCTGCTGCCCTAGCTTTTTGGAGTTAATAAATGAACTGTGCTTTCACATTAGGGCGCTCCATGGAAATGTGTTGGAAAATGCAGGTCATGCTGAGATGGTTGTCTCATTCATCACTCATGGAAGCACTGCTGCTTATGAAGCAGACTCAGTTCCCATCACTAGGAATTAATCCACAATGTCCAGAGTTGAGTGTCAGCCTTTTCCAGCAGCAAATAGCCGGCAGTTTCCTGTGTCTGTTAGAAGCCTTTTGGAGCTTCATGAAAAGAATGGAGACTTTTTTGGCCTGAACATTCGCCCCAGGGGCTGCTGGGCCCAGCCAGCCAGCTTGGGTTAGCAGAGGAGGGTCAAGTGAAAGGGAACCTTGTTCATGAGAGGCCAGGGGTGACGGTACCCTGGAACCACACTGACCCTGCGGAACCTGCCTCCGATGCAGTATTCATCCACCTGCTGGATTCCAGCACCGCTTAGCCATCCTGAAGTCTGGGCTGGGGAGCAGAGCAGTTGCCGCTTCTGCCTCACACAGGTCTGTGAAGTCAAAGCATAGAGGGGAGGGTGGGAGGGGCAGGGTTAGGTGCTGCTGACCTGCTTGGATTTTGGACTTGCCCTCTGTGAGGTGGACCCTGCCAAGCTCCCTGACCCCCAGGGCTGTTGCAAGGACCAGCTTTGTCTGTGGGACCCTCACGAGTAAATCCAGGGTGCAGCATCCCCTGGGTGGTGAAGGGCTGGCTCTGCTCATGTAGGGGTACTCAAGTAAATTGGTCTGGTAAAGACAATTTTTTTCCCCGGTTCAGTTCTGTTGTCTGGAATGTCACTGGTCTCTTTCATATTTAAATACATGTTCCACTACAGTGTGGGCACGGAAAAGTTCTGTCTCGGCTAGGCCAGTGATTTAAGCAACTTGGCAAATGTGGGTGAAGCGACAGACACCCTGGCATGGTCCCTGGATGTTAATGTGAGCCCCCCCATCTGCCACCCTGCTTTCCAGAAGCCTGGGAATATGTTTTGTCTGGTTAGGACTAGGGCACCTGCCACCCCACAGCACCCCCAGGATAAATCTCATAATGTGATCATACCAAAGTGAAACCCTTGGCCTTGGAGTTGCTGGCTGGAGGTTCTGGTGGCTCAGGTTGGGATTTTCTCACCGGAATCTCCGCCTCCTCAGTGCCTGCTCAGACCCCACTGCTCACTCTCACCCCACCTCTCACCCCACTGCAGCTGCGTGGAACTGGGGGCCTACCGAGGCAAAGTCACCCAGTGCAGTCTCTGCTTGGGCAGGCAGGGACTGCATAGCAGTCATCCTGAAGAGGGGACCGACCGCTCCAGCTTGTTCTGCAAGAACCCCTGACTTCCTCCTGCCAAATGCAACCTCTTAGGCCACATTCACCCTTGGAACAACAGCTGTTTATCAAGGAAAGGGGGAGGACTCACCTGGAAATGGGAGGAACGTGAATCAAATCAGAAAAATGCATCAACAGGTGTCTGGAATTTCGCTGTGTGCAAAATACCTACAGTTCACAGAAATTCTCGGGGCTCATGAACATTCAGCCACATGGCCTTTTTAACCCCTTTGCAAACAAAAACAGACTGAAGGTAACTGTGTGGCTGTAAAACAGTTATTCATTGCATAGCAGACACCCCCGAGTCCAGCAACAGTAACACTGAAAGCTCAATAAAACTGACAGCGTTTCTCAGCTCTGCAGGTCAGGAACTGGGCGGAATAGCAGGGTGGTTCTGGCCAGGGGCTGCAGTAAAGATGCTGGCTGAAGCTGGAGGATCTACTTCCAGGGTGGCTTACAGATGTCACTGTTACCAGGAGAACCCAGTCCCTCGGCACACAGACCTCTCTGTAGGGCTGCTTTAGTGTCCTTGTGACTAGGGTGGTTAACTTTCCTCCAGGGCAAGTGATCCAGGAGAGAGCTGTGACCACAGTGCTGAGTCCAGGCTCTTAAGTTTTACAGATAATGCCACCATGAGCATTTCTGTGCACATCTCGCCTAAATAGGCGAGAGTTGCTCAGGCTTGTGTATCCACATGAACAACCCAAGTCTCAGCTTTGAGGTTCATCGGCCACTGTCAAGGCTCCTAGGTTGCACAACGCAGATGCTTTGTCCCCTGCTCCCTCTGAATGCAGGCCAGCTACTCCTCAGGCCCGCCCTTGGCTCTTGGCTCCAGGCTTACATCCCTGCAGTCTCTCCTATGGGCCCCAGCACTGGAACTGCCCCAGGGAAGCACTGTGACAGTCCTAGTGTGCAGGGTGCTACAGACGGAGCCACTGAGACCACGGGGGCCAGGCTGCACCAGCCCTACAGGCCCGTTCCCCGTTGGGACCATGGGCAGATGGGGCATCCATCTGGCCACAGCCTGCCCTTCCGCCCAGCCTCGCAGGTGGCCTTCCTTTGGCTCTGCCTGTCCAGCTTCCGCCTGCTCCCCTCTTCCCCACCCTTGGACCTGGGTCCTCGAGAGCTTCCACCTCCCGTTCCTCCCCTCTGCCCAGTCTACACGTGGGTTGGTGCAGCCCCGAACACCTGCTCCCCACTGGTACCTGAACTTTTTTCTTAGATTATTTTTTAATTCCTGCAGCTCTGAGGCCCCTTATAGTATTTCCCATGTGTAGTTCCTAAGAACAAACTCACGATGAAATTCGATTTTTACAATTTATTTATTGGGGGAAGGGATACTGAGCTACATCCCTAGCCCTTTTCATCTTTTATTTTTTATTTTGTGACAGGATCTCACTAAGTCACTTAAGTTGTCCAGGCTAGGCTGAACTTGCGATCCTCTTGCCTTGGCCTGCCAGCATGCTGGGGTTACAGGTGTTACCGCCTGGAGCATCTCTCTGATGCCTTACCTCTAAGTACATACTGTACTTATGTGTTCATATTTGTATAGCTTGCATTTTGGATGATGGCCCACAGCCCCCAGTTTGTGCTGTTGTGCCCACATTTTCCTTCAAATGAACTTAAGGGGCTCACCTCAGTGTCCCTAGGCCTGACTCCTTGGGGGTCAATAAATCCTGCAGATTGGTTAGATGACATCAGTGGCAGGGCTGATACTAGGTTGTGGGATCACTTCTCTCCATCATGCAGAGCAGACCCGTTCATTTCGTTCACTCATTCATTCACTCATTCAGCTTTTCATCCCTTCATCCCATTGGGCTTTCTCTGAGTGCTGGGTCAGGGGAGGAACTCGGGGAAGGCACTGGATCTGGGGTGCAGGAGACATCCATGTGCTCATGTTACTGCCCGTCCAGGAGCCACAGCCTCTGAGTGAGACAAGCACAGGTACCCTGGGTCCCGCAGTGCGGCGTCACATCTGCAGGGGCTCGGACTTGGGTCAGCTTGCCAGAGCCAGGAGGGGCTTCCTGGGCTCTGTGGGTCAGGGACAGTCCATCATTGTGTGGTGTCAATGCACTTCAGGACTTTTTTTCATTTGGTATTACCATTGACCCCAGGGCCTTCACACTGAACTACATCCCCAGCCCTTTTTTATTTTTTATTTTTTCACAAGGCCTCGCCAAGTCACTAAGTTACCCAGTCTGGGTTTACACTTGCTATCCTCCTGCCTCATCCTCCCAGAGTGCTGGGACGTCAGCCTGCCACAAACAGACTTAAACTTACTTAGAGAAGAGGTTTAAGAGTGGTAAAAAAAAAACTACTCAAAACAAAATGTGAAGACTGAGCATAAAACTGTAAGAGTTTTGTGGTGCCTCAAAAGATAAACAGACTTTCCATGTCACCCAGCGATTCCACCCCCCAGGTGTCTTTCCACATGAGTGACAAGGCCCCGGCAGGTGTTTACAGCGGTGCTACCCTGTTAGCCAGTGGCAGAGTGGACCAAGCACGGTTCAAAGGACGAATGGATAAACAAACGTGGCACAGCCCTAGGATGGGCTGTCTTCCGGCTTGAAGGACGACTGAGAGCTGGGCTGTAATCCTGGCCCTCTGGGGCGCAGAGCCCCTGGCTATGGGGGCCGCACACCCGCGCCCTGCCCCTCGCCCACAGCCAGGGAGTGAGGGTGCAGCAGGGGAGGGAGGCCGGGACTCCCCGCGGACGCCAGGGGGCAGCACCGCCCCGCATCGGCCCTTCAGGAGCTGCTGCAGAGCACTGGGCGTCTGGGGTCAGTTTTACAGCTTTGGATCCTAAGAAGCCAAAGACGTTTGGAGAACTACGAGCTTGACGCGGGTCCTTGCAGCAGCAGCCGCCAGAGAGCCCTGGTGTGGGGGAGTAAACACCAGACCGGGTTTGCGCTCCCCTTCTCTGATGAGAAGCAAGTTTCTCTGCCTCTCCTTGCCTCAGTTTCTCCCCCTGCCAGACTGGAACAGTCTCTTTTATTGCTTAAGGAACTCTTCTGCAAAAAGCAGTGACTAATGTGAGACAGTTTCCTACCTTCAGGCAGTTGGGCCCTGTAGGGAGAACCGTGCCAACCAACAAGTGTGGGTCACTTCCTTCCGTACATGGAAGACTCCAGATGTTCATCCAGCCAAGGGCCGAGGGGCCACACATTCATGCAGCCTCAATACAAGCACACATCCCCGGAGTGGAAGTCCAGCCCTGCTCAGCTATCTCTGTGTCTCTCCAGCATGTATGTGGCTGCCCACTGCCACTGTTCCATGCCAGGGCCTCCCTGCTGCTAGCAACTTCTGCGGCTAAAGAGACTCTGTCCCCAGCAGTGAGAGGAGGAGACACGTCTCTGGGTGGCAGAGCTTCTTGTAAGTCTTTGCTGGACACCCTGGGCCTGGCCCAGTCCCAGGAAGGCAGGGAGGCCAACACAGGGCAAGAGCCACAGGAGGGTTTTTGGAGCTTTGGTACAGCCAGGTTAAAATGCCCCAGGCAGAAGGTGCAGGAAGCTCTCAGCAAGACCCAGCACAAGTGCTGAGCCATCCTTAACTGTTTTATTGTTTTTTGAGACAAGGTCTCGCTATTTAGTTCAGACTGGCTTTGAACTCACTATGTAGCCCAAGCTGGCCTTGACTCCTGGCAATCCTCCTGCCTCAGCCTCCCGAGTGCTGGGATTACAAGTGTGCACCACCACACCTGGTACCATCCCTAACTTTAACCAGAGGGGTGCTTTGCAGGTGGGATGCCACTTTCCCCAGTGCCTGAGGTCATTGAGGTCCTCGCTGCACAGGGCATTTACACAAACCTCAGCCTCAGCCCAGGGAAGGCCCATCCTCACTCTGAGGCTCTGCACCTGTTTTCGCCTCCATCTCTTGTTGGGAATTCAGAGGCTGTGATGCCAACCTCAGGGTGCCGCGCTGGTGCCCAGCAGTCTGCCTGGAAGAGCACCCAGGACGCAGCATCTGCTCGCCACGCCTCAGGGCCGCAGGAGGGGGCTGGCAGCTGAGCAGGACTGCAGTGTCCAGTTTAGGGGTGCTTTCTGTGAGCCCCTTTTCACCCTTGTGGACGGGAGGAGTGGCTGCTCAGGGAGGGACAAGAGGACCCCCACCCCAGGGACACAGACATTTCTCCGTTCTGGGTACTTGACCCCACCCCTCCCATTATGGCCAGAAAAGGAATGTGGGTCCGGGGTCCTTTTAAGGCTGATGCGCATCCTGGCAGAATGAATACACTGTTTGGGAAACCAAAGGGGACAGCGGCCTGGGCATTCTCCCAGCAGAGGGCGACAAGGAAGAGCAAGTCACGGTGCCCCAGCCAGCATGGCTTCAGAGGGGAAGTGGGCTGCAGGTCTGAGGCAAGGCCTGGCCCGAGAAGGGGGTGCACTGCAGCCCTGACCGGGAACCCCAGGTCTGAAACCAAGGGGACCCCTTTGGGGCTGGGCAGCCCCCCTCCACCCAGCCAGTTCCCTGAGGTCCAAAGGTGGCATCCTCCAGCACCTGCTTAAATGCTTAAGAATACCTGCTGGGCTCTGGTGGGAGCAGGAAGAAACCAGCCCAGAATAAATGGGAGGGGAAGGAGATGTTCCCCTCAGGCTAAAGGCAGGGGCAGCACAGCCAGCATTCACTATGGGCTGAGATCTGGCCAGCCAGTGCCGGGTACTGCCACAGAGCATTTTTCCTCTCTAGGGCTCAGCTTTCCCAGAGTCACACTGATGAGAGGCACGAGGAGTGGCCAGCCACCCACACAATGAGGCCCTATTCATGGGGACACTTGTATATTCAGAAACACACTTTAGCTGGGTGTGGGGGTGCATGCCTGTCATTCCAGGATGCTGGGAGGCTGAAGCGGGAACATCACAAGTTGGAGCCCAGCCTGGGCAATGTAGTGAGACCCTGTCTCTGAATTTAAAAGGGCTGGGGATGCAGTTCAGTGCAAAGGGCCTGGGTTTGATAGCCTGTACTGTGATCAGTCAATCAATCAATCAATCGATCGATAGATCAATCAAAGGATATACCTCAGACACTCTGGGGAGGGAGACCGGTGAGGGGCCAAACAAATCCGTGGAGAAGAAGCCAGGAGAGAGCCACTTGACCCTGAGGTAATGACAGTTGTCCAAGACTAGGACGATGACTCAGGTGGCCCCCAGAGCTGAGAGCTGTGAGGACATGTAGGCCTGATGGGCCATCCCCGGTGACCCAGGACACGGACCCCCAGGCCCACGGACAGTGCCCTGGCCCGCAGGAGGCTGCTTTCCTGCTCTGTGTGGTGCCAGTCTTCACTTTGCACCCAGCGTGGGCTCAGTTTCTCCTGTTCCCCAAGACACAAGCAGCCTGGGTCTGACAGAAAATTCCTCACAAACTTCTTTCAAGGTGGACATTAACAGCAAACCGTTCTCCTCAAACTGCTGGATGCTGACGCTTCCCTCAGGGAGACAGAGGCCTTCTCTGTAGGGGCCGGGCCAAGTCTGAGGCTTGTCTGTGACAGTCCTTGAGGGAAGGCAGGGCGGGGGTCACCATGGTTCTGGTCCCCAGTGCTGGTGGGGAAGCCCTATCCAGACACATGAGGTAGGAACAGCGCTGTGTCCCCCAGATGGCCCGGGACAATGTTTACGTCAACTTCCGCACAGCCAGACAAGGCAATGTGTTTGCATGTATATTTTGCTTTTTTTTTTTTTTGGTACTGGGCATTGAACTCAGGACCTTGTGCTTGCGAGGCAGGCGGCAGAACCACTGAGCTACATCTCTGGCCCGTGTTTGCATGTATAAAAAAATCCAACTTTCGAAGCCTCTCCCTGACCTGGGAAATTGCTAGTGTCACAGCCAGAGAAATCCTGGCTGGGAAGCACAAGCTGAATAGAGAGACATCAGGCCACACGGGAACCCACTGGAAAGAACCGTGGCTGGATGGGCTGTTTATCACCTCAGCACGGATTGGTTTGCTTTTCAGACCTCGAGAGCCTAGGTCATCAGCCCAGGCTCAGGCAGTGTGGGAGCACTGGGTGGCGGGGATCTGTGATTGGGCAGGGCTGTCTTGTACTGCCTGGTGCCCCTGGTTCCAGAGCCAACCCTGCAACATCCTCCTGGCTGGTGTCTGTGGATTAAAGAAGACAAGAAAATGGACTTTGGGGGCATTTGAGCATAAGAAAGAGCCCGGGAAACCCAGGCAGCCCGGTGACCTTTGTCTCCGCCCCATGGGGGACCGTCCACTGGAAGCTCGGTGCCTGGCATAGTGCCCACAGGACACCCATCAGGGCTGACGTCAGCCCTGCCCCAGCTCCTGCTCCACGGCACCCTCACCCCTAGCCCACGCTTTGGAGTTTCTTTTGTTTTTTAAATAAAACATTCACAGAGCTACTTAATCCTGAGAAGGGCTGGCTGAACGGAGGTCTTGAGAACAAGACTGTGAACAACGGATGCAGGATGGGTCCAAGTACATTTATATCTAAGCGTCCATGGTACGCCTAGGAGGGAACTTTCGAGGAAATGGGCCAACATGTTGGCAGCTGCGCCGCCCCCCTCAATGTGGTGGCTTTGAGGGACGTGACTTCCTTAAGAAACAGTTTTACTGAGATATAGTTGACACCGGACTTTGTTTTCTTTCCGTTTTTTTTTTTCCTGTTGTTGATTTTTTCCCCTATTCCTTCATACTTTGTTTTAAGAAAACCAAAATATAAACAATAAGGTTTAATGTGTTAAAAATTAGGGATGTGAGAAAGTGAAATAAAATGCATGCAGCCAGCCATGGTGGAGCACTCCTGTAGTCCCAGCACTTGGGAGGCTGAGGCAAGAGGATTGCTGTGAGTTTGAGGCCAGCCTGAGCTACATAGTGAGTTTGAGGTCAGCCTGAACTACACAGTGAGACCCTGTCTCAAAAACAAATAAAATGCATGCAGATTGGAAAGGAAGAAGTGAAAGTGTCTCTATCTGTAGGTGATATTATCTTGTATTACAGAAAACCTTGAGGAATTCATTAAAAACTATTAGGACTAATAACTAAGTTCAGCAAGGTATGGGATACAAGGACAATGCACAAAGATAAATTAAATTTCTATACATTAGCAAACAGTGATAAAAAGTTAAGAAAAATTCCATTTATAATATAAAAGAATGAAATACTTTGGAATAAATTTAATAAAAGAACTGAAAAAGTAAATCACAAAGCATTGTTGACAAATATTAGACTATCTAAATAAGTGAACAGGCATCTCATTTTTATGGATCAAAAGACTTAAATACCCAGGTGAAGTGGCCCACACCTGTAATCCCAGCACTCAGGAGGCTGAGGCAGGAGGATTGCTGTGAATTTGAGGCCAGCCTTGGCTAGATAGTGAATTTAAGTCCAGCCTGAACTACATTAGCAAGACCCTGTCTAAAAAGAAATATTGTTCAGATGGAAATCCTTGACAAATTGCCCTACAGATTTAATACAATCCTTGTAAGATCCTCCAGTTGGCTTCTTTGAAAAAATGGGTAAGCAAGTCCTAATAGTCACATAAAACCTCTGGAGAACCAGAGTAGCAAAACTAATACTGAGAAAGAAGAACAAATATGGAAGACTCACATTTCTAATCTCAAAAACCTACAAAGCTGCAGTAATCAAGACAGTGTGGTGCTGGCATAAAGATAGGCACATAGCTCAGGGAATGGAACTGAGAATCCGGAAATAAGTCCTCAAGCTTACAGTCAACTGATTTTCACTTAGTGTGTTAAAAACAATTCCCTGGGGAAAGAATAGTCTTTTCAACAATTGGTGCTAAGACAGCTACATACCCACAGGCAAAAGAATGATTCCTAATTAATGAAAAACAGATCAAAGACCTCAAGATAAGAGCCAAAACTAGAAAACTTAGAGGGCCTAGGAGTAAATCTTCATGACCTTGGATTTGGCAGTGGCTTCTGAGATATGACACCAAAATTGTGAGCAACAAAAGAAAAAACTAAATCAGTCTTCATCAAAAATAAAAACTTTCCTACTCCTAAGGATACTATCCAGAAAGTAAAAAGACAATACCCAGAATGGAAGGAAATATTGCAACTCATATATTGGAGAAGGACTTGTATCTAGAACACATGAAGAATGTTTACAACTCAATAATAAGATAACCCAATTAAAATTAAAAAGTAGGCATTGGGTGTCAGTAGACATTTGTCCACAGATAAACAAGTTATCCAATGCATGCAAAGAGTTTCAAATCATCAACCATCAGGGAGATGCAAGTCAAAACCAGGAGCTACCATGTCATACTGACTGTGATGGCTTTACCCAAAAAGCCAGGTAATAGACAGTGTTAGTGTGGACACAGAGGAAGCAAAACCCTCATGCTTTGCTGGTGGGAAGATAGTCTGACCATTCCTCCTAAAGGTAAAAGCAGAGCTACAATTTGGTCCAGCAGTTCCACTTGTTAAATGATAAGCTCCTGTACATTAAAATGTTAATGAGTCTGTGTATTCAGTGATTCATGAATGGGCAGAACCAATCCACAAGCAGTTCAGCAAGGGAGCCTGAGGGGAAACTTCTAAGACCAAGGATACATTTGATTGGCTAAGGTGAAAAGATTAGATGGAGGTTTCTGATTGGTAAAGTCTCTAGTTAGAGTTTAGTTGGTCGTTCTGATTGGTTGAATTAAGTTGTACATTTGAGTTGGGTTTGAGTTTGCTTATGTAGGAACTCATGGTCCCAGTTATCTTAGCACATTCCTAGGTGTGCACCCAAGAGAACTGAAAACATGTGTCTACCCAACAACTTGCCCACAATGTTCCTATCAACATTATTCAGAATAACCAAAAGGTAGAAAGACCCAAAATTCATCAATGGAATCAATGGATTTAAGCAAATGTAGTACATCCATACAATGGAACATTATTTATCATAAAAAAATGAAGCACTCATCCACGTTCCAACACAGAAAAACCTTAAAAACATTATCCTAAATGAAAGGGATCATTCACAAAGCATCACATCTTACCCAACTCCAGGAATATGCAATGTCCAGGGAGGTGCATCTATAACGCTGGAGAGAAGACGATGGGTATGTAGGACAAGCAGGAGGGGTGAGCAGAGTGGGGAGTGGTAGCTGAGGGGTACAGGATTCCTTCAGAGGTGATAAAATGCTCTGCAAGTGTTTGTAGTGACGGATGCTCAGCTCTGAATATACTGGAAACCATTGACTGCTCTGCTCCGAGTGGAGGAAACAAGGTAAGTGAAAGTCTCAATAAAACCATTACAAAAATTTAGGAACAACAACAACAAAAATTTAGGAACAAATAACTATTAAGAGTCCTTACTTTGAAATAATTCACAATAGAATCCCCTTAACTATGAAACTTATTAGGTGCATTTAAAAATAAAGTTCAAATTTCTACATCTGAATTTAGGGCATGAATTTTTCCAAGAAGTGTGGCTACATCTGGGGACCAATTTCACTAACCTGCTGTAGCAGCAGCTGTGAAAAAGAATCAGTCATCTGCCACGTACAAAAGGTGCTGTCACCTACTCGTCCATAAATGCCATCTTCCCAGGAAAAATGCCACATCCTCTGTGAAAAGGAAAGATTATCAGGGGTGTGTGTGTGTGTGTGTGTGTGTGTGTGCGTGTGTATGTGTGTAAAAGAGTCTCTGTGTAGCAACTTTTTCAGTGCAGCTGCTCGAGTTGGAGCCACACCTCGGGGCATTCTTGCTCCCTGACAAGTCTTGAGCAGAGTACAGGGTCCACGCTGAGCTCAGGGCCACTGAGAGTGAACTGAGACCCCACTCCTGGTGACAAAGTGAAATCAGACAAAGCATCTGGCTTGAGGATATCCCAAGAATTCACTCCACTTCTGGACAACTTGACACCTCTCCTGAGGCACTAATCGGAGGTTGCCAGGTCTAAGTCAGCAAGGAGCCAAGTGCATTTGTACAGCCGTGTAGGGAAGAAGTGAGCCACAGGGCCCGGCCTGCCTGCCTGCGGAGTCCCACGTGACAAGTCTATGGCCAGGGAGTGTTTGGTAAGGAAGTCAGATCAGATACTGTGAGTCTGAAACTGCAGGGCAGAGGACAAGCCACTCAGACTATAAATGATCCCTGCTGGCTGCCTTATCAGTGGTGGCCCTGGAGCATGGAAACTCTCACAGATGTAGACTTGGTCCCAGGTCACAGGGGCTAAAGACCACACATTTAAGACAGGGATTCTTCTACTCCTTGCCCATAAATCCTGAGTGGGTTTGGCTTATTTGTCTGTATTTTTATAAGAAGGAGCAACATTGTCTATTTCTCTTTAAATTCAGCCTTAAATGTCTTTGTTGGCAAATGCTTTTCCACAACACCTTTCAGTATTCATAGAAGTCACACTCTTGAATACTCGTATCTGATATCCCATTGCAAGGGGACTTTTCCATTGGAGCCCAGGAAAGAATCGAGACTTGCGCTTTAGTGAATAGATGATCTTGGATCCTCAGATGGACTGGAACGCGGATTCAAGCCCAGACAGGTGTGCTGCACCTAGGAAGGTTCTGGAGAGCTGTATCCTTAGGCACCCTCTCCCTCATTACTATCTCCCAGCAACCAAACACAGCTTCCCTGTGTAAGACAGATGCTCTCGGATGTGGGGAGGTCACAGGTGCTCGCGAGTGGCAGACAGGCCTGGGCTTGGATGTTGTTTCCACCATTTACCGACTGGGAAATTTGCTTAACCCCATGGAGCCTTAGATCCTTATCTCAGAAGGTGCTAGTGTCAGCCTGCATACAAGCTCTAGGGATTAAATGGGATTCAGTGCCTTCAGACGACACGGAGTGAGTGGCAGCTGTTGTGACTGCCCTTCCTGCGATTACACCCAGTGTCATCCCTTGGCTCAAAGCCAGAAGATGCTGTCAGAGCGTGTGAGAAAGGATAGTTTGGGAACCCTGCAGGGGAAAGAGGAAAGGCCTTCCGGGAGAGAAGGCTGGGGAGCATGGAAACTGGGTCCAAAAGTCAACGAAGAGCTGGGCAGTGAGCCTCGCTGGAGGGATCGCAGTGCTGAGCGCGTCCGCTCCGGGACTGCGCAGGCCAGAATGATCGGGCCCTGGGGTGACCACTGCGGTCTCGGGACTCGGGGCAGTGGGCGGGGCTGCAGGGGCCCGGGCCCGGTTGGAGCTCCTGACTTGGCCGAGGGCTCTCGTGGTCAGCTCCAGGGGTCATTGGCTCCCTGGTCGTGGCGCCAGCTGGGCTCAGCCCCCTGCTTGTTTACCGGGCCCCGCCTCCTGGGGCTGCTGGGCCGTCAGCTCCTCCTCCCCGCCCCGCACGGCCTAAGACTTTGATAGGCATTTATTTTTTAAAAAGCAGTTTTTTTTTAAAAAGCAGTAGGTGATCTTATTGTGAGAAATTCAGAAAATTTTCCAAATCGCAAAGAAAATTAAAAACGGTAATTCCATGTCTTAGTCCTAACCACTGCCTTTTTAAATCTACAGTTTTGTAACATGTATTTTTCATTCAACAGAAGACCACGAACATTTTCCCAAGTCATCGATATCCCTGCACAATGTTTTTGTAAGGATCACACTCCAATCTTCCTCTGGATTAAATGAGTTAATGCCTGTATATGGTTTCGAAAACAGTCAGTAGCCCATAGTTAAACACTCAATACATCTTAGTAATTACTGTCATATGTGTGTCAACTCTGCATGGTTTAATCAGCCTCTTAGCGCTGGACATGAAGATGCTTTTCACTAACATAAATAACACTACTGTGTGCACCTTGTGAACACATATGTGCTCCTGTCTCCGATTCCTTCAGGATATATCCCTCTTAGTCAGTGCCAGTCTAGGCCAGGTGACTGTTCTGATTATCAAGACAGCTCCCGAGGGGCACCATCCATGTATATGTGTTTCTGGTGATCAAAACCATTTTTTCCCTTCTCTGGATGAGGCTGTGTTTGGAGTCGGCGTCTCCCCTGCGGTTGAGGAGATGTGCAGCTGACGAAAATATTACTGTACCACTCTTGGAACATTTCTGCATCTGGGAGGTAAGAGAAAGCAAGGGGCCAAAAACCAAGCTCGGATCGGCTGCCGAGCTCCCGGTTTGAAGGCTTGGTGAGTTTCCCAACTCCTCGCCTGCTGTGTGCCACATGGTGCTGTCGGTGAGGGCTGTCTCTGTGACTGTCAGATTCTGTTCGTCATTATAGGCTTTTCTGTCCCAGCTCCTTTTGGTATAGGGGACACCCCCCACATACTCCCAACCTGCTAGATGTCAGCCATGCCAAGTTTGTGTCCCCCAAAATCAAAGAATGAATTCTAAGGAACAACAGAGGTTAAGAGTAGAAAAAATTTACCAAAAGATAGCTTCTGAGAGACAGGAAGGGAACCCTATCCTATGTAGGCGGCAGGTCTCCATCACCATGGTGATCAGGCAGCTTCCGTCTTCAGACACATCCCCTCTAGCAACCCAAGAGAGGGTGGTCATCCCTGTCCCTTGTTGCTGGAACCATACACCCTGGATCCTCCCTTTGACTGTGTGAATACAGTTCTTCTGAAGCCCACCTGATCAACAGGAGACTCACAATTTCCATCACCTAAGAGACTCAGGGGAAAAAATTGCTGAGAGAAGGGCCGTGCAGGTGACAGCTGAGTGTGTGTGGTAAATCATAGGGGCAGGGTTCACTGGGCTCATCCCAGAGGAATTTTAGAAATATATTCTACTCTTCTTTGGCAAGAGATGCCACACCATAGCTTGTCTTTTCCTCCCCTGAAGAAGGTCTTCATATAACATAAATTCAAAATCTGTATTGTTTAATGAAGCTTTTCTATTGTGGCTGCCTTAAAATCTTGGTCAATCCAACATCTCAGTCCCGGGAGTGTGGGGACATATTGATTGTTTTTCTCCACTGAGTTTGAGACCTTCTAGGCCTTAATATGCCAAGTGATTTTTAAAATTCACATTCGAATTAGACATTTTTGTGCTATGCTTTGAGCGTCCGGTTCTCATTTAAGCTTTCTGTTGTGATGTTTTCTGTGACACTCCTCTATCAGGGGAAGGAAAGAGAACACCTGAGTCCTGCCAAAAAGGTGGAAATCCAGGCTCCTGGCTGGGTCTCGGGGACACCAAAGTGGTAAGGTTTCTTGTCACTGGGCCAGCTGGGAGTTCTACCCTGGTGGTGGTCTCCACTACCAAATACCATGAGCTGTGATGACCGGCGGCCACCCTCGTGGTTGCATGGCTGACCGGCAGCTCGGCTCAGGGTCTCCCTGCCATCAGCAGAGAGGACCACCCAGTGTATCGCTAGCCTGGGAAAAATACCATCATTTGGTTTCTACCGAATGCTTACGTGTTCCCCACCATCGTTAAGTTAAAAAATCACCAGTGGGGGCATGCAAACCGAAGTGCTGGAGCTCAGCTCTTTTGGAGGAAGAGAGCGTGGGACCCAATTGGGTTGGACTGGATCCTGCTTCCTGTTGTCTGCTGTCCTAAGTATGCATTAACAGGCACTTCTTCACTGTCCAGCATCTTGTTTCATGAGAACACAAGGTAAAACGACCTCTTTGTAGCAAGATCTTGAGTCTCAGCAGCCTGAACGTTTGCACAGTCGTCTTTCCTTCCTTCTGAGAATTCTTAGATTCTCTGTATTTTTAGGAAAGTTTGGCAAAACATAGGGGGAGTTTTTGGCCTCATTACAAACCCTGATGTGCTGTCTTTAAAGTCGGGGAGGGCTTTGAATGCTGTGTTTTCACCCATCATTGGTGAAGGAGCATGAGACTTACATCAAAGAGCACCTCTGTCCTCCACATCACAGGACGTGGGAGTGAGCACCTGTATGGTAGAATGTAGCTGTCAGCCTGCCGTAGTGTTTCTGTATTGAGTTACAGCTGACACTCCAGGTCCTTGGATGTGTGGACATGTGCTGAGTGAGCCACAGGGGGCAGGGACCACCCCGTGCACTAAGTCCTGTGACTGCCATGTTATATAGAAATGCAGATTGGGTGTGGTGCTAAAACACTGCACGCTCTACTACAAAGTTCCTGTGGATCCTTTTGGGAACATCTGCCATAGCCACTGTGGTCCTACAATTCCATCCTTTGACCTCTGTTTCTAGGCCAGATTCCATGGCAACCAAGGAAGGTTCTGGAAGCCACAGTGGAGTCATCTCAGTTTTCCCTTTGATTCTGAAAAGGCCTCTTGTTTTGCCATTGGCCTCTTCTTTTCTTTTCCTTTCCTTTTCTTCTCTGGGACAAAGTTAGTGAATCTGGAAACTTGAGGCCACATCATAGTACACAGATCTCACACAGCTGACTTCCCTGGGGGCCGCCTGGCTGGAGGCTCAGTGCTGTTCGCTGAGTATACCTTAGAGCGACCTCTATCCCACACTCTGCTTTAAGTGCATCTGCCCTTACCTGAGCTGCATGAGGAAGGTAATTTAGGATTGTTGTCATCTGTCACTTAGTAGATGCTTAATAGACACTAATTTCCAGAACGAATGTGTTCAGTGAAGGGGACAGTGGCCCAGTATCACCCTTGCCTGGTCTATGAGAGGGAATCCAGCAGAAATTGGCACTCCATTGACCAAACAGAGTTTTGGAGAGACTGCTAGGGAATGGAAGCCCTGTGTTCTCTGCCTGATTCAGTGCAGGAGATCAGCCTGGCTCTGCGGAAGCTTTCCCTGGGTCCGGGGCTCTGGAGGTGGGCTGGGGAGGGGGCATGGTCTAGCTGTGCTTCAGACCCCACTGTCCAGTTCCCTCTCCACTCACCCCTCACCTTTCCCTCTGTGCCTGCACTTGCTGACCGCTCTACCCAGTTCTTACCTTCTCATATGAGGCCAGGCATGTCACTGTTCCCAGTAGACAGAGTCCCATCACGGGAGGCTTGCTGCCTTCCTTAATCCTTAGAGCCCTGCCAGGGACAGAGAGGGGACAGAGAGCTAGATGCGTGGAGGTGCCCCCTGGGTGAACCCCAGCATTGCCCCTGGGCCTGGCCGTGCTGTCCTTCTGCCCACCTCCCCTTCCGGCCCTCAGTGACCAGGAGGGCTGCTCTGCCCGCCCCACCCTTGCCTGCCAATCCCTCCCCATCAGCCCTGTTTGCACTGGGCATCCAGAGTAGGTTTCGTTGTTTGCATTTCAGGGCCTGGCGCCTAGCCCCAGGAGCTGGAAAACCTCCCCATCTCCCGGCTGTCGGGTGGCGGACAGAGACGTGGCCAGGCTGGGCGAGAAGCTTTTCTTGCTCCTGGATGGGGTGCACGCCTGCCAACCATTCTGAAGGCCTTTGTGTCCCTCCATGGGGTCCCAGCCTGGACGCACTCTGCATGGCAATGTGGGATTTCCTGGAAACCCTCTGCCTCCTCTCTACCAAGGCATCTTTTGGCCTTTGTAGTGCCAGCTTGGATTACAGTGGGGCAGTCCACAGCCAGGCACCTTTTCTGAATCCAGGCCAGGGTATGGGTCTCTTATTCTCCATCAGACTTTTAGAACAAGGTTTACTCTTTGAAATAATTATATATATATTAATGGAAGGAAATTCAGGAGTACAAGAGACAAAAGTACCATCTATCAGTGATGTGCTAACCAGTATCAGTGGTTTTTAAAAAATCTGACTGCTTTATGGATAATTACAGAAAACACATTCCAAATAACATCATCGCAAGTTAAATACTTGCTTGATTATAGACTCATTTTTATGCATTCCTCCATTTAAAAAATTTTTAAATGTCTATAATGATTTCATAGAGAAAAGTTGCCAAGACAGTGGAGAGTTTCCCTCTGCCAGCTTCCTGTACTGTTAGCACCTTACAAAGTCGTTACATATTTGTAAAAATTTAAAAATCCGCACTGGTAGAAGACTATTAACTGAACTGCTGATTTTATCCCAGTGTCATCGGCTTGTCCACGAAGCCCTATTTCTGACCCAGGGTCACATCTGGGCCCCACGTTGTGTTCCGTTTTCCCATCTCCTTGGTTTCTTCCCATCTGTGCCCGCGTCCCAGGCTCCTCCTGACCCTGGCACTTCTCAGGGACTGATGAGGCACTTTGTAGGGTGCCCCACAATGAGGGGCTGTCCGGCGTCCTCGTAATACTACTTGGCTTTGGGGAAAGAGCACCTCGGAATAAAAAGTGGCCTTTGTATTGCATCATGTCCAGGGGTCTTTCTGAAAACGGACGCTCATAAATTCTAATTTTGTTTGGCAAAATAACGGGACATTTTTCTGTGTCATTGTGGGGCTTTCTACGACAGGGAAAGAGAGCAACTCATCAAAAATGATATTGCTCGGCCCATAAGACCTTGTGACCCTGCTCCTCACAGCCCCAGAGCGCATGCGCTAAGCCTGCATGGAGCCGCCTTTACCAGCTCCTCTCCGCAGCGCTTTGAAAGGCAGGGGAGCAGTCCACTGGATGGCCCACTGCTTAGGCATGCGTTCCCTCTTCAGTTTCTAAAGGAGCGATTCCTAACATGGATTGAGTAACCCTTATCGGAAATGCTTGGGACCAGAAGTGTTTGGGATTTAGGATTTTGGGGGGAGTTTGGAATATCTGCACACTCATAATGAAATATCTTGGAAGTGGGACACAAACAAGTCAAAGTATGGAACTTCTTCATGTTTTATATATATACTTTACACACAAAGGCTGAAGGAAATTTTATTGAATTTTTATTTTTTTATTTTTGGTACCGGGGATCGAACTCGGGTCCTTGCGCTTGCACACCAGGCGACGAAACCACTGAGCTAAATCCCAGGCCCTGAAGGAAATTTTAGACAGTTTTATTTTTCCAGTACCAGGGATCAATCTCAGGACCTTGCACTTGCCAGACAGGCACAGCGCCACTGAGCTACATCCCTAGCCCTTTTCACCTTTTTTGGGGAGATGAGTTCTCACTAACTTGCTAAATTGCCCTTGCCCAGATTGGGCTTGATCTTGCAATCCTCCTGCCTCAGCCTCTCAGAGTGCTGGAATTATAGGGATGTGATACCATGCCCAGCTGTCTCATGTGTCTTTAGCAAAGCACAGATGCTGTTTAATATTATGTACATCAAGACCCTCTCATTACTCTAGTGCTTAAAGATTCTTGCTCTTTAAGCAGGGCATGGTGGCACACAGCTGTAATACCAGCACTTGGGAGACGGAGGCAGGAGGCTGGTCATGAGTTTGCGATGAGCCTGAACAACATCGCATGACCCTGTTTCAAAGAAATAAATAGCCAGGCATTGTGGTGCATGCTTGTAATCCCAGCACTCAAGAGGCTGAGGCAGGAGGATTGGTGTAAGTTTGAGGCCAAATTGGGCTATATAGTGAGTTCAAGGCCAGCCTGAACTACATAGTGAGACCCTGACTCAAAAAATAAATAAAGGAAGAAAGAAAGAAAGAAAGAAAGAAGGAAGGGAAAGAAAGAGAAATGTAAAATTTGTAAAAATGCTATTTAAATTATGCTTGATCTTTCTGATGAATTTTTGGATTTTAGACACGTTTTTACACTTTCATAAGAATATTAAATGTGGGCCAGGGATTTAGCTCAGCGGTGCCACTGCCTGCCTGACAAGCACAAAGTCCCGAGTTCGATCCCCGGTACCAAAAAAAAAAAAAAGACTATTAAATGTATGTTGCAGATTAATTGGGGTACAGTTGCTGGCCTCATTCTGTTCAACCTATTAATTCCGTTATGTGTCCTTTCCTTTTGCTCACATATTTTGTGTCTGAGCTCAGGGAAACCTGCACCAATAGACTTCCTTGGCCTCTCTCACTTCTTTGTTCTTTCTATTCTCCTTACTGATGTCAAACATGGCTGCCCCACGGTCCAGGAGTCCACATACCTGCTGCAGCCACCTTGTCCGAGACCAGGTTCTGGGGAGAGGCTCTGTCCCCGTGTAGATGAACTGTGGCTGGGTGGCCACTGTCCTGTGACAACAGCTTCTGGGAGATCCTGGGGCTTGCAGCAAGACCCCTAATCTCATCAGTGGTGAAAGGTCTGCACCTTCCAGCAGTAGCTGCCTTTGTTACAGCACCTCCACGCTGGCAGCTCAGGTGACAAGACACGGTGTGGGTAGCCCAGACAGTGTCAGGCAGCCTGTCCAGCCCACTGATGTCCATCTGAAGAGATGTGCATAGCCCAGCCAGGGTGCACCAGACACCTTTAGAAACATGTGGTCCAGAATAATGGAAACCAAATTCAAGCCTAATTCTAACTTTTTGCTCACATCCTTTAAGGAATATTAGCAGGAAACACATTCACACGCCCTCAGCCCTCTGCAGAGTCTCTCCGGTCTCTCTCCCAGCAGACAGCAGAAGCCCCAGGACGCCTTACCCACCAGCCTCCCTTCCTCTTCCTCTTGCCCCCTCCCCAGGTCCTGTCTGATTTTTGACCTCTTTGACCATGCCCTGCCCTCTCTCTCCCCACAGCTCAGATCCCCTTCACTTGGCCACCGTTTCAGTGTCGTCAGAGACAGTTTAGGTCTTGGCCAGCAAAGACTAAACCCTCCATAAAGGGCAGGGAGAATCTGAATAGGGAAAGGCAAAATCACCTTTAGCTGATCGGGGTGGGAGAAGGAGAAGAATATACACTCTGCTACTTAACCACTTCTTCTTTTCTTTTCTTTCCGTTTTTTGAGACAGGGTCTCACTATGTAGTTCAGGCTGGACTTGAACTCACTATGCAGCACAGGCTGGCCTCAAACTTGCAGCAACCGGTGTCATACTGGAGGCTCTGCTGGGTCTTCTGGCCCATAAATAAAACCAGAGCTGTCCTTGCCCTCACCACCACTGGGACACCAGTCAGGTACTGTGGGGAGGGAGTGTTATTATAAAGATTTGTCGAATCTAAAATAAATTCACCTCCTAGCCAGGCGTGGTGGTATAGCTCTGTAATCCCAGCACTTGGAAGGATTAGGCAGGGAGATGGCTTCGAGTTCAAGGCCAGCCAGAGCTACACAGTGAGTTCCAGACCAACCTGAACTGCATAGCGAGACCCTGTCTACAAAGGAAGGGAAAAAAAAAGCGCAAAACAAAAATTAACCTCCTAAAGCCTCCTCAGAGACAGTGAATGGGCAGAGGGAAGGAAGAAAAAAATGCCCTTCTCCTTGGAAACTGAGTTGATTGTTACATTAGACACAGACATGCAGATTTCCACGGATGGAGAATCTACCTACTCACCTAAGTAAAACTCAGCAGTCTCTCCACAGCTCTTCTTATTATGGGTTTAGCTTTCACAGATTTTAACATCATATATCTATAAAATGAAAGATGGAAAAACACTGGCATGACCTCAGATATCTGAACAGGAAGATACAGCTTTGCCCCTTGCTGGGCCCATGTGGAGATCACAGGGCAGACTGGACGGCCCCAGCAGGTCCTCTCCTCATGGACTCTCGTAGAGAAGGCCTACGGAAGTTCAGAGGAACAAGATCAACTTGGATCATCCATTCCTTCATTGTTCCTTTTTAGTTTTTGAGAAATATTTCTGGGTACCACCCCAGTTGAGCACTGGACAAGTTGGGATAAGCAAGATGTAGATGGGCATGGTGGCAAATGCCTGTAATCCCAGCAATCTGGAAGGCTGATGAGGCAGGAGAATTGCAAGTTCAAACCCAGCTAGGGCAACTTAGGAACTTAGTCAGACCCTGTCTCAAAATGAAAAAAAAAAAAAATGGCTGGGGATGTAGCCCAGTGCAAAGGCCCTGGGTTCCAATCGCCAGTACTGGAAACAAAACAGAACAAAGAGATGGTTCCTGTCTCCAGGGAGCTCCCATCGTAGGAGCAGGTGAGTTGGCCATGTGCTGCTGTGGCTGTGTCACACATACTGAGGACACAGTGAGGGTGAGGTGTGGCTGCTGAGCCAGCGAGGCTGCAGGGATGCCTCCTGGAGGAGGTCTTTCTGGAACTCAGCCTTCAAGAAAGGGCAGACAAAGACAGTGAACCCTGATAGGAGGGTGAAGGGATAGAACAAAAGGGCACATGCTCTGGGGAACGGAAAAGAACTGGAAGTCAGATCTTCGGTGCATTTGCGGGTGCTGTTCATGGGCTGCCATGGCTGGAAGTGGTGAGGACTTGTGCCACATACTGTGAGCTAAAAAGGGCCAGAGGTTTTGCTCTGTAGGAATGAACAAGTTGGCCTGCAGCAAGGGCACAGCGCTGATGAAGACCCACGGCAATGACAGCAGCCACCGTCAGCTTAGTCACTCTGATTCCCCGGGCCCCAGGTCCAGATGGGAGCCACCACACTGTGGGTTACACTCAGGAGAGGTGTGTGGGGCCAGGGACTCAGTGCCTGAGAGCAGCCTGCTCTTTGTCTCAGAGGGAGATTTTATCTCATCTCCCAAGGGTGTTTGCTGCAAACACAACTTTGAGAAGTAGCCAGGTAAAGAGGGATCAGGTACTGCAGGATGGGTAGGAGTACGGGACACCATAGGAGAAGATGTGATTCTTAATCCTTCTGGGGTACTGTAACAAATTACCATGGACAAGGTGGCTTGAGTGGTATTTATATCTCATAGTTCTGGAAGCTGGGCGACCAAGAACAAGGTGTACTTTGGGTTTTGGGGGTTTTTTTGGTACCGGGGATTGAACTTGGGACCTTGCACTTGTGCAGCAGGCGCCGGAACCACTGAGCTAAATCCCCAGCCCATCAAGGTGCACTTTGAAAAGCATCTGTTCCTAGCTGCTATATGGTTGTCCCCCCAGTTCTGTCTCTGCCTTGCCTCCTTGGGCTAAAACCTGCACATGGACTGTGGAGTAGGCAGTGCACCAGATCTTCAGGCGCTACCTCACCCAGTGACCCACCCCTAGAAGCCTGGGTCCTTGTCTTGAAAGTACCCCTCAGTGAAACGTGCACGAAACCCTTGCCTCAGGCTCTGGAGGTGGCCACTGTGTCCCTCACTCATGGACTCCCAGGTGGGATCCCAGGCTGGTATATTTGTGCAGCTGAGTAGTTTCTGCAGCCCTGGCACTCATTGTGGGGCCTGCACATAAGAGATGTTCTGGAAACTTGTGAGGAACTGAGTTTACTTGGTAGGACTATCTAATTGTCAAGGAAAGCAGAGAGCAAAAATGGCCAAAGTGCAGGGTCCTGCAGGAGCCACCGGGACCAGGGCCTAGTAAGATGAGGGAAGCAGCTGCTCATTCCTGGGCACCACCGTGTGCCCCCCTCACTGACCCCTGCTGAAGCCTCCAGACCGTCTTTGGTGTGAGTTCCCTCTTAGTTTACTGGCCCAGAGCTTGGCAGAGGCGGGTTCTGAGCCCTCAAGTGGCAGACTCCAAAGCACTCAGTCTTCACTGCCACCTGGTATTCAGCAGGTTCCTGAAACCTGGCAGCTGCTCCCCAGAAATCAGGAGCCCCCTAGGCCAACAAACTGGGATGGGGTGGTGTGGACAGCGGAGGACAAGGAGTTCTGAGATGGGTCTTGTCTTCCACTGGGAAGTGGCTGTGTCAGGGTGTCGTAGTGTTGCCTGGAGTAGTACAGGCAGCTAAGTCAGATAGCAATTCACATCCAGTCCGAGAGGGACTGGACTCTTAAGGAAGTCAGCACACACACACACACACACACACACACACACACACACACCACCAACCACCACCACCACCAACAACAACAATAAAAAACAGGATTGTGGCTGGAGGTCCATCTGAAGGCCAAGCCTCAAGTTGAAGACACAATGGCCAGGCCTGCGTACCTCCCTCAGGGATAAACAGTAACTTAGAACTATAGTGTCATCAGCACCACCTGGTCCAGTGAGTCCAGATAGGAGGCATCAGTCATCCAGGTGGCTGATCAGAGCACCTGGACCCTTCCTTCCCAAAAATGCCTTTGCTGCTTCCATGAAGGCTTGCTACGTGACTCATTTCCTTACTGGATCAATATTAGCTAAGCAGCTATACTTGTAACCCCATAGGTTGATTGTAGTTTGACCCACGTTGTACCAACATTGTGACTTTGCTGTCTGAATTACCCCTGACAAAGGGCCTCAGTAGCCATCCACTTGGAGCTACTCCTGGAAATCCAGGAGCCATTGTTCTCTCCTTTATTTCTAATAAAATTCTCCCAACATCCTGTGGTTCACAGCTTCATTCCTTGATGTTGTGGAACCACGAACTCGACACATTTGACATCTAACGGGTTGGGAGTTTATGTCTCCTATGTGAAGAAGACCAAGCTGCATGGTGGGGCTGCTTGCGCTGCTCGCGGGCTGGGTGCAGGTGCCAGATGGAGGCCCGGTTCTCTGGGACCCCGGCCCAGGGCCGTGCAACACCCGCCCCCTACTGGCTCCATTCCTCATCAATGGGGCGTAGAACAGTCAGTGTCTCTGCAGGTGAAAGGGCTGATGTTTCCCATCCCTCTGTGCTCCTCTCTGTGTAAATCCTGGGCTGGTGACCAGGGACCCAAGTCCTTCAGACCACAGCCAAGGCGACAAAAAGCCTGACTTTCCCAGCACTGAAAAGAGCTGACAGGCCGTGGGTGCATGTAGCAGAGCTGGGTGAGAGAGGCTGGCGCAGGGCCATCTCCAGTCCCTCCACAAAGGACCTCTCTTCTTTCCCAGGCAGGCTGACAAGTCCTGCTGCTCCCTCTGACTGTCAGAGCCTGGCCTGGGATGCAGACGAGGTTCCCATGCCTGAGCTCTTCAGAAAATTGCAAGCAGAGAAAAAGTGGGCATGGGCATTTGGCTGTGCTCCTGCAGTGGAGGCCAGAAGACCAGTGGGTGGGTTCACAATTACATCACTATTGACTATCAGAGTAGTTTCTCTGTTGGACCTCCTTGAAAGAATAGTTACCTTGGCGACAGATTGTTATCAGTTCCCTAACAATTTGGCTGAGAGTAGTTTCCTCAGTGCTGAAAACCAGCGGCCCCAGAGCTGGGTGCTCTGTCCTCTCCCTCCCTGTCTTTGAACTGCGAGCAGACACCACAGTGTTTGGAAATGGACTTCGCCCCACAGCCAACCTCATCTTCGGGGCAGCAGCATCCCAGGTGGTGGTGCTGGCTTTGCCCCTAGCGGGGGACTGAGCTGAGTGAGCTCCCAGCGTGCTTGTCCCTGGCACCGATGAGGTACACAAGGAGGATCCTATGGGAGACAGAGCTGGGAGGCAGCTGGGAGAGGGTCCAGCCAGCTCCTCCCGCCCCTGCTTCTCAGTGTGACCATTTCCTGACCAGCCCTTTCCTAACCCATCGGATCTATGTATTGCCCACTGGGCTGCAGCAGATCAATTTGAAAAGCAGGATGGATGATCCAGGCAGCATCTAGAAGGAAATCCTAGGAGATTCACAATAAAAAAATGTCACTCTTGGATTTACAATGGCATTCTGACCCAAGAAAGCTATCTGGAATTGAAAATAGCCTTGCTCAGAAGTACATTTAGTACACTGAACACCCAGCTCAGGGACTTGGAGTCATTTCCCCTGGTGGTAGGATCCTGTGGAGCCTTGTGGCTTTGAGGCAACATCTTGCCATGTGTAGCCCATGAGCCCAGGAAACAGTGATCACAATTCAAGCCGTGTAATGGTTTGCATCGAATGTGCATCACTTTTGCACGACCATCCAGTTGTGAAACTGCTAAGTGGGACCACGGTGAGTCAGGGACGGTCCATGGTCAGTAGGAAGGGGCAGCGAGGGCCCTAGTAGACTACGGCACCACAGAAAGATGGATGGGAGTTCAGTGGGGATGTGGAGCTCAGAAGGCCCAGGTGTCCCGATCAGGCAGTTTGCAGTGAGGCTGGACGTGAGCCTCAGTCTCCCTCTCTGCCCGGTGGAAGTGGGACTTCGCACTCCATCAGGTAGTTCTCGGAGGGCCCTGTATGTCCCCAAACAACAATGACAACGGCGTGCACAGTAGCTGTTGGTCACACAGGGGATCAATCACAGTGCTGCTGACAGAAGGAGTGATGAGATTTGGGGTCTGAGGCCCATACTGGGCACAGCTCAGAGGGACAGAGCAGCCCAGCCTTCTCCTGACTTTGGAGTGCCATCGAGGAAAAGCTTCTCACATCCGGTGGGGCTTTCTCAAATCTCCCAGATGCTTCTTCTGAGAAACAGAAAGGCCGCTCAGATTGGATTCCCCATCGTCTGCCTTTGGCAACAAAAACAAGTTACATTTGGTCCTCGAAGTGCAGGGAAGAGAAGGTAGTGAACCAGAGCTAGGGGAGGCCACTTATTCTGGAGGCTGCACCTCACCAACATAATCTCATTGCCCTAATTTACCACGAGCCACAGGTCTTCTTGTCGTACCCCACTCTGCAGATCAGAACACTGAGGTTTGGAAAGGGGGAAAATCTGAGTTAATAGAATTGCACTTGTATCCGTACAGCAGACCTAAGATACCATTATATATCCCTTTGATTAAAAGTAAGGCCAGAGAGGCAGGGATGTGAACCAGCAAGACGAGGCTGTTGTCCTTCATGGGATGGAGCAGGTGGGCCAAGCGGGGATGAGGAGGAAGAGGAGGAAGAGGAAGTAAGGACATGTGGAGAGAGCTGGGCCCAGATGACTCCAAGTCCCCTCCCCACCTGCGCAGCACGTGAGAGAGAAGCCCTGGATGCATGAGGTGAGGGATCATGGTTATTTTCCCAGCGTGTCATTAAAGACCACACTGAGCGAAGAGCCTGTAGCGGAACCTTAACGTTCCACCGTGAGGGGTATGCACAAGAACTCCGCATGCAGCCCTGGATGATCTGACGGCTGTCCTATCTCCAAGAATAGCATCTCTTCCACTCTCCCAATAGAAGTCAAAAGTCCCTTTCAAGGACACATGTACGCATTTCATTCCAATCCCCTTGAATACTAACATTAGTCAATCTATACACATTTGTCAATTAATTCTACCCTGAAGGACTATTTCTAGCAATGTCAAGGGTACCAGACCCTGTCCAGCAAAAACATTACTCAGCCTTCAGAAAATAGCCGGCTGTGCTTAGAGCTGAGATGGATGACAATAGAACTACCATGACCTGAGCAAAGTGTTCCTGGGATGACGTTTCCAGATCGCCTCCTCAGGTTAAAATCAAATGTAAAAGTCTCAGCCTTTTACCCTGACGCATGGTCCTCTCTTGGACTCTCTGGCTGCTCCCTTGCAACATATCTATAAACTGTTCACTTTTCTATATTCCTTGGCTATTGATAAGTTCTTTCTATCACCCACGGCACCTGCCTCCTGCCTCTCACGCACCATGCCTCACATGGCAGGATTTGTTTGCAGGAACTGAAAGAGGCCTGTTTTTTCCTTGTCCACCCCCATGGGGCAGGGGGCACAAGCAGCATGTGTGAGGTCGGCTGAGCCCACAGTCCCCTAGAGCCTTGTGACCCTGGAGAATGGGTAGAGACCCCTCCACACACAGTCCTAGCATCCACAGGAGCCCTGGAAAGGGCTGTGGCCATCAAAAGGATGGAAGGATCTTGAAGACCCCAACCAGGGCATCAGGGGCTCCAGTTGGCTGCACTGGATGGGGGGATGGGCTCATCTCTTCCCAGCCGCCCTCCAGTGACATTGTCTATGGGCCATGGTGGGAGTATTTACACCTTGGCTATTGGCAAACGCTGAATCAAGGTTTCCTCCTCCCCCATAACCGACTGTTGAACATTTACCAGTGCTGCTGGGGGATGGGGCGTGCACATCCTCTTCCCAAGCTGTTTCCTGCACTGGTGGACTGCCAAAGGCCACCTATCCTGAAGGAAAGATTGAGCTATTTCCACTTCTGGCTGAGCTGTGAGGAGGCATTGAGGAATGTGGAAGAAGAGGGGTGAGACAGGTCTGAGAAAGATCTCTAGGATTTCAGAACTGGAGAGGACCTCTCATGTCCCATCATGGTCCCAGCAGTCCATTTTCCAGAGCCTAGGTCCAGTGGGGTCCAGGTTCCCTGGACATAGGGGCAGCACCCTTCATCTGGGAGGCCCTGCATCTCTTGTCCATGCCACTGCTGAGATGAGCTTTCTAAATGCCAATTCCTGTCTCGCTTCTTACAGGAGCACTTCTGAAACATTGGGAGCTCTACTTAAAACACACAAACACACACACACACACGTACACACAAGTCTTAGGTCTGAAATTCCTTAAGAAAACACAGGGTTCATTTTTTAATGCTGAAGTTACACCTTCACTGGGAAAAGGATATTTCCCATGCACTGGCTGATGATTACATCTCTTCTTGAACCCCTGAGTGTGTTCCCACCAGCCTGAGCTGTGGGGAGGTTGCTTTCCTCTTGGAAACTTGAGATCTTGGGCTCCCCAAGCAATTAGTGGGGCGGACAAGTGGGATCTGTGGTGTACTCTTCATCTGTCTGTCCATCAGCACTTCTAGATGGTGCACACAAGAAGAGCCAGATATTGCTCCAGGCACAGGGAGGAGCAGCAGGGCAAGACAGACCTGGTCCCCACCCTCCTTGCTGTTGGAGGACACTCACCATGAAGGAGAAACAAACACACAGTGCTTTCTCATGAGAACCCTCAACAAGACAGTTGGACATCACCAGGAGACTGTCAGCAAAGTCCTCTGCGTGGAGAACACATTGCGATGGAAGAAACCAGCTGTGGAAATGGATTTGGGCCTGAGGAACAGCGACAGCATGGCCGTGATGCAGGAGGGGACTAGTGGAGAAGAACCCACTCTGCCTGCTGGGTGGGGATGAGATTAGAAGCCATCAACAGAGGAGGAGCAACTGCATGAAAGAGGCCAGGGCTGGCAAAAGATGGAGAAAGACAATCCTATTTTTCACGTGATAATTTACATTTGGATCTCACCATTGTTATGGTTTGAGTCTAAAATGTCCCCTGAAACTCTCTTGTGGTTTGAAAGTACTTGGATTTCGAGAACCCCAGTGTCATCAGTGAGTTCATCCATTGATGGACCCATAATCTGGTGGCCGGATTAGGAGGTGACAGAATTTAGGAGATGGGGCATTGTTGAAGGAGGCTGGCTGGTCAGGAGGGTGTGACCTTGGGGACTATGTCGTGTCTCCAGTCCCTTCCTCTCTGGCTCTTCCATTCTCTCTCTGCTTCCTAACCGCCATGAAATGAGCACCTGCCCTCTGCCATGCCTTCCTGCCATGATGCTCCTACCTCCCCACAGAGCACAGCAATGGAGCCAGTCCACCATGGATTGAAATCATGAGCCAGAATACACCTGGTCACCTTTATGTGGTATATGTCAGCAACTTAGTCACAGTGGTGAAAAGCTAACCATCACAGCCACTGAAAAGAGTTCCCTCTATACTTGGTGGACTGGGAGGCAGTGCCAAAGGTGCCGCCAAACCACTGGGGTGGGACTTTTACCCATGAAATATATGACCGGGGCAGCCTGAAAGATGTCATCCATCCTCTCCAAACCTTAGTTCCCCCGCCTATAAAATGGCGAGAATAGTTCTCCCTGATAGAATTGAAGGCAATTATCCATGTAAATATGATAATCTCTTAAAAACGTTGCTTCATTATCTTTATGCATATATAATTATGAGACAATGGAAATTTATAATATAAATGCTAACTTTATTATTATTATTATAGTTATTCCATTGAGGAATAAACAAACTTTTGACAAGTCTGCTACACCATGTATTTTTTAAACACAGTTCAGCATTCTGCTCAATTCCTGAGTCAAATGCTTTTTTCATATAATGAGTCATCTCTAAGCCCTTGAAATAGTTCGGGGGTTGGGAGACAACTTTGTTTTTGTTATGGTAGAACATTTTACCACACCTTCAGTTGGGCTGGGGGAAGATGGCGGGCAGGGCAGGGCAGGGCTGCCGGAGCCCAAAGTGGGTGAGGGAGGGAGAAAGGAGGCTGTGGGTCTCCATTAGTGGCTGTGCTGTCAGTGTCACCATGGCTCTGGGAACTCAGCAATGACAAATCCCTTCCCTGTGACCTCGGTGCACCTCTGACTACTAGCATTTTAAAACTGTGAATTCTAAAATGATAGTAAGCCAGGGATGGTGGCCCAGGCCTGTGATTCCAGCATTTGGAGAGGCTGAGGTAAGAGGCTTGCAAGTTCAACCTCAATCTCAGTGAGGTTCTGTCTTAAATAAAACATTTTAAAAATAGGGCTGGGGTGTAGCTCAGTGCAAAGGCCCTGAGTTCAACTCGTAATACCAATAAAATAAAATAGACAATATATTGCCTAAATTACCTGATGGAAAGACTTTTGACACAACAGCTGACTCCTTTTGTCAGAAGTGCTGATTTCTTAGCAATGTCTAGATTTTGAAACAGCAAGGAAAACCAGGAAACAGTAGGGGAATCACCTCTATGTTTAAATGAGAGAGACTCCGGCAGTGTTAGACTTCCTGTTAAGAAATTGAGTTTTAGCTGTGTCCTGCTCCAGGTGCACTTGAAGTCAGCTCTGGGTTCAAATGGAGCACACAGCAGGTTGCCTGGACCTGGAGTTTTAGTACAGAGAGGTGCATTTGGCTTCTTCCAAGGACATCAAAGACCCCTGAACGGAGTCCCTCACATTCACCTCTGCAGGTGGCGACAGCATAGTCCCAGGGATAGAGGTCATCAGTAAGAGCGAGAGTCTAATTTGGCTCTACTTGTTTGGCATTTGACAAATTATGTGACCATTTTGTTCCTATATTAATTTTCGACTGGGGGGAAGAAGTTGCTTGATGTGCCCCTTCATGAATATAATGCAGTGCTCGCTTTGGCAGCACATATACTAAAAATGAGTATAATGCCTATGACCACCTCAATTGGATTAAACGTGATAATTTCCACATGAGTGGGAGAAACAGCCAAATATCTCGTTATAGTATTCTGTAAGGAATTGTTGCTACATTCAGCTTCACTAAATTTGTTTTCTCCCCCAAAATGTGATAAAATGTGAAAAATGTCCAGCAAATGTTTGGTACACAGAATGTCCTTAAGGAAAAAGGATTTTTCTTTTAAAGTCTGAAGACTTTCTCAGCATAAATAATTCATTGGCTAACCACTGACTAGTCACAAAATAAATGAATAAATGAATATATCAGCAAGACATTTAAATATTTATCTACAGAAAGGTGATGGGACCAGGGATTTAGCTCAGTGGTTCTGCTGCCTGCCTTGCAAGAGCAAGGGCCCAAGTTTGATCCCCAGTACCAAAAAATAAAATTAAATAAATAAATAAATAAATAAAGGTGATCTATTGCACAAAAAAACTTCTTAGTAAGACTCCAAGATTGTTTATTTCTGATTTCATTTAAATCCTCCTAAAACATCACTCGTGTCATGCTATCCTCACAGGCAAATGTTTTCAGTGTTCTTGGTTGTGCTGGGGGGGACACGAAGGCCACTCCTTCCCCCTTGGTCACCGCAGACCTGACCCCCATCCTCTGTCAACCCCTGAGGGTCAGACCCCAGCACGGGGAGCAGCTCTATGGTCTCCTCTATGGTCTCAGAAACACTCTCTGTACTGGTGAAAGGCAGGGATGACCTGCTCTACAACCCACTTCTTAACCTGCTTCTCAAGCCACTGGGACTCGGGAGGAGCCAATCCCAGAACAGAATAGGAGGGGGTGGCCAAGTGCCTAAGGGAGGCCTGGGGCCACATGGGGACTGGGCGTCCACTACAGCTGACAGCCCGAAGTGAGGAAATGAATCAAAAATTAGGAAACACAGCTATAAGAATTAAAATTTTAGTGGAGGGTCCCAGAATCCAACACATCTTCAGAACCCCGAGGTATTGTTCTATTAGAGTTAACGTTATGTTCAAATAAATGTAGAGATAATGATTTGGGCAAAGAGGCTATCGGATGACAATGAACAAAAAAACCTTATCCTTCTGGTCAGAGAGTACTCAGACATTGCCCCTTTTCTTTTTCAGTTTTGTATTGCCCAATTTTTTAATGTAAAAGTTTGTATTTTCAAAGTATTATTTATTTAATATAAATATCTAGGAGGGTTCACATTGTACTACATCCCCAGCTTTTCAAAATTTTTTTGTTTTGAGACAGGGTCTTGCTAAGTTGCCTGGGCTGGGCTAGAACTTGGGATCCTCCTGTCTCAGCCTCCCAGAGTGCTACAATTACAGGTGTGCACCACTACATCCAGCTACTGTTTCTTTTATCTAATGATGTTTCATGGTGCATCCCTGTACTGCCCTTCACCATGCCAATGAAGCCCCACAATTCCAGCAAGTAATGGCACTGGAGTGGCAGGTCAAGCACCAAGGAAGCAGTCACAGCCCAGAGGCACGAGCAACCTTCTCCTTTGATCATTTCCTGGGTCCCCTAATTTCTGGGGCCACTGCAAAGAGAGACTTATCTTTTGTGCCAGCTGAGGCTGGTTTGTGCAAGTCTCCCCGTGAAGCCTCAAGTCAGACTATTGAGGTGCTTGGGTCCCGGAACCTGGGGTGCAACAGAGATTACTGGGGCCAAGCGGTGAGCTGTAGCCAGCAGCCATGACGATCTCGAGTTCGGTGGCCACAGACATAGTGGGAATCAACCCGTGGACATGTTTCAGAAGGGCAGAAAGAGAAGCAGATCACAACTTGGGCATTGCCAGCGGGGAGCAAGCTGTTGGCACACCAGCCAAGCCTGGCTGAGGCTGGACCAGAGACCCTGCTTTCGAGGGGATCATGCCTTTAGGGTGGGAGCAGGATTTGCTCTCTCGTTCCTGGAGAATCCTGAGCCCCCAGCACAGGCTACTCGTAGGTGTATCAGGCTGTGACATAAGGTACAGTGTGCCCTGATCCTGTGGGTTCTACATCCATGGGGTCAACCAAACACAGATCAAAATACACAGAAAAAGATTGTATCTGTATTGAACTTGTACAGAGTTTCCTTTTGTCATTCTTTCCTTGATAGTATGGTATAATAAGCATTTACATAGCATTGGCACTGTATTAAGTATTACAAGCAATCTAGAGATGCTGCAGAGTGGCTAGGAGGGCGTGCAGAGGTTATGAGCAGATACTATGCCATTTTATACAAGGAAAATGAGCATCCCTGGGGGATTCTGGCTCTGTGCATATCCAGGGGTGACAGTGTATGGTTTACAATGTGCAAGTCGGCTTTCCCAGGCTCAGGAAGGGGTCCCACATTTTTGTTGTTGTTGTTGTTCTTTGCTTTTTTTTTTTTTGCGGTACCAGGGCTTGAACTCAAAACCTTGTGCTTGCCCGGCAGACGAGGCACCACTGAGCTACATCCCTGGCTTCCGGGATCAGGAAGGATCTTGCAGAAGCCACTGTGGTGAGAGGTGGGAGAGAAGAGAGGTGGGAGAGTTGGGAGGCAGCTTCAGACCTGGGCAGGAAGTGGCTGGAGAGGGCCTTCCGGCTTAGGATCAGTGCAGTCCGGGGTCAGGCAGGAGGAAAGAAGAGGGACAGTCGTCCATTGGGCCACAGCTGATGGCCAGCTTCTTGATTTCCCTGTCCTGCACTCTGATCCCCTTATATCACCTCAGGCTCCGGGGAGGCTGGCTCTTGCAGCTATCAATGATGCCAACTGTGTTTGAGTGAATAAAGGCAGGGTCCTTGGTCTACAGTTAGGGGTGGACCTGGCCTAGACCTGAATGCCCAGCACAGAGAAGCTGGGAACCTCAGCAGAAGAGCCCAGGGAGTCGGGAAGGAGCCAAGCACACCTAGCCTCGCACATTCCCACTTCCTTCTGGCTTTGCAGCCCCGCAGCCACATGTTTTGTCCCCTCTCACCTTTGTGCTCTCTTCCAGCCCCCCCCTTTAAGAACAGAGACCCTAGAAAAAGACCTGACAGCACCTGTAACTCGGATGGCTCTGAGGAGCAACCCCGGGCCCCGTTTCTTCCCCTGATTAACCCACCACACGGTCCTCTGGTTTCCAGCTGAACCCAAGAGTCTGTGCTGGTTTTGCAATAATAAATAATTGCAGTTTGCATAAATCTCTTGTGCAATTTTTTCAGATGTGGAGATTTTGCCCTATAACAGCTCCTAGGCCAAGAATTCATACCCCAGGGCTCTTCCTCTCATTTAAGATTTTCAAGAAGATAATTTACAGCCTCAGAACGGGTTGCCAGATTGACAGGCTTGAAAATAAAAGGTGAAATCCAATCTGAACGGAGCCCATGCCCAACTGTCTATTTTTAGGGAAAAGATTACTCACCCCTATGGGCAGCTGGGGCAGAGCATTGCTGAGGTGGGGGTGGGAGTAGGTTGAGATTTATATCAGCCTTGGCTCCGAATGGCCTGCAATCAGCAGGAGGTGGAGGGTGGAAGGGACAAGAATTGTTCCGGAGTCAGAAAGATGCAAGGCAGTGTTTCCTAAAAGCCACGGGACATTCTGCAGACTGATAAAAATAATCCTTCCTTCTGAATATAGCCCTGTTGCCCAGCGTGGTGGCCCGAGCCAGTAATCCCAGGACTCAGGAGCCTGAGGCAGGAGGATTGCTGCAAATTTGAGGTCAGCCTGGGCTATATAGTGAGTTCAAGGCCAGCCTGAACTACATAGCGAGACCCCGTCTCAAAAAAAACCCCAAATAAACAAACAAATAAATAAATATAAATAGCCCTCTTGAAACTAGATGCCTAAGTTTACTTGTAGGCAGTGGAACGTGCATTGACATGGCACCTGGTGGAACCCTGCTGCCACCCCTACAAAGCAGGGTTTCCTATTCCTGCTTGACCAGTGAGCACCCGAGAGTCTGAGTAGGAATTCCAAGTTCGTGGCTTCCCCACAGTCGCTTCTATTTCCGAGACTCTCTGGCACCAGGAGTTCCCAGGCCTGGCGGGCATCAGAAGAACACAAGTCGCTAGGAGTTGCCGCATCCCACTGAGTTCAGCAATGGGCAGAGGCAGAAAGCTGCTTTACAGTTCTCAAGAGAGTGCAGACACACAGCCTGCTTTAAGAACTGCTGTCCCGGACTCATTGCTGGCCGGGTGTTCTGGGGGTGCTCGGGGACCACTGCTGCACCTCAGGGGTCTCCTTGGTGACAGTCTGCACTTGTAGTCACCACGCAGGAATGCAAGACCATGCGGTCCATACTAAATACAAGCACCCTGAGATTATTGCAGGGGTGTCAGAAGCCTCCAGCCACCATGCAGGACCCCGAGACAAGACTCCACTGTGTTGAATGGAAATTCTGGAGGGAAAGGGTGTATAGTCCTCTCTTTTCTATCAAATAAAATACATACAGAAAGCCAGATAACATAAGCGCTGTGTACCTCTGTGAGGCAGAAGATGAACTTCCTCAATCATGACCGAGACACAAAGCAGAGCTGTGCCCGGCACCCCATTCCCCTGCGCCTCACCCTCAGCTCACTCACTTCCTAGAAGCACACATGCGTATGGCTTAGTTTCTTCCTCCTGAGGCTGCTGGTGGTTCTGCACCTGAGTGTGCTTTCCCAGACTTGCTGTTTCAAAACATCTGATGTCTCTAACCCTCACCAAGTTCACAGGTCCCACACTTCCCTCCCTGGCACTCTTGGGGGCGGGTCCCCCGGGTCCCTGGCTCTGGGTTTGGCTAAGTTCGGACTCCCAGTACAGTTCAGTATGCTCCTCCCAGTGCAGCACTTCCTGAAATTTGGCTGCTGGAGTAAGAGATACTATCAGTACCATTTCCAACGCCTTAGGCAAGAATCGAGGTAATGGTGTGTTCTTTCCTGAGGAGGCACAGGATGTCTGCTTCTCTCCTCTTCCCCCTCCTCTCCTCATTCTCCTCCTGCTCCTCCCTCTTTCTCTGCTTTCTCTACTCCCTTTCTTTTTTTCTCTCTCTGTCTTTTTCTTCTTCTCTCTCCTGCTTTGTCCTCCTCTCTTTCTTTCTCCCTCTTGGGCCATTAGCCACTGTAGATGTTGATGATTAATGCCCGGACACATTAATTCACTGGGCCCTACAAGACAGTGACGGTTTAATTCTATAATTTCTGTCCTTGATTTTGTTGATTTATTTAATTGTTGAAATACTTTCATGGAGAGCTGCTTTCCTTCATCCACGATTTGGTCACACTGTTTATACAGGGAAGGTAAGACAAACTCCTCCCACAAGAGATAAAGACATCATATTACAGTGGCTGGGGCATACCCTGAAGCAGCACAACTCCTAAGAGATGCATCTTGGAAGCAGCCTATATGTCTATCAACAGATGACTGTGCAAAGAAACTGTAGTATTTACAATACCACATTAGCAGTACAATAAAGTTCTACTCAGACATAAAGAAGTATACATTTGAGTCACTTGTAGGAAAATAGATGCACCTTGAGACCACAATGCTCAGTGAAATAAATCAGACACAGAAGGTTAAATATTGCATAGTTTCTCTTACAAGAGAAGTATAATAATTTTTTTTTTTGGTACTGGGGATCGAACTCGGGACCTTGCACTTGCAAGGCAGGTGCTGAAACCACTGAGCTAAATCCCTGGCCCAAGAAGTATAATAATTTAAACAGCAAAATAAAAGATGGATGACAGGAAACAGACAGTTGGGCAGAGATGGGAAGAGGATCTGAGGGATGGGGAGAGATGGGAGGGGAGGGAGAAAGGCGAAGTGAAAAGGAATCAGATGCGATGTGTATATACCAATTCTCCACAGTGAACCTAATTATTATGCTTCACAAATATATACTAATAAAATTAAATTCTTCTTTCTCTCCCCTAATTTATCACTTTTCTAGAAACGAGTCATTTCTGTCATACTCTGGCTGTTTTGTTTATATCTAGATGACCCCCGAAGCCCCATGTGCTCATGGTGGACTTTGGGGGCGTGACGGGATCACGGGGGTGTGATACTTACCAGTGGATTTGCCCGCTGGTGGGTTTGTAGCTAAAAGTGATGTGAGGTGGAGCCTGGTTGGAGGAGGAGGTCACTGGGGGCGTGGCCTGGAAGGGTCTGTCTCTTTCCCTCCTCTCTCGCTCTGCTTTCTGCCGCACACTGAGCTCTTTCTCCTCTGCCCTATCGCCCTGCACTGAACTATGGACGGAAACCTCTACAAACTGTGAGCCAAAATAAACCTCTCCTCCTTTAAGTTCTAGGTGCTGGGTATTGTGCCCCAGCAACAAGGAAGTAACTAAGACACCTTTAAAAGGTATCATTCTGAACTGATGTATTTAAGCATATCTGGTGTGGTCTACTTGCGTTATCATTCTTGTTGAAACTCAAATTGTCTCTGTTTGGCCACAGCACGCTCTTCCAGTTTGCTCTGGAGTGCTGCTGGCCATATCTAGTGGTCTTAGGTGTTTTCTCCACTATCTAATATGACAGAAGTTCCAGGCTCATGTTCTGCATTTCTTCCCTGGACCCATGATCAGCCATTTCCCCGAGACACCCTGGTTTATTTTATTGGGAAGTAGTATTTCAAGACCCCAACCTGAATGCTACAGGCAGTCATTGTTACTCAGGGATAATCATTCTTTCTAGACCTCTTCAATGGACAGAGCTAGAAAATGACGTTTTTTCAGTTAAAGTACATTTTGAGTGCCAACTAGTATTTACAACACAATATAGGATTTTTTACTTTATTTCCTCCATGTTACATTTTTTACTTCCTTTCTTCTACAGCAATAATTCTAGATCTCCAGTACCAGGGGATGGCAGAATGATGATATCCCACCATGATATAGTGACTTTATCCCACACCACATGCACATAAGCCTCAGAATAACACTAATTCTACCATCATGAATAGGATCGCAGAGGACAGTTAAATTCTGTTTTTACACTTTTTTGACCATTTTCTGTTGCTGTAACAGAATTCCACAAGCTGGGTAATTTATAAAGTAGAAAAAATGTATTTGATTCACAGTTCTGAAGGTCGGGCGTCCAAGATCATGGTGGTGACAACTGGAAGGGTCTTTCTGTCACATCGTCACATGGGAGAGGGCATCATGTAGCAGGACAGAGCAAGCCCTCTAACCTGGGCCTCTCTCCTCTTCTTATGAAGCCACCAAGACTATCATGGGTCCCCTATGACCTTATCAAATCTTAATTCCATCCCAAAAGCCCATCTGCAAAACCACTGGCCTATATACATTTTGAGATTCAGTTGCGAACACATGAGCTTTTGGAAGACACATTCAAACTGTAGTGATTTGTCCCTCAGTTTCCCCCCACCCCTATTTTTTTTCATTTTGGTGTCATATCTACACAAGGTGAGTTTGAGGGCATTACTTGTTACTTATTATGTGCTCCTCTTTTGATCCACATTTAGTCACAGTTCTACAAAAGCCTACGTTTAACACTCACTTGCAGTCTGGATACTGATGTCCCTTTAGAGATTTTGATTCTTTGGAGCTCAACCCTAGTAGATTTTTTGGGTTTCGTGAGTAGCTCTCCAGTGGCCACCATGCCATGCCCCTTGCCAGGGCTGGAAGATCAGGCAGGTAACCCATGAGGTGCCCTCACCTAGGACCTGGCACTGAGGAGAGCAGGAGGCTAAACATTACCTCTCCAGATGTGGAAATTGACCTTGAGTCTCGCTGAGGTCCCATCTGTCCCCCCGACAAACAGCAAGTTTGTGAGCTACCCATGGGTTCCATCAGCCACATCCATCAGCCACATTGCCATGAAACAGAACTCTCAGCATTTTTCTTTAGGGGAGCTGACAGTGTTCTTTAAAGTGCAGATGAAATATGTTTCCTAAAAATATTCTGTGTAGTTTTAGGGACTCTACATGACCTTCCCTTCATTAGTGCTTTCTAAAAATCTTTCCTTGACATTTATTTATTTGGTTTTTTTTTTGGTACCGGGGATCAAACTCGGGACCTTGTGTTTTCGAGGCAGGTGGTGGAACCACTGAGCTAAATCTCCAGCCCTCCTTGACATTTATTTTTACTGTGATAAAACACATAACATAAAATTTACCAGATTGACCATTTTTTTGGTGTAAGTGTTTTGATGCTTGTATACACTGTGTACTGATCAAGTCAAGGCCATTAGCATATGTATTACCTCAAATTTATCATTTGATGAAACATTCAAAATCCTTTCTTCTAGCTATTTTGAAATATGTAACACATTATTATTGGCTATGGTTTCCACACAGTGCAGGAGAACAGTGGAACTTATCCCTCCTCTCCGACTATAACTTAGCTCCTTCTGCCACCCACTGTCCTGTTCCTCTCAGCTTCTCCCAACCCCACATTATTCTGCTCTCTACTTTCATGAGATTGGCCTCTTTGGATTCCACCTGAGTGGAATCATGTGGTGATTGTCTTTCTGTACCTGATTTATTTCACTTAACATAATCTCCTTTGATTCATGTTGTTAGAAGAAACAGAATTCCATCCGTTTTCATGACCAGATACATTTCATTGTGAATATACTGCAGGTTTTTCTGTTATCTGCTCAGCCATTGATGGATAGTTGCTTGATTCCATTTCTTGGCTACCATGAGCAATGCTGAAGTAAACTGGAGGTTGCAGATATTTTGTTGACATGTCGATTTCATGTCCCTTGGGTGCACACCTGCTGGTACAATATCTGGGTCATAGGAGTTCTATTTTTAATCTTCTGAGGAATCTCCATACCATTTTCTGTAGTGGCTGTAGAGACCAAATGCTCCCTTTCCCCCACATTTTCTCAGCACTTCTTATCTTTTGTCTTCTTTATAATAGCAAATTTTACTGGAGTTAGGTGATATCTCTTTGTGGTTTTGATTTGCATTTCCCTGATGATTAGTGAGGTTAGGCATTTTTTCATGTACTCATTGGTCATTTATTTGTCTTCTTTTAAGAAATGATTAATCAGGTCTCTGGCTCCTTTTCAACTACTTTTTTTATTATTATTTGCTATTGAGTTGTTTGAGTTCCTTGAATATTCTGGATATTAACTCTTTGTCAGATGTACAGTTTACAAATATTATCCCCATTCTCTAGTTTCTCTCTTCACTCTGTTGTTTGTTTCCATTGTTGCGCAGACTTTTTTGATGTAATGTAATCCCATTTGTCAATTTTTGCTTCTGTTACCTATACTTTGGGGTCTTATTAAAAAATTCTTGCCCAGTCCAAGAATGAAGTGTTCCCATATGTTTTCTTCTAATTGTCTCATAGTTTCAGGTCTTATATATGATCTTTAATCCATTTTGAGTTGATTTTTGTACATGGTAAGAGGAGCTTAGCTGAGATCTCCTGCACGTAGATGTCCAATTTTCAAAACACCATTTATAAAAGAGACCATCCTTTGCCCAGTGTGTGTTATTTTTAACTTGGAGAAAAGCTCAGTAGACTGTAGATATGTGGGTTTATCTCTGGGATCTCCATTTTATTCCATTCATCTGTGTGTCTGCTTTTATGCCAGTGCCATACTGTTTTGGTTACTATAGCTCTATACTGTATTTCTGTGCCCAGAGCCCCAACCAAGAAGCCCACTTTGCTTGCTTGGTGACTGTTGCATGAACAGCAGAATGCAGTGTTCTGTGTCTAGTGCTCCCTCCTGCCTGGGTAGAGGAGGAACAATGATACCTTCAAATGGCCTCAATTCCTAGCCACTTGCCTCCTTGGGAAAATATTAATTGAAGACATGCATTCCAAAACACCACCAGCTTCCATATCGCAGTGCCTAGGCTGGAATACTGTGGCTACCCTGATGTCAGATGAGGACCACAACTTTTGGGATTCAGGTTAACGTGGCTCAGGCTGATTTCATGCTACAAAGCCCCACATCCCTTCTCTGGGTCCCTGAAAGCCAGAGGAAGATGGGCTGCCCTGAAGAGCTGAATCCATAGAGGGGAAGTAGGGGAACGGGGTTCTTCCCCCCTCCCACCACAGCTTATCCCATGTCTACTGAGACTTGTGACATGGACAGCATCTCCCTCACTGAGTTAAAGCTGCCTTTGGGGGTAAATTTTCCAGGCTGGTTGCCTGGAAACCAAGTAAGGCCAAAGGGATGGTCATCCACTGAGCCTGGCATGGTGGTACACACTATAATCCCAGCACTCTGGGAGGCTGAGGCAGGAGGATCACAAGTTTGAGCACTGCCTGGGCAACTTAGAGACTTAACGAGACCCTGTCTCAAAATAAAAAATGAAAAAGGGCTGAGGATGTGGGGACATTGGTTCAACGAGGAAAGCCCTGGGTTCAATTCTCAGTACTGTAAAAACAAAAGCAAACAAAATTGGCTCACTGGCATCAAATCCTTCAGTAAAGATTGTATAGGCAGGCAGATCAGCATTCAGCAAAAAGAAACACAAAATTCAATTCCTTCCAGCAAAGCTAGCTGTTGCTGATCTCTTTTAAAGATAATATTTTGTCATTTGAAAAATTATAGCTGATTCCTGTGAGCACAAGTAGCTCTTGCTATGCTTGGAAGCAAAAGAGACCTGCTTAAAACAGAGCCCCAAACACAGCCTGCTGAGCTGGACAGCCCGGTCCTAGGCAAGGACCTAGGACCTGTGTCCAGAGGCCCTGTCTTCCTCCCCATATGGGGCAACAGGACACTGAGCTTGGATGTGTTCTTTTCAACACCCCTGATGATTTCTGTGCTGTCCTCAGGGTGCCTGGGGAGCAGGGTTCACATCATCTAGAAAAGAAAAGCCTGGAGCCGAGGGAGGGCAGAGGTTAGAGACACGCAGATGGTGCTAGGGTCCCCAGGAGGCTCTGTGCTGGGACTTCTCAGAGAGCTCTGGAGCTTGTGTGGTCAACAAGTCCTAGATCTTGACTTCCCGTCGCCCCGGAACCTGCAGCAGATAGAGCTGGATATGCCGCCCCCACCCTGAGCTTCTTGCCCCCTTCCCTGTCCTGTGTCCTCTGAAAGGTCCGGGGCAGCTTTGCTCAGCCCTACCTGCCTTTCCTTCCAGAAGATGATGCTCACTTTGGCGGACTCAGGATTCCAGCAAAAGTGACAGCAGCCCCTGAGGACTGACATCTGCACCACGCGGGGAGGTGGCCCGGACAGCACAGCTCTCGGGGGAAGTCGGATGCCCAGGGCAAATGCCTGCACTTTAGGTCCCCATGCCATCTTGCAGGGGGGCACAAAGCACTTCACAAGCATCTTCACCTCTCTGGAGCTGCCCCAGGCTCCGGGAGCCAGCAGGCGCCTCTTGTATTTAAGCCCAGTCTGGGCAACTTAGTGATCCGTGACTTAGTGAGACCCTGTCTCACAATAAATAAGAAAAGGGCTAGAGATGTAGCTCAGAACAAAGGCCTTGGGGTCAATTCTCAGTCTCTCTCTCTCTCTCTCTCTCTCTCTCTCTCTCTCTCTCTCTCTCACACACACACACACACACACACACACATAAACGCACAATTAAGGAAGGAGAGACAGGCAGGCAGACAACTGAGGGCAGGGGGATTTTTGGTGAGTCGGTGTTTAGTCCACTGATACCGCTTTATAGAAAGCGTGTTGTTAAGAGTAGGCTAAACTGCTGTAACAGACCTCACAGTACCATTGCTTCCAGACACAGGAAGCTTTGGTTGCTCTTACCTGACAGAGGTGGTGGGCTGTGCGGGGCCCCCCAGTTCCTCGGCTAGTGGTCAGCTCTGCCAGGCTGGATCATGGGCTCTGTCTCAGATTCATGGAAGAGAGTGAGGCAGAGCATGAAGGAGGACATGGACACCTGGCCAGGGTGGAAGCAGAGGGAAGGTACAGGACCTCAGCTAAGTCCCTAGGCAAGGCCAAGTGCTCTGGGGGATCACACTGCTTGAGGGGGGGCCCTGCTCTGCATGGCCCAGGGTGGCAGTCCCACCCTCAGCGATCCAAGGACCTGTCACGGATGTGTGTGTCCAGCCAGCCTGGCTTTGGAGAGTGGCGTGGGGAGTGGAGCAGAATAGCCAGAAACTGTTGCAGGACGTTCCTGTAGATCTGTGATCCTCCTGCCTTAGCTTCCCAGAGTGCTGGGATTAAAGGTGTGGGCCACCATATGCAGCTCTGTCCTTAATATAAATCCTAGCCTCCCTCATGATCTCCTGAGACTTTCAAGAGCCTGTTTGAAGACATCCCCTCCCCTAGGCACTATTTGTAGCCCTGGCTGTGAGCTTCAGAACAAGTAAGCTCCTCAGTGTTCCTCAAGATGCCTCTTCCTGGTGCTAAGAAGCATGTCTGGATCTACTTCCTAAAACAGGAATGAGGGCATCAGCCGTCACAGTGAGAGAAGACCTGCTGGCTAAAAGTAATTATGGTATCCTGCTTGGGATCCCAGGTGAGAATAAGGACATGAGGTAAAATCTAAGGACTCTAGTTAATAATAACATATTACTAACTGAACGGTTCACTATTGGCTCATGAATTATAGCAAGTATAGAATACCAGAAGATGTTAGCAGTGGATGACAAGAGAAACTGGGCATGGGGAACCTTTGTATTATCTTTGCAAGTTTTAGGTAAATCTAAAGCTGCTCTAAAATTAAATCTAAAAAAAGAAGAAATGGGAATCTACGTAGCTCTCTAGGTACAAACTTATTGTCCAGAGCCATAGAACTCACTGACAGAATAAAAGCCCTTATCACAGAGAATTGTGGGAAAGGAGTCACAGAATCTGGTCAGTTTATAGGAGAAACCTAATAGAGCTGATGTATAAACTACATATTAAATTTGAGGGTTAAGACAGTAATGAAAATGCCAGTATGGTGGGGCATGTAATCCCAGCACTCTGGAGGCTGAGGCAAGGTGTTCAAGGCCAGCCTGAACTACATAGTGAGACCCTGTTGTAAAAAAATGAGAGAGAGAGAACAACTTAACAACAACTAAAGCCCATACGCTGAGCTGTTGCCTTTGGAAACCCTTTTAGATAATGACCAAGGGTTTTATTTTTCTGGTTTTTAGGGTAAACCCAAAGAACACAATGGGCAGGAGGTAGAAGAACAGCAGGTCTGAGAGGTGAGCCAGGGTTTGGGAGCTGAGCAGGGGAGTGGCGGATCTGAACAGACCTGACCTTCTGTGTGGCCAAGGGAAAGTGAAGGTCAGTGGGAGGGAGCAGGAAAGAGCAAGGCCCTGGGCTACAGGAAACAGAGGCGCCAACATAGGGCCTCAGGGCAGGAGGTGCCAGAGGAGCAGCCAGCAGGGATGGGAAGTGCCTGGTGTGGGTGGAGTTGGGGCAGAGCTCTAGAGGAGTCATCTGCAATAAAAAGTCAAATGCACCCACGTTTGCCCTCAAAATCCTCCTTGCAGCTGCAGCATTTACCCCAAGAGAACTCACAGATTACAAGCCTAACCTCACCTCCCAAAACTTGCCAGGAAATGTTTTGCTTTTATTATTATTTTTCTTTTTGGTACCAGGGATCGAACTCAGGTCCTTGCACTTGTGAGTCAGGCGGCAGAACCACTGAGCTAAATCCGCGGCCCTTTTATTATTATTTTTGCATCTCTCTAGTACAGTGGTGCCTTGGTTCACAAACTTTAGTCTTTCCCCGAATTAAGCTGGTCACAGACTCATGGAAAGAATTAAGTTCGTGAACCCAAGTACCACTGCATATCAACAACCTTTAGAAACAAAAGCCATTCTGCTTTTCTTGGTGGTATTTCTATTTGCATAATATAATAACTCTGAAAATTAAATGAATATTAACAGCAAGCTGCCCTTTTTTTTCCTAAATGGGAAATGGACTTTACAGGCATTTATTAATCCCAGAAACAAAGAAATGACCCTATGAACAAGGAAAGACTGTATTACTCTACTGAACTCATGCAGGAGAGTCAGTGATCACGCATCATGGATGCTGAACACCTGTTTGTGTCTTTGCTTTGCGCAGTGGCCTCATCTGGAGGTGGCCCCAAGGTGGAAGACAAAGGAGAGTGCATGAAGGGAAAATTTGATTTTCCTGGGGAGAAAGTGGCAGTACCAGGGATGGGCTGGGAAAGGGATGCTGGAATTTAAAATATGACAAGCGTAGCTTTTTAAAATCATAGTTGTTTACAAATACAATTGTTGGAAGGGGTAGGAAACCAGATGCTTCTGAGGCCAGTGCGCAGGCCGAGTTCTGTCTCCTCCAGGACCTCAGAATGTGACTGTATTTGTAGAGAGTCGTTAAAGAGGAAGTCAGTTAAAATGAGGTCATCCAGGCGCCCCTCAGCCAGCATGACCAGTGTCCTAATACAAAGCGGAAATTGGGACACAGACACCCAGAGGGAGGAGCACTGTTGTCAGCATGGCCACTGGTCCCACCCTGCGGTGGTCGAGGGGCTGCTGAGCATGGCTGGGAAGACTGGCCCTCAGGGCCAGGTCCCCTGTGGTCAATAGGCCACTGGGCCACTGGGTCTTGGGGCCCCTGGTCCACAGCCTGGACTGACAACCCTTTTATAGCCCTCTGCACAGCTGCTGTTGGCCTGGAGCGAGGGAGACATGTGGGCGAGGGATTGGTGAGAAACAGCTGCCTTTTGTCATCCTGTATTTCTTTTTCGAAGCTTTTGGCCATCTCTCTACTGAAGCACTCTGAATGTTTTTCTGAGCCATTCTCTGGTCATTCCCATGGAACCCCATGATCTTCCAAGTGAGGAATCATTGGCTCTAGAGAAAAAGAATCACAAGGTCTGGTGAAAGTTGGGTCATGCGATGGAAGTCTGATCGCTGTCACGACTCCTGACTTTGGAAACAAAAATAACGAGGCAATATCTCCACTGTAGTAAAATCATCATTTCTTTGGAATGCTTTCAGGATGGTGGACGGAGTGCTGTGGGAAGATACCTTCACAGGCTGATGGTCAGTTTCGGCTCTGTGCGTCTTCTCCACATCTGTGTGTGAGTGTGCATGGAGTCGTGCACAGTTTCGCTGACCCCCATGCAGGGCGCCCAGTAGCAGTGACACTGAGGCTACCATCCTAGGTGTTTGGACCCTGAACGGCTTGCCCTGCAATCCACTAGGGCTGCAAATCCACCAGCAGAGAGACAACTAAGTCCTTTGTCCTCTCACCGCCCCAGGCCCACACGTCACACTCTGTGGCCCTTAGCAGAAAAGCAGAGGGGACGGGCAGGTGGCTGCATCATGACCCTTGGTTTGGGGGATCTGCAGAAGCTTGGTGCTGTGGCCAGATTTTGCTGTTCCTGCTGTTTGTTGGTTTGTGGCTTTGCTATCCTGGACAGAAGGGCTTCACATGTTCTAATAAAGTAGGGTGTTCAGGGCTTCTCACAACGTGACAGAGATGGGTGCCCCTCATTGCTTCCAGGATGCCATGTAGCAGCCAGGGACATGTAGGGTGGCTGTTTCCTCAATTTTTTTTCAAGTTTGTGTTGAAACTCCTTTTTCAACACATTTGTATTTCTCCTCCTCCTCTTCCTCCTTCTCTTCTCTTCTCCTTCTCTGATAGTGCTCTCAATCCATCAGAGTAACTGGGATCATGGAGATATGAGCAGAGAACTTGCCTTTCACAAAACGGAGACTTTGTGAGTGGCACACTGCTTTGTTTTCACATGCAAAGCCTTTTGAGAGGACAGATCAGCCAGGTGAAGTGGCACACATCTGTAATCCCAGCACTGTGGGAAGCTGAGCCAGGAGGGTGGCAAGTTCTAGTGCAGCCTGGGCAACGTAGCAAGACCCTGTCACAAAATAGAAAGGAAAAAAAGGATGGTGTTGTAGTTCATTCCAAGAGGGAGAAGGAGAAAAGAAGAAAGAGGGAGGGAAAGGGGAGGAGAAAGAAGAGGAGGAGGAGGAGGAGGAGGAGGAGGAGACAGAGTGGCAAGTAGCCAAAAACATTTTGCAAAAACAGTCGATGTTTCAGAGTCTCTCGTGTATCATGATAACATTAAATTCTTCTGAAATCTAAAGTGTGTTTTCCACACATTTGTTTTCTTCATTTTCACACTGAATTGCTCCTCTGTGCTCATTTCATCACAATTCCAGGAAGCCCCTGCCCACTGCCCATTCAAGGGACCAGTGATAAAATAATTTGAACTAACCAAGACGTGAACTGTTACTACTAGAATAGCTCCTTTTTAAAAGACCGTACTATGCTACAAAAATATATTTGAGAAACTGTTAAAGTAAATGACAGTATTTCTTATGGATGGCACACCAAATTAAACTCCCTGTAGTAGTAGGTTTTGTCTGTACATTTGAGTTTTGTAGAATATTGAAAATTAATACCATGGAAAAACAGTTTAATGTAAGCATGTTCATGAAAATCAGATGGGATTTAAAAGGAAATCAATCCTTCACATAAAATATCTAGTTGACTCGTTCTCCATTTCTATACTATCCTTTACAAAACGGTTACAGTATCGAATGGCCAGTGTCATAAATCTGTGACAACTCTTGACAAATTTCATGCAATACACAGTTAAAACTGTTCTTGTAATGTCATAAATTTGGTTTGATAAAGTTTTGCTCCATTTAGTGGTTAAAAGAATGCTTACCTTTCAAGCTGGGTGCGGTGGTACACACCTGCAATCCCAGCACCCTGGGAGGCTGAAGCAAGAGGATTCTGAATTTGAGCCCATCCTGAGCAATTTAGCAATTTAATGAGACTGACCATGTCTGGAGATTAAAAATTAGAAAAGGGCTAGGGTTGTAGCTCAGTGTAAGGACTTGGGTTCAATCTTCATTACAATTTTAAAAAAATAGTCCACTTTCCAGTTCTATGGTAAAATGGTTTAAATTGAAGTGGCATTGTGCTCGCTTCAGCAGCACATATACTACGTTGAAGTGGCATAATTATTTTACTCTAAAAATGTATTTTATCATCACTACAAATCAAATAGGCTTTAGAAAATGGGGTCCTTTGGTCTAATCACCTATTAGATTAGAGTTTACAGACTTCCTGGTGAGGGTGCTCTACTCCTCAGGATGGAAAGTCACTTTTCACATACCTTCCACTCACTCCCCTCAGCTCTCTCCCTCACTTGACCTTCCAGGGTGACTCCTCAGCTTTTCCATACACAGCAGAGGGACTCCTGCTCCCTCAGCACCCGCAGCCCATGGCTGGCCACTCCTCAGTCTCCCCAAACTAAAGCCAAAGTCTCCACATTGCAAATTCTCACAATTGCCAACTTCATGACAATTTCTCCAGGAAGGACTGATCCAAGAGAATGAACTTAACACTTGTTTGAATTACAAGTAGATCCTCCCCAAAATAAAGAGGAACAATTACATAGTGAGGTACAGAACACCAAAGACCAAACATGTATTTCTCCAAACAGCAGCACCACTGAGTGAGCCTGAACCAACTGGGTGGGTGTAGCAGGGAGGAGAGAGGGGGTCACCTTGATTGGCTTGGGATCAGCCCAGGGGATTGGGGGAGCACATTTCTGGGTGTGTCTGGGTGGGTCATGGAGGTGTGGGCTTGTGTCTATTATCTGTCACCTCTCTGCACTGTTCCCCTGTTCTGCTCCCTGGCCGCTGTAAACTAAGCAGCTTTGCTCCACCACCCCCTTTAGCCATGATGCTCCTGCCTTGGAGCCAGTTGACCATGGACTGAATCCCCTGAAACCCCAAACCAAGTTAAACCTCTCTTCCTTTGAGTTGTGGGTACCTGTTATTGTGTCCAGCAATGAGAACGTGACTGAGACACTGGGGAAGCCCAATTACCAAGGGCAGGTCTTCAGGTGACCCTCAAAGGCTGGTAACCTGCCCTCTGCCTCAGAAGCCAACACACAGGACAAAAACTGCTCTGTGTGTTATTTTACATGCTCTAAAAGGCTGGAGTGTCCTCCTCCCTGATATTCAACAATTATAGGTCTGATCTTGCTTCCCCCCCCAAAAAATTACCTTTGCTGAGAGGAAAGTGATATATTGGATCATTTTCTTATTCCAGAGTGTGCCCCTGAGCTGCAGAAGGAATGATACACATTACTTCTCACTCCTGACATCCCCTGGTCACATGTAAATCCCTCCTCACACTGTGTTTTCCTATTCCCTCATTTTTTAGAGTAACTCTGGTCCCAAGACTTGGAAAAACAATTCATTAAGAGAAAATTTCCTGAATCAAAGGAAAAAAAAGAAGGAGGAACAGGAGAAGGAGGAGGAGGTCACCATGGGGCCACTGGAACACAGTGCAGACAGAAGGGATTTAGAGCCAGGCAGATCTAGCTGCAAGTCCTGAGTCACCAGCCAAGTTTACTCTGTTAAAGTCAGGCTTCATTTCCTCATCTCTGAAATGTTCACGGGGCCCCTTGCTCTGGTATTCTCAGGCTGAAGGACAAGAAGTTCATAGTATTCAGTTCATAAACTCTCTATGAGGCTTTCCTCCTGTTATGGCTTCTATTTAGATGTCCCCGCAAAGCCTCATGTGCTCATAGGTGGGGCTTTTGTGAGGTGACTGGATCATGGACGTGTGACACTGGATCATGGATGTGTAACAAGTGGATTAGTCCACTGACTGGTTAGCATAGTTCTGGGTGTGGATGATGGATTTGATGAAAAGGGGAGAGCCAGCCTGGTGTGGGTGGCACCAGCCAATAGGCTTATAGCCTGAACAGACTAAAAAGACAAAGAAGAAGGAAGGCTTACTGCTGCCTGTCTACCCTGCCATGGACTGTTTCTCCTCCGCCATGCTGCCCTGCCTGGAAAAAGCCACTATGGACCCAAACCTCTACACATTGTGAGCTAAAATAAACCTTTCCTCCTTTAACTTGTAAGCATCAGGTATTTTGTTCCAGCAAAATGAGAAAAGTGATAAGACACTTTCCCTCCCTTTCTTCCTGTTATCAGACTTCATGACTTCCACTGGGGCCTGGAGTCCTCATTGAAACAGGATTCCCAGAGGGCAATAAATGTCCACTATCACTTGATGCCAGCTGCCCCTATCACTTGAGGTGCCTTCTTCCATGGCACATGGTATGTGAGGCCCAAACCTTTGTCCAGGTAGGTGCTAGCACCTGGGAAGGGCACTGGGCAGCCACATCCTCAACCACCAGCCACCTCCTCAGCTCTCCGGTGACCCTGCGTGCCCCCTTTTCCCTCTCAGCCCATCCTTCAGTGGTCATCAGGACACCACCTAGACCACCCTATCTCATTCCCTCAGCTGCACACATAGTCCTGGGGGTTGAGTGGGACCTGAGGTTCTGCATTTCCACAAGCCCCCTGTGCAGCCAAAGTCCAAGAGCAAAGTGTGTGGTGCACAGGGCTGCAGGACCTTGGAGTTCCCCCACGCCCTGCCTTTATCATCTCTGCAAAGCACAGTGGTAATGCAGATGACCTGGCTGCACAGGTGGGGCGTGCCACTGTGTGGGGCCAGAGTTGTCACTGCTGTCTCTGCCACCACCCTGCAGTGCATGGTCACCAGCACAAATAGACTCCATATGTCAGCCATGCCCAGGCACTCTAGAGGCGCTGAGCTCTCTCCAGCCTCCACATTTTCACCCTACTCCATGCAGCAAAGTCCTCCTCATCTCTCCAGGATCTGCAACCCCAGGGCCACCTCCATGGAGGCTCAGCACAGTCCTACTGATACCTTCATCTATCTATCAATCTTTCTTTCCTTTTTATTCTCTTTCATATGTGTGTGTCATTGTGTGTGTGTGTGTGTGTGTGTGTGTGTGTATGTGTTACTAGGGATTAAACCCAGGGCCTTCACACTGAGCTATGTCACAGTCTTGAGCAGAAAGCCTTGATGTACCACCAACTCAGAAACAGCCTGGGGCGTGGCCAGTTGCACTAGAAGTACAAAAAACACATATTTCATGATCCAAACCATGACACTTTAGTTTGAAGAATGGGTGTCTATTAACCTCACTAGAATACAGGATATACTCTGGTTTTATTCCCTGTAAACCTAAGCATGTGCTCCCCCTTGGTGGGAATGCAACCATTGGGTGGCTAAACCACTGTGTGTTAAAAAACAGGAGCCCAGGAAGCTGCTAAATTTAAGGTGACCCAGAGGGCCCCGCAGAGCCCAGCACCCCAGGACCAGTGGTTGTGTCAGGCTGTGGAGGAAGACTAATACCAGAGCTCACAATGTGGCCCCATTTACTAAAGTTCACTGACATCTTTTTCCTGCTACACCAGGCTTTGTTTACCCCAAGTGACGTGTGTTGCTGTGTTTAAGCTGGGGCGCAAGACAGTTGGGTCAAAGATTCAGAACCGTCAGTTTGAAAAGCTGGAGATGACTGTCAGGTGACACCTGCGACTCTAGGAATAAACCAGCAGCTCTGGGAATAGAACTGTGGGTTTGCTCATCATTCTGTGATTCTGTGTGTGTGTGTGTGTGTGTGTGTGTGTTTCATTTCTCCGGAACATCTCCCCTCCCACAGGCCTGGAAGACAGGACAGAAAGAGGGAGAAGCAGGAGAGGAGCCCCAGGCGCCAGTCCAGGTTCTGGGTCCCTGTCTGGACACCACCCTCTGCTCCACCCTCTGCTCCTATCCCCTAGGTAGCTCATGCACCCCTCAGCTCAGCTCCTACTTGAGATACAACTGAGGGTAGGAGCTGTGAGACAGCTGTACTTGAAACCCTCTGGGTGACACCTTGGCAGTTTGCACACCTGTGACTTGTGCAGTGTGAGAAGCCCTGGCAAGGTAGCTGTGGATGCCCAGCCCAGCTTGCTTCCTGTGCACCCCAGCTGCAATCAGATGTGATCCACACAGGTCCAGTCCTGATCAGTGGGGCTCCGTGGAGCTCAGGACCTTCTGCTCCATGCCCCAGCTGCAGCACCCTGACCTCCTCATGCTTGTGGGGCACAGCCTTGCCACCCTCTCCTGGGCCTCGGATCCTCTCTGCTCTCAGCCTCTGCTCCTCTTTCTGGCTCACCTGAAACACAGGTGTCTGTGGGGAGAGGGGAAGAACTCCCTGGTGCCCCACTGTGCCCAGAGGGAGAGCCTGGTAGCAGCAGGACCCAGTTCTGAGGGTCCCAGGCAGCAGGGAGCGTCCTCAGCAGGATGCCCTGGGAAGGTGGGTGCAGGGCTCCTCCATGGCTGTCACTGTGTGGCTGGTGGGAGGAGAGGAGGGACAGAGCACCACGCTTGGGTGGCCTGGTGTCCGGGCCATGAAGGGAACGCTGCCCTTCTGTGTGCTGCTGGCCTCAGCCCAAACCCTGCTCCTCTCGGGCCCTGACCTCCGAGCTGTTCCTTTGACCATTCCCAGTGGGACGTGAAGGTGGGCAGAGCAGGGCCCTGACACCCGGCTGCTCTGGGTGGGCAGAGACTGTGCTGTGCGGTGTGGGGTGGTGAAGGAGCGAGCGGGGTCACCAGCTACAGGGGGCAGGGTGGTGGTGGCGCCTTCCAGCTGGGAGCTCTTGTAGAGTGGATGGTGGCCTAGCTTTGTCACACTTCTGGCCCTGATTGGAGGCCTGGATCCTTTCCTCTGTGTGGACCACGGACCCCGTCAGGTCAGTGGCCAGTGTCTGCAGTCAGGGTGGCCTGATGTAAGGCACCACTTCCTCCTCAGAGCCGTGGTCATTCATACAGCCCTCGAGACTTCCTCTGAGGTGGCTCTTGGTGGGTGAGGATGAGGGATTTCCTGAGCAACTTTTCACATGCCCTGGACATACAACAACTAGTGCAGCCGAGTGTGACTGCTGGATCGCATGGGAAGGGCACGTTTAGTCTTATAAGACAGTTGCATCTTGCCCACTGTGCCACAGGCATTCCCACCACAGGTGAGTGGAAGGACTTCCTGCAGCCGCACAGCCTTCCCTCATTCTGCAGCCATCCTACCAGGTGGTTTTAATTTGCATTCCGCCAGTGATGGGTGATGTGGGGGCAACATCTCATAGGCTTCCTTGTCATTGGAACTTCCGCTCTGATGAGATTTCTGTGCACATCTTTGTACATCTTTAAATCAGGTGGTGTGTTTTGTACTGTTGAGTTTGAAGAGTTCTTTGTGAATTTTGGATAGTGTCTTGTACCAGAAATGTCTTTCGCAAGTGGTCTCCCGGCCTGTAGCTCGTCTTCCCCGTGTCTTCAGAGCCTCTTCGCAGAGCAGACATTTCCAGTCCTGCCAGGATCTTGTTTGGGATGGCACTGAACCTACAGATCCATTTGTGTTGAGAGCATCAGGGAAAATCCTCTGCCTCACGAGGAACAGGCTGAGGGACAACGAGGCCTAGGATCCTGCTGGCCTAGGAGGGACGGCTGAGTCACCTCATGCAATGGGCCCAGTCTGCTTCCACCTACCCTGCAGGTCTGAGTCAGAGTCGTGCACTTTCTCCTCCACCCCCTCAGTGCTGCCGTGAATGCCCCTCTCTGTGGGGGTGAACACACCCCAGGATTTGCATCTCTGGGTTCCCAGCGATCTGACTCATTGGTCCTTTGGGCTCTGAAGGCACAGACCTGGTTAAATGACTGTGAACCCAAGCAGAACAACACAATGTGTCCATTCCAGAGACCTGCGTCACCCTCCCCACAGCTGGGTAGAGGCAGCAGCTGGGTGGTGGCATAGCATGCTGTCACTCAGACCCATGGCCTTTGTGGAGTCTCCTGACGTTGTCCTGGGTCCCTCTCTGTGGTGCGCTCTCTGGGGCCCTCCAGCCTCCTTCCCAAGGGAGGTGTCTGCACATTCTGTCCTAAACTTACATTTCTTGGGATAAAATTAGATGAGAGATCTGATGTTGCTAGGGAGCTGCCCCAGCGTGGGTGGCTGCAGACATCAATGGTAAAGTTAGGGTACAGGGACACCAATAAAAATGCCAGGGTGTATAGGAGCAGGGGGTGCCTGGCCAAGCACCCTGAGAGCTGCTATATCTTTCTGTTGTGCAGCTTTATTCAGGCCTCAAAATGACATCTATATTTCAACCAGTTTCGGTGTGTGTGTGTGGATAAATCCTGACCTCTGGCTGGCCCTGATAAATGCTTCCTTGTCTTGTGGGACTCAGCTCTGCCACTGCCTCTGTGGAGCCCTCCCTGGCATCCCCAAGCCCAGATCACCCCTCACAGACTGGCTCCCACTCTGCTAGGTATTGGCTTCCGAGTAGCAGTCAGGTCACACCCTGTCCCCACTAGGCAGCAAAGCCCTTCTCAGGCCCTAGACATGGCTGCCCTTCCATTCCACAGAGTGCACACTGACAACTGTCTGGGGCCAGAGGAGGGAGTCAGCACTGGGAACGCACATCTAGGGCTCATGGTCACCTGTCACTCCGTGAAAGCCTCTGCCTATCACTGGTAAGGTTGGTAGCAGGCAAAAGAAGACAGGATCCGAAGGAGGCAGCCTTTCCATATTTTTCGGGGAAGGGGCAGTTCTTCTGCACCTGAGAAATGGGGTTGGCGACATCAAGGTCCTCAGGTCATTTGAGGTCCTCGGCCCACACCTGTTCCTCAAAACTGTTAGTCAATAAAACACCACCATGTTGGCAGGGACACCTGGGTTTTAGTCCTGGCTCTATCACCAACAGCTGTGTGACTGGGAAACCGTTCTACCCACCTGGCGGACTGGGTTCTCTCCTGTAATAGGAGGAACAAATTGATCTCTATACAGGATTTTTTATGATTATTAAAACTTAGAGATGAACTGTTTTCTGTCTGGGAATTTCAGTCTTCGGGCTTAACATAAGTTAAGGCATCAGGCTTTTAGGGATGGATTTGGGGCCTTAGGGTGGGGCTGGGTCATCAGCGTCACCATCCAGTTGGGATCTGTCAAACAGCACCTTCTCCGTCACAGTCTGGACAGGGCTGAGAGTGCTAAAGGGCTCAGGTTGTCTAATGCTGGAGTCCAAGGACGAGAGCAGAGGAAGAGCGTGGGAAGCTGAGACTGATATTTCCCGCTGTCCATGCACTTGGCAGGGCCAGAAGGGATAGCTTGAGACCAGCTATCTGGGCCTCGCTTGGTCACCGAAACGACAGCTCAGAGGCCTTGGGGACTTGCCCCACAGGCCCTCCCCCTCTGTGCCTGCCCCCGCAAACCACTTCTATTTCAGCTGCCCATGACTCCTGGAAGGGAATCTTTTGTGTGTACTGTGGCCCTACAAATGTCAGGGTTCATTTTCTTTAAAAAGCTCTCTGCACCAGCACTGTCCATCTCATGCAGCTTTAACAGAGGGTTGTGCTTCTGTTTTCCTGTGCTGTCAGTTGCTGTGAGGACAAACTTTCATTTTTAATGGTGCGTGACTCACAGCAATGCTGGGCTTAAAACCCGGAGAACCTCTTCTTCTCTGGCACAAGTTACCAGACAAAAACTACATGAGGGAAGGAAATAACCATTTCTAAAAATATAAGTACATAAAATATTGATCAAATTTTCATTTACTTAAAAGCCTACCCTGTCGGCCCAACTGCTCTTGCAATTCCATTTCTGCTCTTTGTTCTGCACGTGTGAGATGTGTGCTTCCCATTGTGTCGCTAAGAGCTCTTCTACTCCTCAGGAGCTATGTACCTGGGGAAGGAGCTGAGAATGTCCCACCTGGAGAAGCCACAGGGCAAGTGTCAGGACAGCTATACAATCTCTTCAGCTCCTTTTCTCTTCGGAGATCTCCACCCCAGCCAATCTGGATTCTGTCAGTGGATCCGGATCCAGACCTGATCCCTCCTTCGGGGTGGCACTCACCACTGGTAGTTCTAGCCACTGGGACAGGCTACAGGCAATGGAGGTGGAGGGCTTCAGGTGTCCCCTGGGATTCCCTGAGGGCCCCCGTCTGTGCAAGGCATAGTAACCATGCACAGAGCCCTTAGAAAATAAGCTATTGTCAACAGAGGGGAAGCCAAGTCACCAGTTGGTAGGGAACTCGCCCAGTGTCCCAGGTCCAGGCAAAGGGCAGAGTTAGGATAAGAAGCCAGGCTGTCCTGTTAAAGTCCACCCCTTTAGCCTCTGTCCAAACTGTCTCAAAGTGACGTGAGCACAGTGTCTCAGGTGCTTGTGCCGAGTGTTAGAAGGACATGGAGGAAACAGGACTCTGGTGGCCTGCTGGTGGGAGTGGCCACCGTTATATCCATGTGAGGAAACTACGTGGCCATTCTTGTAAATTTGAACGTACCCAAGCCACACAACCCAGTCCTTCCACTTCTAGTTGTTACCCAAGAGGAACGGGTGCAGAGAGCTGCCAAAAGACACGAATGTGAAAGACATATGCACACAGCACTGTTTGCAATCATCGAGCCAGGAAACCACCCAAGTGTCCATCATCAGAGAAAAGAGAAGTTAATCACAGGATCTTTGCACAGTGGAATCCTCCTCAGCAGCAAGAAAGGGCAATCCACAAGCATGATCAGGATGATTCTCACCAGCAGTGCTGAGAGAGAGGCAGACGCGAAGAAGTGCATAACGTACGTCTGCTTGTATAAACTTTAACACACTCAAAGCCCATCCATGCCGTTGGCTCAGGACAGTGGGTGTCTTTGGGGGAAGAGCTTAGCAGGGGGCACAGGGGAGACTTCTGGGGATGTTGGCAATGTTCTGCTTCTTGATCTAGGGGCAGGTACAGAAATGTGCTGTCTGAAAATTCATCAGTCCATACCTCCATGCTTTTCTGCACAGAGGTTTTGAATAAAAAGTTTACTGTGTGTGTTTGCATGTGAGGGTACTGGGGATTGACCACAGGACCTTTGCACTTAGCTACCTCCCCACCATTTTAATTTTTTATTTTGAGACAAGGTCTCAACTACTTCACTAAGTTCTCCAGGCTGGTCTCAAACTTGCAATCATCCTGCCTCAGCTTCAAAATGTTTACTGTTAAAATGAAATGTCTAGGGCCGGGGATTTAGCTCAGTGGTTCTGCCACCTGCCTCTCAAGCGAAAGGTCCCAAGTTTGATCCCTGGTCCCAAAAAATAAAGAAATAAATGAAATGAAATGAAATGAAATGAAATGTCTAGTACAGTGCCTGCATAGTGCCTGCCTCCCCTCCCTTCTCCCTCCCTGTCACCTGTTTCTGGATGCATCTTGCTGGTCCCCTGGTCCAGGCTCTGGCCTTCGAATAATGTCACAAGGCCTGGGGGTGAGGGGTTCCGGGTCACCACGGGATGCCCAGTGTCTCAGGCCTGGGGCGGCCCCAGGAAACACCCTTCCTGGGCCTGGGCCAAAAGAGCCCCATTCGCTGGCTGCCTCTGCGGGCATTGGCACTTCCTGCACTGCAACGAGAAGCATCCTGAGCCCAGGAGAGTAAGGCGGGCTCTGCAAGTCCCTCAGCGCAGCTGCACCCCCCTGCTCCTCCCATGTTTCTTCAGAGTCTAAGAGAGGCAGAGGAACAGCGTGTGCTGCAAGGTGCCGCTGCACACGGCCCTCGTGAACCTCGTGAATACGTATGAGGAGCTGCGCAGCTGCACCATGTAGCTCCTCCCCGACCTCCTCCCGCGCTCCCCTGTCCTGCTTGCCCTGGCTTGGGCTCAGCTCCTGCCAGGCTCCGCCATGGTTCCTGCGATGTCCTGCTGCTGGCCACAAGCTGCAGATCCTCAGGCCCGGGGCTCACTGCAAGCCCTGCGCGAATGTTCCTTCCCTCAGCTCCCCATCTGTACATTTCATCTGGAAAACAGAATGGATCCAGTTTTGTTATTTTTTTTTTTGTTACCGGGGATCGAACTTGGGTCCTTGCGCTTGTGCAGCAAGTGGTGAAACCACTGCACTAAATCCCCGGCCCCATTTTTGTTATTTTTAACTAAGTTACCTAATGCACACTTCAAAACACGTTGAGTTTTCATTTTTAAAATGGAGGGCTGTAGTCCAGGGAAAGCCTTTAAGATTCTCAGGGTTTTTAAAGTTATCCTAGGGTCCCGAGAGCCCAGGTTTGAGAACAGTGGTGCTAGTTGGTAACGCCTTGCTGGGGTGTTGGCTTACGGGCTGACCAGTTTGAAAGCCTTCCTCCCGCCACAGATATGATGGAAACGGGTATCCCAGCACAAGGCTAGGCCCTGCATTTGTGAGTACTGACCTCAGAGCTGGCACCCTGGAGGATGCCTAGGTCTTCCTTCGTTTGTTTCTGGAATTCCACCCACAACACCCCAGATCTGTTGGCACCTGAAAGTCTCTGGGGACAGTGACCTTGTTGCTTTCCACACAGTCCCTTCCACAGAGACCTTGGCTCATCATAAATATGAGCTTCATAAATATGAGGATAACATTAAAATGCCGGAGAATCTTAAAAGCTTTCCCTGGCCTATAGCTCTTCATTTTAAAAATGAAAACTCAACATGTTTTGAAGTATGTATTAGTAATTTAGTTTAAAATAACAAAAATAAATCCATTCTATTTTCCAAATGAAAAAGCAAATCAACCCACTATCGTGGCATTGTTGTACACGTTTGTAAACCTCCCTAAGCCCTGGCTCCCTAGAAGACCCACACCATGCAGTTTCCAGACCACATGCTACAGGCTCCAGAGAGAATGAACAGGAAATGGGCTAGGATGGGTGTTACTGGGAAATAGCTCTGACGTTGGGGACCCTTTGAAACGGCCTCGGGAATGCCTGGGATGTACTCTGAGGGCCTGTAGCCTGGTGTGTTTCAGTGTTAAATTGCCCAGATTCAAATTCCATATCTGCCACTGGTGGGTGCTCAATAAATGTTAGATGCTACTGATATTCTAATAAGTGTTCAATCTACTCCTTGATTTTATTCTAATAAAATATTAGATTGATTAGGAAAGACTAGCTGGCATTCTAAAGTCCAAGGTCTGGATTCAGTGGGATTCAAAGTAGTACTCAGAGTAGCACCCAATTTCAGTGATGGGTGCTAAAGGTGAATATTTTCATGGTATAAGTGAATGCTAATCTTGTTTATGTTTGCAAATAAGATTCACATTGAATGAATCCTGATAACGTCAGGGGACTTGGCAATAGAGATACTGACTTCCTGGTCAAAGGACACTGTGATAGCTGGGGACTGATTGGGAACCTAAATCTCCTTTTGCTCCTTTTAGGGAATGAGGTTCATAATATATCCGCCTCACAGTTTGCTGTGAGAATTGACTAAGGCAAGGATGAAACACAGTTAGTCCAGTACCTGGTATCTAGTCAGTACTTGATATGTGCTCTCTATTATTAGCATTATTAATTGTTTTTTTTGAGATGAAGGCCTTACTATATTGCCTAGGCTGGGCTTGGACTCCTGGGCTCAAGAGATCTTTCTGCTTCAGCCTCCCAAGTTGCTGAGACTACAGGTGTGCACCATCATGCCTATACACTTACTGTTATTTTTAACCGAAGTTTTCCTTTCTTAATTTATCTTTTAAATACTACATAAAAATTGTGCAAATTATGGGGCTAAGGTTGTAGCTCAGTGGTAGAGCACTTGCCTAGCATTCTGGAGCCCTGGGTTTAATTCCCAGCACCTCAAAATAACTGGGCATAGTTTTCGGGTACTACATGATGGTAGCCAAAGATACTCAGTGGCAGTTCTGAGAGGCACTGCAGAGCTCAAGCATCTAGAGTTACCACAAAGATAGTTGCTGTGGACCCAAAAATAACTCCCTAGATGAGTTACTGTGGGATCTGAGATCAGAATTTATGGTACTGTGATTTTAGAATTTCTTTGGGTGCCTGGGTTTTTAGAGGCAAAGTACCCCAACGGTCATGATCTGAGAGCCCTCTGGGGGTGCGCTGCTCTTTCAACACTGTCCGGACTGCCAGGCACGCCGGGTCCCCACAAGCTGACTCACACACTTGGCAGACCCGGCAGGGGTGCTATAAACCCAGAGCTGGCCATCAGCCCCAGCGTTAGGACAGCCCAGCTGTGTCCTGAGACCAGACGCTACAGGGCCTAGCAGCTTGGCTGCCATTAAGGACTCTGCCACTAGGACGACAGCAGCAACAGCAAAAGTCTTCACACTCCACTCCCTTCTCCCTCGATGTTCCAAATCACGCGTACACACACACACACACACACACACACACACACACACACACAC
>NW_004624740.1:24966655-25021864 GCF_000247695.1 Heterocephalus glaber | reverse complement strand
TCTCTCTCTCTCTCTCTCTCTCTCTCTCTCTCTCTTTCTTTCTTTCTTTGGGGGGGAGAGCTGAAAATCGAGCCCAGGGCCTCATGCATGCTAAGCACACGCTGTACCACTGAGCGACCTTGATGCCTCAGGACTCTCCTCCGTCACAGGACTGTGGCTCCACATGTGTGACTGTTCACCTCTTGGCAATCAAGTCGTAGGTACTGAGCAATGCCACGGGCATTTATTGAACACCGCCTGCTTGCCAAACGTGGGAGCAGGATACAAGGGTGGTGGATGGGCTACATTTGGGCTGGGCCCAGGGTCAGGTCTCCGGTGATATGGAAACCACCCCGTAAACAAGAGGACACAGTATCCGGAGCATGCGCAGTGGCAGGTGGGTGGGGCTGGCACCTGGCCAGGCACCGGGCTGGCTCCTCAGTCCGCAGACTCCGTCTCCATGTCACCTCTGCCGTCTGATGTGCAAAGCCTGGCCCTCGCCCCAGCTCTCTGTCACCCAGGCACATTAAATTTTTGTCAATGCAATTATTGGCATTCAAGCATTTTATGCGTTTGCCTCTTGGGTAGCTGTGTCAGGGTCCTTGTCATGGGATTTTCTAGAACACTAGCAACCTAACCTGAAACCTCAAGGCAGACTGGCTTCACCTCCATCCAAAGGTATCGATCCCATCCTCTCATCCCTCACCTTACAAGCTTCCATTCTTTTTTTTTTTCCCTAGTACTGGGAATCAAAGTCAGGACCTTGTGCTTGCCAAGCAGGTGCAGCACCACTGAGGTATGACTCCGGCTCTCAAACTTGCATTCTTGATTATTCCACTGCTCATTTTCTCCACAGTTAGGAAATGGCATTTGAGGCAAAGTCTACCCTATTCATTTTTATAATTTTTCAAATTCCCACATGGCAACACTCCACTGTTTACTAATAAACAAATTAGTGGGCAAAAGAAAAAAAATTTTAAAGCACTGGATTTGGAAGCTGAAGACACAAGTTGAGTCAATCACTGTGTAACCATTGGAAAGCATCTACTCTCTGGGGCTAGAATGCATCAGGAATCCAAAGCGTGCTGTTCTACCACACCCCCAAAAGAAACTGAACAGGCATCTTCACTGCCCAATGTCACAGAACCTTTAACCCAGACCTTCTGAGTTCCCTGAGAGACACTGAAGTGCAGAGCACGTCCTACATGCACCTGCTCGCAGAATCCTTTAAGTGTGAGCATCCGGGGCTTGGGCTGGGAGAGATGAAGGACCCAGTCAGGCCTATAGGATTTCTAGGGGCTGCTTTACCTCTGTACAATCTGAGGCCTCTGACCCACTTGCTTGGATTTAAATGCTCTAGGTTTTAGATTTTAAGAGGTCTCGACTTGCGGTGGTTTCCTATCTGTCTTACACACACTGCCGTCTGAGGCTGTCTGAGGTTTGTTGTCCTCTGTTTATCCAGGACCTGAGGTCACCCAGCCCCCTGAGTCAGTCTGTGAAGTTACTTCTACTTATCTCAGGCGGGAGCTGGTACCTCCTGTTACCAAGAATGATAAGGCACTGTTACTCTGCCCCTGACATGCCTGTGAAGGCAGCTGCAGGGGCAGCTGTCACCGGGGATGCCCTGTGTTGCACTTCCCTGCCGGATCGTTATCTTACCTTTGTGATCAGTGGGAGGTACAATCTCATTGTGAGTTTGTCTTGGCAGCAGTAGAATCTTTTATGACTCTGATTAATGGCCAGAAGTTATAACTGCCTGGAGAACAGAGAGCAGGGGGGAGGTGGCAAATGCAGGAGCCCAGGCGTGGTCAGGTTGGGGAGGGCGGCTGGGCCATACTCCCCAGGCTGGGGGCCTGGAGCTGAGAAAGGCTTCTTGCACATTTCCAGGGCCAGAAGGCTGAGTTAGGTGTGTGCAGGGCCAGGTGTCCACAGAACCCTCTACGGGAAGAAGGTTTTTGTCTTCTCCAGCTTCTGGTAGCCCTAGATATCACCTGGCTTATAGCAGAATCACAAAACCCAATCTCTGCCTCTTTCATGGTTGTCTTCCCTCTGTTCCTCTGTCCAAATGTTCTCTTGTTATAAGGAAATTGGATCAGGGTCACCTAATGACCTTAACTTGATTAGCTCTGCAAAGACCCTATTTCCAAATAAGGTTACCACTCTGAAGCCACAAAGAGGATAAACTAGAGTCATAGGAACAAGTCATTCCACCAAAGGGGATTCACAATGGCCAGTAACCATGCGAAAAGATACATCTACATAAAATTAGTCATCAGAAAGTGCAAACCAAGCCCCTAGACATCACTTCATGCCTATCAGGGTAGCTACAGTCAAAAAGGCAGATACTAATGTGTTGGTGACAATGTGGAGAAATCAGGACACTCATATGGTGCTGGAGGGAATAAAAAAATGGGGCAACCACTTTGCAATCACCTGGCAGCTCCTCAAACTATCAAATATAGAGTTACCATGTGATCCAGCAACTCCACTTCTAGGTGTAGGCCCAGGAGAAATGAAGGATATGTCTACATAAAAACTCGCATGTGAATTTTCACAGCAGCACTATTTGAAATAACCAAAAAGTAGAAACACCTCAAATGCCCACCATCTGACAACTAGATTAGAAACGGTATTACCTAAGTACTGGAATTCTTTCATGAAAAGGAATGAAATACTGACATGTGCTGTAACACTGGTGATCTTTGAAGACATTATGTCAGTGATGGTGAACCTTTTAGAGACAAGTGCCCAAACTGCAACCCAAGACCTACTTATTTATCACAAAGTGCCAACACTGCATTTAAGCCTGAATATGGAGGTTTTAGTTTACAAAAAACAACTCATACTTTAACATTTTTTGTCTTAAAAGAGAAACAAATGCATGCCATAGGTTTGCCACCACTGTATTACATCAAGTGAAAGAAGTCAGTGACAAAAGACCTATGTGATATGATTTCACCTATATGAAATGACCAGAACAGGAAAATCTATAGAGAGATAAAGTAGATACTTGCTCAGGGGGAAGAGAAGGGTAAAAATGGGCAGATCTGGTGGTGATGCATATAGAGTTTCTTTGGGGAATGATCAAAATGTTTTCTAATTGATGGTGACGGTTTTACAATTTTATGTAGATGCTAAAAACATTGAATTGTACATTTTTGGTGGGTAAAACTTGTAATATGCAAATTACCTCTCAAAAGAGCTGTTATAAAAAAGGAATCATTCCAAAAGTAGGCAGAATAGGAAGAAAAAGGAACAGATGAGACAGACAGAAAAATAGGGCAAGATGTTTGTGATGGTTGTTCGATTGTGTCAACTTGGGTAAGAAATGTCCAAGTAAATTGGCCCAGCATAGTTCTGGGTGTGGAAGATCCACACCAGGGAAGGCTGTCTCTGAATGCTATAAAAGGGAAATGAAGAAAGAAGGATTGCTTCTGTTTTCTTCAAAGGAGCTGCAGTCTTCACTTGGACTTCCAACTCTGACCCTTTAGTCTCCTGATGCAGACTCGCAGGGGAAACTGCACTGAGCTCTCCAGGACTTCTACCGGGTCCTTTGGATCTCCTGTACACAGGCGGCCCTTTTGCACTTTTCCACACCCAAAATATATGTAAATCCTTATATATTTGTATATCTTGTATTAAATCTGTTTTCTCTAGGAAGCACTGACTGATGCAATGTTCAATATAAACCCAACAATATCAATCATCACATTAAATTTAAATGGCCTCAGTGCTTCAGTTTGAAGGCAGAAGTTGAGAAACTGGATTAAAAAACCCAACAACAAACTTTCCTTAATTTACTGCTTCACATAACATAATACCTGAGAGTAAATAGGTTATATGAACAGGTATATGTTTGGCTCGTAGTTATGGAAGATGGGAAATCCAAGACCACGGAACCAGAGTCTGGTGAGGGCCCTTATACTATGTCACCCTATAGTGGAAAGTGGAAGCCAGAGGGCAAGAGGAGGGGGAAAGCAGGGAGAGATGGAGGAAGGGAGAGACAGAGAAAGAGGGAGAGGAGAGAAAGAGAAAAGAAGGCGTAAGAAGAAGAAAAGGAAGAAGGCAGAGGAGAAGGAGGAGGGAAGGAAATAGAAAGAACCCCATTTTTAAAAAAAGATACAAATAGATTGAAAACAAAATGAGAGAAAAGATATACAGTGGCACCTCCGTTCACAAACGCTTTTGTTTGCAAACAATTTGGTTTACAAATTGAAGCATTTGGCAGAATTTTGGTTTTGTTTGCATACTCTACATTGGTAATAAACATGACCATGGCCATCTTTCTCACACAAACACAAATATTGCCATCTTTTCCAAAACTGTAGAACAAATCAAGTTTGTGAACCGAGGTACTGCTGTACCATGGCACCAATTTTTTAAAAAGCTGCAATGGCTATATAAATATCAGACAATGTAGATTTTAGAGCAGAGAATATTATAAAGGACAAAGAAGGTCATTCCATAATGATAAGATAGTCCACTTACCAAGAGGATATAACAATCTTAAATATTTATGGGACTGACAACAGAGCTCCAAACAACATGAAGCATAACCTGATAAAACTCCAAGGAGAAACAGTGAAGCCCCAAGATAACTCAGATATTTGAATGTAGCCATTTGTCATACAGTTACTGAGTACCACAGTAGGAGCCTCTTAATTCAGTCCATTCCCTTTGCCACACAAGGAAAATGGGGCCTGGGAAAGTCAGGTGATTTGCCCAAGCTTATAGAACTAATTAGTGCCCTAACCTGGATATCAGCTCCAGGATCACCCAGTTCCCTACAAGACACAGACTCTTAAATTCAGACCGAAGTTGTGGTGAGAGACATTATCAGAAGTGGCAGGTCCACTGGGAAACTAGTCATGGTCATTTGACTTTTAAGACAAGTTCAGTCCTTGTCACAAACACTTGTTAAGTCTGAGTAATACTCCACTGTGGATGGATCTGGAAATCATGTCAAGCAAAATAAAGCAGACTTAGAAAGAGAAATACAGCATGTTTTCCCTAATATGTGGGATCTAAAAGAGATGACAAGAAAGTAGAAGGAAGCTATTATTAGACAAGAGGAAGGGAGGAAGGAGAAACCCAAGGGAGTGTAAGGGAGGGTAACAGGGGTATGGATATGATAGAAATATGTTATATGAATTGAACTCCCCAAAATGTGAGACTGGGAGTTATGGGTGGAAATGATTAAAGTGTGATGTGCACATACAGATCTGCCAAAATGAAACCCAGTAATCTGTATAATAAATATGCATTCATAAAAAACATGGAGAAAACAAGAGCAGGCTCATAAATTTAGAAAGGTTTTCATAATGTGTGCAAGAATTTCACTAGGGATATTCATAATGGGAAGAAAACAACAAAACACTGTTTTTATAAAGTTTAAAATTCTGATAGTTGTAAACATGATGAGAAACTTAAAACACAGTATTTAAGATGTGAAAGCAGTCAAAGTACATAATTTTCTCAGAAACATACTCAAGGTTGTGTATCAGGCAATGGAAAATTAACAAGCATGTCGGAATAAGGAAGGCAGAGAATATGGCTTATAACAAGCAGTGGTGATCATTTAAACCTATAAATCAAATAGTAAAGTTTAAAACCCATTAAAAATTTGTTAAGAGTTAAGCGCTCCCGGAGGTGCTGTATATAATCATGAAGTCCATTTCCTCTCCTCATAGAGCTTATATTTTAGTAAGGAAGAGACAGGCAGTACACAAATCTCTAAGCGATAAATACTGTTAAGTAAAATAAAGTGAAGGGATAGAGCTAGGGAGCAGGTCAGAGCTTTTAGGAATTGTGACACTGTGTAGTTTGGGTCTGGAATGTCCCCCAAACTCCTGAACGTTAAAGGGTTGGTTCCCATACTACTGAGAGGTGGTCAAACCTTTAGGAAATAGGGCCTGGCTGGGGGTGGGGGGTGGGGAGCTAGGTCATTGAGGTCCATACCTCTTAAGATTCTGCCGTCTTTCTTTTTGCTTCCAGGCCACCACGAAGTGAGCAGACATCTTCTTTCATGTGCTTCTGGCATGATGTACAGTGCCACCACCCAAAGCAAGGTAGTTAAGTGACCATGGGCTGGAACTCTGAAAGAATAACCCAAAATAAATCTTTCCTCCTTATGAGTTGACTGTCTCAGGCATTTGATCATAGTGACAAAAATCTGACTTGCACAGACCCCATGTTACCTTCCCAGGAAAGGGTAGCCCTGTGAAATCTCAGGGTAAACGAGTGCTGCCTGTATATCTTACTACTGGAGTTCTGTATGGACATTAGTAAATTAAAGGCTCTGAGAAGCCCTGCAGCAATGAAACTCATTTTAGTTGGTTTTTATCCAGCACTTTCTAACCATGGGACATACTTTCAGCAATTTCCACGGTGCATCTTAGGTTCTCATAACTTCTTTCCCACAACAATTTTCTGGATGAAAGATCCGAAATTTTAATTTTTTTGTATCTTTAGCTTACTCCTTAAAGTGATTGTAGCTGTCTTCAGAATCAATTTTCAACTGAGGCAATTTTATATTCACTCGAGGGACAATTGGCAGCATTCAGCATGATGTGGAGAAAGTACCCTGCCCTCCTGTCCTATAATTCTGTCATTTTCTGGATTGAGATTTGAATACTGTGGTTGATCTCAGCCATTAGAATCTCCATGTCCCAGATGTTGGTCCTGCTGCTTCAGTGTGGGGCATGTCTTGTTCCATTCTGGTCAGGCTCAAGATCAGTTCAGAGCCTTCTTCTCAAGCTTGGTATCTGGAGCTTTAATCAACACTTGCCCTTGGGTCCCACCCTGCGTTTCTGATGGAGGTGGTGTAGGGAAGTGCTTGGGCAGTAGGATTGTGACAAGTATCCTGGGGGACTTTATGTGCTACCAAGGTCAAGGACCACTGCCTGTGAGATATCATCTTTCCATGCTGTCTTTCTTGCACAACTCCATGGCCTATGGCTTTACCTGGGCAGCATCTGTACTTGGGAGGGCTTGCCTGAATGTGGAATGGCAATAGTTTTTGTCATAACTAGCAGGCAGGAAAACAAAATAAAACCAACAAGAGGAAAATAACGGGATAAAGCTGACTAGACACTGCGTCCAGCCCAGATTCTGAGCCTGAGTGCAGCCTTTTCATCATCAATAGGGATTAACAAATATGAGGAGACCCTGTAGTCACAGTGGCCTTGAACTGAAAGCTTCTTCTCCAGGCTGTAGCGTGACAGAGAGAAGAAAAAGAGGTTTCTTGCTGAGCTGCTCAATCATAGTTAATGTGGTTAAAGGCCTCCCAAATCACTCTTCCTCTCCCCGATCACATCACACTCTGGAGGATGCTCTGTAAGACCTCCAGGAAGCCATTCATTCAGCCTTAAAGGTGCCAAGCTATGGGCTCAGGGACCAGCTCCACCAGGCCCTCAGTGTCCCGTATTTGGGAGAAATGTGGTTAGAAAAAAACACCAGTGACAATGTTGACAGGAAAGAGAAAGGGAGCAGTCAGAAAGGGACATTGTGAGGTTGTGCAGGGGGTGACCAGGCTGTCACTGCTGCCAGGTAAGTCTGAAGAGGAGGCAGGGCAGGTGAGGGCTACCTGCTGTTCCTATGTGAATGAGCTCCCACCAGCCCCAGCGCCAGGACAGTGTTCCATGCCGCCATGCAGCCATGGGGGGTGCATGACCACCCCCTCCTCACTCCCAGCCCTGTGAGGTCCAGGGAGTAACTCCGATGGGTCATTAGGAAAGAGTAGTTGCCTGACCTCCCTTCCCACTTCTGGGTTATTTTGTGCTAAGCGAAGGCTCCTAGTAAGACATCCAGAAACCAAAGTAAGAGGTTCTACCAAGAAGAGAATTCATAAACCCTCGAATTAAGTAAATAAGAAAGAATAAACTGCTCTGTGAGAAAGTGAAACTCCAAAACTGACTGGAATTGTTGCTGTTTAGAGGACATGCATAAAGTAAATGAGAGCTCAATTACCTAAGGGTGATGATGAGAATCATATCACCTTTAAAGATTAATGAATATTATTTTTTGTAATAATTATAATTCTGGAGAGGGGCAACACAGTGCCTCTGATGGTAAATGCTCACCGTTTGGCTATGCATGTAGAGCCACCTCATCCTACTGGGGCCTTGCCACAATGATCCCCAGCCAAATGCACCATAAGAAACAAAATGCCAGTTGAAAAGGCATTTAGGGTGTCAGGAAAATAACAAAAGACTTCAATTACCAGCTGTGAAATGAGACCATGTATCAGTCAGTACACTGTGAGCTTTAAGGAAGCCCCTGGGCTCCCTGTTTCCAACTGGTATGAAGCTCAGTTTAGGAAGGTGATGTGAAGATAGTTTGAAAAACCCAAACAGTTGCAGATTTGTAGGTGAGAACAGTTGGAAGTGATTTCTTTCTCAATACTCACCTTCTCAACACCCTCATCTTCTGATGAGAAGAAACAAGTTTGGCCATTTCTATCAGCAGACACAACTCCTGCGCACCATGCTGGGTGGGACTTCTGCCAACAGGCAAACAAAATTTAAATGGAGAAATGTTCACACTCTTTTTTATTTAGTTTACCAGCATGGAAATGTATTGACTAGTTCTACTAAAAAGGATCATTTGGAAAAACAAAAGACTAAGAAATATATGCAATAGGCAGTATAAGTAGGCTTATACTATTAAAGAAATTGAAACAATAATTAATAACCTTTCAAAACAGGTCCAGATGAATTCACTGGTGAATTCTACCAAAACATTTAAGGCAGAAGTTAGACCAATCCTCTAGACCCACATCTGAAAGATAGATGCAGAACAAATAGTTCCCTAACTCACTCTGAGAGTCCAGCATTACCTTAATATCAAAGCCAGATTCAAAGAATAAGAAAAGTACAAACCAGTATTTCTCAAGAACACAGGTACAAATATTCTTGGCAGAATATTTTCGAATCAAATCCGACAATGCATAGAAAGACTTAGATACCATGACTTCATGGGATTTATCCCACTATTCAGGGGTAGGCCAACCTTCAAAAATCAATTAATACACTCCATTCTACCAACAAGCTATCACATGATCATATCAATAAACACAGATAAAGCATCTGACAAAATCCAACACCTGTTTATGATTTTAAAAAGTAAACTTGTTGGATGTGATGGCGCACGCCTGTAATCCCAGAACTTGGGAGGGTGAGGTAGGATAATTGCCATGAGTTCGAGGCCAGTCTGGGCTACACAGTGAGTTCAGGGCAAGCCTGAACTGCACAGTGAAACCCTGTGTAAAAAACAAAACAAGACCCAGCAAAGTAGGAATAGAAGAAAACTTCAACTTGATAAAAAGCATCTGCAAAAAAACACAGATAGTATCATCCTTAGTGTTGAGAAACTAAAAGGTTCCTTGCTAAGATCAGGAAGAAGGAAAAAGATGATCCATTTTGACACAGATTTTCAACACCGTACTCAATGGCATGGCTAATGCATTAAGAAAAAGAAGAGGGAATAAGAAATATGTAGATTGGAAAAGAAAGAAGAAAACTGTGTTCGTAGTGGACATGCTTTTCTGTGTAGAAAATCTAAAAGAATTGCCAAAACAGACTTCTGGAATTTATACATGATTATGCCAAGGTTGCAAGATATAGGGTTAATATACAAACTGAAGCACTGTCTTACATGCCAGCAATGAACAAGGGGAATTTGAAATTAAAAGTACACAGTGCTTGCATCAGCATCCCTGTCTTAGTTACTTTCTTGTTGCTGGGACAAAATACCTCACGGCCATAAGTTAAAGGAAGAAAGATTTATTTTAGCTCACCGTTTGTAGAGGTTTCAGTACATAGCTGGCTCCAAAGCAGGGCGTCATGGCAGAGTGTCATGGCAGAAGAGAAATAGTTCACGGCAGGGCAGGCAGAAAGCAGCAAGCCTGCCCTCCTTCTTTCCCTTTATATTCCATCCAGGCTACAAGCAAATTGGTTGGTGCCACCTACACCCAAGGTGGGCTTCCATCTTCAATAAATCCATTCAACCATATCCAGATTTATGCTAAACCAATCACTGAACTAATCCAGGTATCATGCCCATAACCCAGTATTAGACACTCACGATCCAGCCACCTCACAAAAGCTCTACCTGTAAGTCCACAAGGCTTTAAAGAAACATCTAAATAAAGTCATAACAATCCCCAAAATGGAATACTTACATATACATCTAAGAAAATTTTTACAAGATCCATATGAGATAAAATATAAAACTCTGAAATCAGAAATAAAAAAGAAACCAAATAAATGGATAGAATTCCATGTTCATTAATAGTAAGACCCAATATTATCAAATCCTTTGAAATCTGTCCAATAGATTCAACATAATACCTATAAAAATTCCAGCAAGTTATTTTGTAGATATAGGCAAATTTATTCTAATGTTTCTATGCAAAGATAAAAGACATAGAATAGCCAACTCAGCATTAATGGAGAATAATATAGTTGCAGGACTGATACTAACAAAACTCAAGATGTATTATAAGGCAACAACAATCAAAGAGGTGTGCTATTATGATAAGAATAGATAGATCAACAAAACGGAAGAGAGAGCCCAGAAATACATGCACATGAATATGGTCAACTGATATCTGACAAAAGAACAAATACAATGGTGAAAAGTCTTATCAACAAATCATGATAAAACAACTGAATACCCAATATAAAAATGAATCTTGAACTTGCATTATTCATTTAAAAATTGAAAATACATCATAGATATCAATGAAAGACATAAAACTATAAAACCACCAGAAGACGACCTAAAAATAATCTGTATAATCTTGGATTTAGTGATGACTTTTTAGGTATAATACCAAAGGCATGATCCAAGAAAATATTAATAGTCTGGACTTCATTAAAATTAAAAAACCTACTCTCTTAAAGACACTAACAAGACAATGGGCAGACAAGGCACAGACTGGAAGAAACTATCTGCAAAAGAGCTATCTGATTAAGGACAACTATCCAAAATATGCAAAGAACTCTTTAAAACTCAACAAAAAGAAAATGTGCAACCTGACTGAAAAATGGACAAAAGATCTAGAAAGTTAATTCAACCAATGATATACAGATGGCAAATAAGCATATCAGAAAATGCTTCCCATCAAATGGCATCAAAGAATTACAAATTAAAACCACACTAAGACACCCTGTACATTTATTATAACGACCAAAATCCAAAACACTGATGTCACCAAATGTGAAACAAAAGGAACTCTCTTTCACTGCTTATGGAATGCAAAATGGCCAGCAGAAGACACCTTGGCTATGCTATGTGTTACAAAACCAAATATGATCTTCCTATGTGATCCAGCAGTCACACTCGGCTGCACTAGTTGTTGTATGTCCAGGGCATGTGAAAAGTTGCTCAGGAAATCCCTCATCCTCACCCACCAAGAGCCACCTCAGAGGAAGTCTCGAGGGCTGTATGAATGACCACGGCTCTGAGGAGGAAGTGGTGCCTTACATCAGGCCACCCTGACTGCAGACACTGGCCACTGACCTGACGGGGTCCGTGGTCCACACAGAGGAAAGGATCCAGGCCTCCAATCAGGGCCAGAAGTGTGACAAAGCTAGGCCACCATCCACTCTACAAGAGCTCCCAGCTGGAAGGCGCCACCACCACCCTGCCCCCTGTAGCTGGTGACCCCGCTCGCTCCTTCACCACCCCACACCGCACAGCACAGTCTCTGCCCACCCAGAGCAGCCGGGTGTCAGGGCCCTGCTCTGCCCACCTTCACGTCCCACTGGGAATGGTCAAAGGAACAGCTCGGAGGTCAGGGCCCGAGAGGAGCAGGGTTTGGGCTGAGGCCAGCAGCACACAGAAGGGCAGCGTTCCCTTCATGGCCCGGACACCAGGCCACCCAGGCGTGGTGCTCTGTCCCTCTTCTCCTCCCACCAGCCACACAGTGACAGCCATGGAGGAGCCCTGCACCCACCTTCCCAGGGCATCCTGCTGAGGACGCTCCCTGCTGCCTGGGACCCTCAGAACTGGGTCCTGTTGCTACCAGGCTCTCCCTCTGGGCACAGTGGGGCACCAGGGAGTTCTTCCCCTCTCCCCGCAGACACCTGTGTTTCAGGTGAGCCAGAAAGAGGAGCAGAGGCTGAGAGCAGAGAGGATCCGAGGCCCAGGAGAGGGTGGCAAGGCTGTGCCCCACAAGCATGAGGAGGTCAGGGTGCTGCAGCTGGGGCATGGAGCAGAAGGGCCTGAGCTCCACGGAGCCCCACTGATCAGGACTGGACCTGTGCAGGTAACAGACAGCTGTAGGGCGCGTACACAGAATACATGCAGGGCTGGGTGCCCACAGCCACCTGCTCCGCATGTCCTCTCTCACGTCCTGTGGTGCCGGGCTCAGCGAGGGCTTCTTAGTCCCTGTGATCCCTGCTGGGGTCACTCTGTGCACATATCCTGCAGGCGCCGGCTGGGCCAGGGACCCTCAGGCTTCTCTGAGTCAAAGGGCTGATGATGCGGGGCTACCCCAGCTCTTCTCCAGGGTCTCCCTGCAGCATTGTGTGGCTAAGGGGCCAGTGCTTGTCCAGCCCCTGCTTTCCTACTTTTGCTAATGCAGCACTGGATGGAGCAGGTCACTGGCCAAGCCCAGAGCCATCATGGGACCAGGCCCCCCAGGGAGGAGGACCCCAGGAGGCCTGGCTCCTTGACTCCTGGACAGTCTCCACGTCCTGCTGCAGCAGAGTAGGAGGAGCTGGAGAAGCCACACAGGTGCTCCTGATGGAGGGAGTCATGCAGAGAGTCTGCATGGGGCTCTGCCACAGCCTGTGGGGGTGGAGGTGCATCTACCACCACCATCTAGGGGTCTATCCACGGTCACTCTCTGCTACCCTGTGTCAGGTCCCCACTGACATCTTGCTTAGAGAGTCCAAGAACACTGCCAGAGCTGGGGCTTTCATTGTTTTTGGAACACAGGAAGCCTCCTTTGGTAGAGAGGGACAGAGCAACTGTTGGTGTCCCACTGACCTCATATGCAGCTTTGACACATAAGTACGCAGGCCACCATCTGGCTTGGCACAGGGTAGGTGCAAGGTCACCGTCAGCCTGGCTGAACCTCACTGGCTGGGGAAGTAGGGGCTGCTTTGTGGGGGCTGGGGATTGGGGCTTGGGGTACCACTTCTCTATTCATCTTCCAAGTCCCATCTTGACCCTCCTTCTCAGGAAAACCCTTAAAGTTCTCTTTAATTCACAGTCCTATCTCCTTCCTTTCCCTTTTATTTTCACTGGTATTGCTTTGCTGGTTTAATTTCTACGTCCCTGCTGGCCTATCCATCTGCTCTGGGAATAGAGGAATCACGGATTTGCTCTTCACTCTATCTCCGGTGCTTAGCATCATGGTGTTGAAACTGAAAACTGACAAACGCTTTCACTTCTTAACTTCTACTACCTCTCCCTCCCCCCCGCCCCCGAATTACCTTTTACCTTTGAGGCTGTGACTAAGAAGGAAAGGGCCAATGACCTTGATCCCCTCTGACTAGCCCTTAAGTAAGAGCTGTGTTGTAAGAGACAGAGGCCGTTGCATGTGGCACTTGGCTGGAGTGATGTACACCTGGCCTTTGAGATCCTCATGTAGCTGGAGTGTTAGCAGGGGCCCTGACATCCTTGGAGAGTCAAATAAAATTGGTTGATATGTCCATTCCTTGCATAACAAGGCCCCAGCCAACTGCTCAATCTCAGTGGGGATTCTTGAGCATTAGATATTTGCAGGCCTCCTGCATTCAACTTTCCTGCTTCCTGGCTCTCTGCCACCTTTGGTTTTTTGAGGAGGTCTGATCTCACAGCTGACCCATAATCCACCCAGAGTTTCCGCTCCCTTACCTCATTTATTCTAAATAGCAGCCATCCAAATCCATTCAGTTTCATATATCTTATTAAAGACTCAGCATCTGTGTGTGGGAGTGAGGGATTGCATAGATAATAGCACGGCAGATTAAATTGGCTATTTGACATCATCAGTCTTAAAGTTCTCTGGGCCCCCTGTTCCTGGGTCCCAACTCAAACTGGAGAATGTGCCCTCTCTTCTCCATTGGCTGCGGACCCAGTTCACAGCCCTCTTGCCTAGCTCTCCAACCTCCTCGTGTCCACCCTGGCTCACCTCTTCACCTTCCCATCTCATTTTCTTTTAGCTACAAAAGGTGATCCTTTCTAAAAATGATTTTATTTTTAGAGACATTTTCCAAGTTTCTTGAAGTGTATCTGAAGTACACTAATTTGCACATGTTTTCAATATGGAACTGTATCAGTTTCGACATACGTACATCGTGAAACAGCCATGTCTCAAACAAAATTTCCACTGCCCCTCCTTGAAAGTCTCTTTGTGCCCTTTTGAATCTATTCCTCCTTCCATCCCATCCCCTACCAACCACCGCCACTGATACACTCTCTACAGATATTACTTTGTGTGTTCTAGTGCTTCCCATGTATGGCTCATGCAGTGTGCTATGGTTTATATCTCAATGTCCCCTAAAGCCTCATGCAATCGTAGGGGTTAGTTTACAGCTAAGTGCTATAAACTGCTTCTGGGGGTGAGGTCTGTTTGAAAAAAGTGGTCCTTGGGGTCATGACCTGGAAGAGTGTGTCTTCTTCCCCAGCTCCTCCTTTCTCTGTTTCCCTGCCGCCATGACCTGAGCAGCCCGTATTCCACCACGGCCCTCTGCCATGTCTGCTTGACTTGGAGCAGGATGGCTCTGCACTGAAAACATGAGCCAAGGGAAACCTCTCCTCCTTTAAGTTGTGAGTCCCTGGGGTATTGTGTCCCAGTGACAAGAAAGTGTCTAAGACAAGTGTCTTCTCTCTTTTTGCCTGGCTTCTTTCCCTCAGTATGTGGTTTTGAGACTCTTTGATGGTGGTGTTTGTATTAGTTTTTCTTTATAATTGAACAACATTTGACTGTATTTTTATACTCCAATTTGTTTATTCATTTGTTTACTGTATTAATCTGTTTACTGTTACTACAATGAAATACCTGAGGCTGGGTACTTATAAAGAAAGAGGTTCATTGAGCTCACTGTTCTGGAAGCTTAAGGGCATGGTGTCAGCCCTATACTCACTTCTGGTGAAGGCCTCATGGGGGACCATATCACAATGACAAGAGAGGAGGACACAGGATCATGAGATGAGGAACCACAGCAAGAGAAGCCAGTCTTGTTCTTTTTATAACAACTCTTTTGGAATCTTACGAAAGGTCCTACAGAATGACCATGATCCGTCTGAAGGCAGTGCTCCAGAGACTGCCCACCAGGCCAACCTCTGAAGGTCCACTGGCTCCCAACATCACCACACTGAGGTCTAAGTTCCCAACACGAGTCCCTGGGGACAAACTCAGACCATATCCAACCACAGCATTACTGATGGATCTGAGGTCTTTGATTTTTGACTATAACAAATCAAATACCTATGAACAATCACATGTAAAAGACTTTGGGTTTCATGCTTTCTTTTTCTATGGTACTGGGAATCGAACCCAGCGCCTCTGCATGGAGCTATATCCCCGACTCTTTTTATTTATTTACTTATTTATTTATTTTGAGATGTGGTCTCCCTAAATCCTTAGGTTGCATAGGCTGGGCTGGAACTTGTGATCCTCCTGCCTCAGCCTCCCAGAGTGCTGGGATTACAGCTGTGCACCACCACAGCAGGCTTCATGCTTTCCTTTCTCTTAAATAAAAGCTATAAGTGGAATGGTTGTTATATGGTATGTGTACATTTAACTTTAAGAAACCACCACACTGATTTCCAAAGTGGTTGTACCAGCTTATATTCCCACCAGCAACTTAGGAAAGTTTCATTTGCTCTTATGCTCTATGTGCTCATCAATATTTGATAAGATGAGTCATTTTAAAGTTGTGGGTGTGTGTGAGAGTGTGTGCGTGCATGCGCCTATGGATGTGTATTTGACACACTGCTGCTTAGCTACCTCCTGGCCCTCCTGGCTTCATTTCTTGCTTTCTCTGTACTTTTCTCTTTTGGCTTCATTTCTAACAAGGAGAACATATGCGTAGGTTTATGGAGAATAAAATCAGATTATTTCTGTTGTTCCAGTAAATTATTAATAGTTTCCGTCTTAATCTCCAGTCCCCTGGTTTAGGTACAGATATGGTTTCTCTGCTCCTAGCCCACGTGGCCATGCCCCGGGCTGTTCTTTCGCAGCACACCACCCACATTCGGCCCAACAAGGATTATTTTAGTTTCCCTGCTTTTCTTAAACTTTTTCTTTTTTTCCAGACCACAGCAGGATTTCAGGGAGTGGAGTGAGGAAGCCTAGAGCGAGTGTGGGAGTGGTCTGGTGGGGCCAGAGCTATGCATTCTTGTTGTCAAGTGAGAATACCTTGCCTGAATAGGAAGCCAACAGTCAGGTGGACCCTGGCTTAGGGAGCGAGGCCATGCCTGAGGACCTCTTTGGAGCTGCCTGCTGCCACGCTTGCTCCTTAACTTTCCCCCAGGGATCCAGGAAATGCCTCTTTTATGTCACAGCTAGTTTGACCGGCGTTACTGTCGTTGGGAATTATGAGTGTCCTGACTAATATCTGTGGCAGGGAACTGTGCCTCAGGAAGGCAATGGCATTTTGCCAAGCCTAGGTTGTCTGGCATTAGCCGACCCTGAGAGTTGCTGTTTTTGCCAATCTGGCCCCTGGGATTCAGAACAGAGGCACTGGTCACATAATTTGGTTTACTTCTTCGTAAGTCTCTAAATGCCCGGGGTCAAAGTATTCAAAGGCATGACTGCAGGGTTTGTTTAATTGAATACTCTTGCTCCAGGTATCCATTCCAATGTGGCAGGCTCTTTAATCTTTAACTAAATTATCATTTTGCAACGTGATCCAAAAACTGGGGAAGCAGCCTGCATTTCCCACTAGCATTTCTTTCCTTTTAATAATTAGATTTCATACATAGAAAAATATGTCTTTATCGACTCAGAATACTACGTGAGCAGCCCTACCCAAGATCTATGTGAACCCCCGAGGAGTGCGAGCCTCCCTGGAACCCCGGAGGTCCTGGCATTGCAGATGACGAAGCCCCTCGAAAAGGGGTGCCTTGGCCTTCGTCCTCGCAACCCTCCCGGACAGAGGAATAGCCTGGCATGCTCGCCCTGGCAAACACAGCACAGCACACCCTCAGCAAAGCCGGGCGGGAGCCCAGACTGCCTGCAGCAGACGCGAGCACGCCGCCCCACCCCCAGGCCTCAGAGCCCCGCCCCAGCCCTCAAAGCTCCGCCCCTCAGTCCCTGGGTCCCTCTCCGCCCCCCAGCCCTCGCGCCCTGGCCCCGCCTCCCAGGCGCCTTGTTCCCGGCCCCACACTCTGCCGTCTGCTCTCTACTCGAGTGGTACAGATATAAACCCCCCTGCCTCCCGCACGCCGGGCCCCGCCCCCACGCGCCTGCACTCCCACTCCACCCCCGCGCGCCTTGGCCCCACCCCGTGCTCCGAGGCTCCACCTCCCGCGCCCCAGAGCCCCGCCCCCGCCCTGACGTTCTCTCCACACCCGCGCGTCCTGGCTCTGTCCCCCCCTCCCCGGCGCTGCTGGGCTCCGCCCCCACGCTCTCGCGCTCCGCCCCACGCTCTAGGCTCGCTCCCCCCGGACACCCTGGCCCCGCCCCGCGCTCCCGGACTGAGCTCCAGCGTCTCGGGAGTCCTGGGAGGCGTGGCCGGGACGGAGGCGTGGCTGCGCGGCGGCAGGGACTCCGGCTGTGACACCGCCGCGAGCAGCAGCCGGGCGCGGGCGTGGGGTCGGGACGCGCTCCCGCGGACCCCTCGCCGGAGTTGGGTATTGGCCCTTTCGCCTGGGTAAGCGCGGCGCGCAGTCTTGGCGTAGCCTGTGCAGCCGCTTTTCCCCTGCCCAGGGAGCAACGCCGGGTCCGTCCCGCGGTCTGGACCGGGACTCGGCCCGCGCCGTCCCCGGGGCGGAGTGGGGCGGACCCTTGGAGCGCCGAGAGGGGGCGCGACCCTGAGCCCCTCACAGGTCAGCCCGGCGGACTAGAGTTTCCAGGGTGCGCCCTCCTCTACGGTGTGGCCAGGAGGGGAAGGCTTACTAAGCGGGGAGGGCTCCCCAGGACCCTGGGGAGACTACGCCAGCTGCTGCGTGTCTGCACTCTCAGCCCACTGCAGCCCTCGCCCTGAGCTCCTGGTCGCAAATTCCGAACTCCAGCACGCACGCGTGGGGAGCGCTGGTGGCAGACGATCCGTTCAAAGGATTCGTGTGTTCCTCTCTTCCCTAGGTGGCCAAGGGAAAGGTGGTTTAGATACTCCAGACATGGGAGAGTTGGTGTTTGTCTGCAGCAACCTCATCAGCCCCTAAGCCCTGCATCTTCCCTTCTGGCCTTGTAAGCTCTTCCAGGCCTCTTTCCTGTGGTGGGGACACCTTCCTGGACCCCAGTCTTAGCCCACCATGGGGAGCACCCTGGGCTGCCACCGCTCCATCCCCAGGGACCCTTCTGACTTGTCCCATAGCCGCAAGTTCAGTGCAGCCTGCAACTTCAGCAACATCCTGGTGAACCAGGAGCGGCTCAACATCAACACGGCCACAGAGGAGGAGCTGATGACCCTGCCCGGGGTGACCCGGGTGGTGGCCCACAGCATTGTGGAGTACAGAGAATACATTGGGGGCTTTAAGAAGGTGGAGGACCTGGCACTGGTCAGCGGCGTGGGTGCCACCAAACTGGAGCAGGTCAAGTTTGAGATCTGTGTGAGCAGCAAGGGCAGCTCTGCGCAGCACTCTCCCAGCTCCCTACGGCGGGACCTGCTGGCTGAGCAGCAGCCTCACCACTTGGTCACCTCCGTGCCCCTCACGCCCCGTGTCAACATCAACACGGCCACCCCTGCCCAGCTCATGAGTGTGCGAGGCCTCACGGAGAAGCTGGCCCTTAGCATCGTGGACTACCGCCGGGAGCACGGCCCCTTCCGCAGCGTAGAGGACCTGGTGAGGATGGATGGCATCAATGCCGCCTTCCTGGACAGGATACGGCACCAGGTGTTTGCTGAGAGGTCCAGGCCCCCATCCACCCAAACCAATGGGGGCCTGACCTTCACCGCCAGGCCTCACCCCAGCCCCACCTCACTGAGCCTGCAGAGTGAGGACTTGGACCTGCCACCAGGGGGGCCTACGCAGATCATCTCCACGAGGCCCTCGGTGGAGGCCTTTGGTGGCACGAGGGATGGCCAGCTGGTGCTGAGGCTGGCCACCTGGAACTTGCAGGGCTGCTCCATGGAGAAGGCCAACAACCCCGGTGTGCGCGAGGTGGTGTGCATGACGCTCTTAGAAAACAGGTGAGTTCAGAGCCACAAAGGGTGTTGGGCAAACATTTTGGTGGCGAATGCAGATTCGTGCTCTCATTTGGGAGCCTGGAGGGGGCAAGAGTATTAAATCCGTGTTCTCGGGGCCTGGGCCAGTACTGTCACCTGGGGCTGGGCTCTCTCTGCTCTGTGATTTTCTGGATACAGCTGTCAGGGCTTGAGGCCCGTATTGTGAGCGTAGTGTGTCTGAGATGGACCTTAGGTTGGCGTAAGTGGAGGTTGTGTTGGTGGCACTGCTTTGGAGGAGGTAGTTAAATTCACAGGACTCCATAGGGTTCACAGAAGCAGGGACTCAGCTTGGGAACTGGCACAGTTTGCACGTGAGAAAGAACTGATCAGATTTTTTTATTAATGGAGGGAAAATCATATTTGTTCCACCAAATACACCTATTTATGTGCACAAAATTATCTGTAAGACCAGGTATTTGCAAACTCATATACCATCTGTGGTTATCAAAATGCTCTGAACAAATTGCTCTTTGCTCTTTTTCCTTATTTAACCTTAAGTTGGGTTTCTGTGTTACTTCTTCTGTCTATTGCCAGAAAAGCCCAAGACCAGCCAGATTTCCCCGCTTGAGTCAAGGGGAGACTGTAGGATAGGCTGTTATCTGAGCATGTTTACATTGTTCACAATACTGTCTCTGTAGGAACTTCCGTTAATTCCCCATAAGACGAAACACTGTCGTGGCAGGAACTCCTGCTGTTGGTAAAACAGTGTGCACTGTAATGCAGTCAGCTTTGGGAAGGAAGGGAGCATTTATATTGTCTCCTTCCAGGTCAGAAGTCTACTGATTCTGGTTTGCAGGGATATTGCCCAGACCCCCACCAGAGGTACTGTAATTGTACTACTCACTGTCATCTTCTGCACTGAGTGGCTGGTGAGGCTGGCTGGGTGACAATTTGGTGACATGAAGTGAGCTCTCAGTGGGAAATCACAGTGCATCGTGGCAGATCATCAGGACAAATGAGCAAGGAGAAAAGCAGGTCACAGCGTTTCCCTGGCACTGTCCCAGTGAGTGACACGCTCTTGTCACTGAGAGAAGGACCGCACACTGGGTCAGAGAACTGGACCAAGGAGCCTGGGAGTGTTCTTGCTGAACTGCTGGCTGTTCTGCTTGTCGACCTAATTCACTCCCTCACAATTGTCTTGTGCACGTGGACACCCTTGTGCCCAGGGACTCAGGCCTGGCCACACTTATCAGAAATAACTTGATTATAGTCCTTATCTACAGCATCAAGGGTGAATGAACGAGAGGAGGAGGGGAGTGAGGAACACAGCTACTTCCTATTAGGAGTTTCTGAAGACTCAGTTTTGGGGTGAAGGGGGCTGAATCAGGATCTGAAGTTGCCCAGTGGAAATAACTGCCCAGGCAGCCCTTGTTCACTTTGTTGGTGTTTTCTCAAGCATGGCCCATCAGCTGCCGATTCAGAAACCCTGGTTCCTGGGTTTAACGCCTCTCTAGGGACTTCAGAGGCACACTGGAGTTTGAGAGCCTTTGCTCTAGGAGTTGAGATCATGGATCCTCCAGGGGGCTCTTGTTAAAACCCCTCACTCTGTGCTGGCTTTTCTGGCAAGGCCAATGACAGTGGTCCAGGTTCTTATCACCCTCTTGGGATGTTCTGATCATGCCTATAGCTCAGTCCCATGACGTTCTTTCTGGTCATGGTCGGAGAGGCTTATTCAGCTTCTAGGACATGTGAACGGGAAGGGTGGAAAATGGGAGGGTGAGAGCCAGGCGAGCTTTCGCATGCCTGTGGTCCCAGCTACCCGAAGCAGCTGGCCTCACTGTGTGCCACCTGGGTAGGACCACTGGAGGCTCATGAGGAGGAGTCCAGTGTGGGTTTGCCCTACTTTTTTTTTTTTCCTATGGGGATTTCCTATAGGAGCAGTGATTTATTGAAGATGTTTCACTGCTGTCCTAAGTGAGACTAGGAAAAGCTCACTCACATTGAGCAGCGTGTAGCACGGGCACCTATAGGGACTGGGAAGGTGACCTCCCTCCATCACTCCCTCACACTTGGCTGTGCGTGTCATTCTGTGGATTGTGGTTCCTCGTACCTGTTCACAGTGCAGTTAGTGGTTGTGAGTGTCTGGCACACATGAAGTAATAGGCTTAGGGCCTGATCCCCCACCGAGCTGGGGTGGGCAGTGCCTCTGCCTGTGTGGCCATCCTAGGGCACCAGAAGCTGCCCCAGAGTGGATCTCAGGTCCTTGGTGACAGGCAGCAGTGCCCATTCTCCAGGAGCTGCGAGCTCATCCTGATTCACACACGTCTCTTACATTCCAGCTCTTCCTTTTATTGGTAGGAGGAAACAATTCAGTGTGAGCAAGAACGGATACAGGTAATTTTCCATGTGCCTCTTATTTCACACATGTATACATAGAATAGAAAAGTTCCCTGACTTCTGGATATGCCTATCACATCCATTTGATGTCCCCCTTACCGCTGGGAAGTAGGTAATAATTGCTTTTTATTAATGATTCTCTGACTCTGGATAAGAAAACTAAAACCGAAGCAGTGCAGTGACTTGTATATGAAACACAGCTCATTAGTGACTCAGCTGGGATGAGGACCTAGACCTTCTGACTTTAGACCTTGTGCATGTTGCAAGCACATTGTGACTGGTAAGTGCAGCATCTCTTTCCTGCCCCTGGGTTAGGCGACCCAGCCCCTGCTGAATCAAGGCCACTTGCCAAATTGTGTGTCAGTTTCTTAGTAAGTCCATTGTAAAGGCATTTTAAAGCAATCCTTAGACAGTTTTGCAAAGGGAATAGCCGGCTCCTAGCTGTCCTTTCTGAAAGTTTGCTTTCCCAGGTGGCTTTTCTTAGGCTAAAGGGTACCAGTGTGGAATGGAAGGCTGGAGTCTCTTCTTGCCCTGAGAGGCCACTGCTTTGGCAGATGGTATGTTTTGCCTGTGAAGCCTGAGGTGGAACAGCACAGAGCTAGGTAATTATAGAGTCACCAGGAGCCCTCAGGGACACCATGTTGGTGGTGCAGAACGGATGGGTTTCATCAGATTTTTTGCCAGACCTCAGTCTTAGGCAATGTTCTTCCTTGTTCAGTATTTGTGGAGCAAGAGGAATACTATTGCTAATTATCCTTGCAAAACATAGTGATAGTGCACTTGTGGAATGAAGACTTACAAACTTTTTTGCCAAATAATTATCCTATTTTGATAAGACCCTTTGGTTACCGAAAGTCTACACCATGAGGGAGCTGACAGATAATCTCTGAAAGAAATAAGGAGATTTAACAACCCACTAGCTCATTTTCCCCACAGCCTATGTTGGGAGGAAACCCCTGTGTCGAAGGTGTTGGCTTTATAATAGCTTAAATCTGATTTCCTGCCACAGCTGCAGTGTCAAAGCACAAGGTGGATTAGTGCTTGGCTATACACCCTGGTTGTGAAGGAAAGAGATGCTAGTTTATCAGACTTGATGAGTGGGATCAATATAGTCACAATCTATCTTGTCATTGGACTTATTCATTGAAAAATGTGTCTGGAATGTCTGCTGGATACATGTTTAAGCTAAAGTCAGTGCAGCCTGGTTACTTTGCAGAATTAAATACACGTGGGTCCATTGGTATGGCTCAGCCTCGAAACAGCTTGGTGAGCCAGGTTTTTGGGGGCTAAGTCACAGAGCATGATGGATATCTGGTTGTATTTTCCCCATATGAATAACAAGTTCATCTGGCCAGCTGAAGGATAGACACAGCCAGGTGTAACACCTGGAAACAAAATACCCAGTAATCCTCTTAAAGTAGAAATGGTGAATTTTGAAACCTGTGGAAACTGAGGCCCAGAGGATTTAATCTCATTGTGTGACCTTTGGAAATGCCAATGGTGGAGTCATTTGAAGCCAGGCATCTGCCTGATTTCATATCTGGGACTGGGCGTGCCTTTTCCCAAATGCAGTGTCCTGCTTCTGACCCAGGCAGGCTGGTGGCCGCCCACTATTTCCTCCATGTGGGGTCCTGGGCTGGCCAGCTGTTAGAGCCCGGGGAAAGGAGGGCTTCATCTAGACCCTGGGGACCACCCCAGGCTCAAGGCCTCTGCTCCCTTCCTGTGTTTGTTCTTCCAGAGGATAGGGCTCATGGCCAGGCATCCAGGGGGTGCCAGGCCCCTTCCACCCGGCCTCAGCCTCAAGTGTGAGTCTGAGACCTTGGGCTCAACTCCAAGGCAGAGTTCCGGCTATCTGAGCCAAGGAGTCCTGGGTCGGTTCCAGAGAGAGAGGTGGGCAGCGATAAGACCGCTGTGGCTTCCCTAGGAGAAGCTGTGGATGAAGGGGAGCCCCGGCAGGCTCCACACCGGGTTCATTTCACTAAACAGAAATGCATTTCATACTTTGGCTTTTCAAGAAAGTTGGGCCCATTTTGGTTCTGATTGTGGGGGTTTGATAGTGTTGGTTCCCCCGGGGGGTATCCATTCCTTACTGTTCATTCATTCATAGAATGCTTTTTGGAGCCTTCTCTAGGTACAAGTTTGTGTGTCTGGCTCCAGGAAGAGCATGGTGAATAGGCCAAGGCTTCCATTCTAGGTGGGAGAAGACGGCCCAGCAAGCAGATGAATGGCTCCAGGTGGGCACGAGTCCTGGCATGATGGAGGGGCATTGAAGAGAAGCCTGCTTGGAAAGGAGGGGCCAGGCAGGATGTGCACAGGCCACCGGTGGTGAGCAGGGCCAGTGTGGACAGGTGCAGCATGTGAGCCCTTCAAGGGTCTGCCCCAGGCCCAAGGCCAAGGCCTGGAGTGCCAGGGACTGGGTACAGAAGGAGGCAGGCCCTGATCTGGGGCCCCCCAGGGCTCTTGTGTAACAGCAGATGGGCCCACGGAGGGATAGAGGCAGAAGCTGGGGAAGTGGGCTCCCTCGTGGAGTTTCTCAAAGTGGCTGGGCACAGGACTCGGGAGCAGGGCCCAGGGAAGTGGGGAGTGGGCACACGAGGGGCCTTCCTAGAGGTGAAACTGCAGACTTGCCTGTGTGGGGGAGGGTGTGAGGGTTAGGCAGCAGCCTGTCTGAAGTGCTCTGAGCTCCCTTGAAGGCTCCAAGGCGTGTAAGACACTGTGGGCTGACCCGGTTCTCCTCACCCTCCTGCTGTCCTGCTGGGCCTGACAGGTGTGGGGTCTTGGGCCCCGAGCAGGTGGAGTAAGAGGCTGTGGTCTGTCTGCTGCACAGATGCGGCATCTGATAAGGCCACATGTGCTTTTTAGTGACTGGGCCTTGGCGAACAGGGCTGTGCTTGCGACTCTAGATGACTTTATCAGAAGACGTGATGTCAGTTCTGGTCCGTGTTACTGAGCACCTGCTGTGCGCACTGCTGATGAAGTCAGAGGCACAGGGACACCTGCCCTGGGTCAGGCAGACACATTCACCAGGTACCTGCCAGACAATGCATGGTATCGGGAGGAAGAGAGTCTCACTGAAGGGGCACAGAGCTCAGGTCGGGTGCCAGTCTGTGTGGCTTGGCAGGTGTATGGAGGCTGGGACCTCAGCTGGGAGTATGGGGAGGATGATTCAGGGAGTCAGGAGGAGCTGGTCTTCACAGAGAGACGGGCCTGAGAGTCAGAAGCGTGGTGCTGCCCCTTCCCGGCTGGCCCCCACACCCCGGCTCAGGAGTGGGCTCCAAGCCAGGCCCCCATCAAGCTTATCATCTGTGATACTCAAAAGCAGGCCCCTTGCTTGTGAGGCAGAGGGTTTCATCTGAGAATTTCCTAGTAAGAGTCTCTGCCACTAGCAAATAAAATGGTGCATCTCACTAATATCATAGACATTGTGGTCTGTGTGCAGCTCACATCAAAACACCCAGGAGATGCCACGCAAGTGCCCAGCTCTTGCTGAGAGACGGGGCCTCCACGAACGTTCAGGAATCTTAGTGACTCACTACCCCAGTCCACTTTTGTAAGAGGCATAAAGGGATTTACTGGGCAGAACTTTTAAAATATTACACATTTGAAGAAATAGAGAGAGGGGAGCTAGGAATATCTATGTGTTTGTGGCAGTGGAAATCTGTGGAATTTGTGAATCTGTACAAAGTTTGGGCCTGGTTTACAGGAAAAGGGGAATGGTAGAAAGATAATGCCCCACTGTACAGGAGAAAGCCCCCTGTCCAGTCTACTGGATTTTTTAAAAAGATGGGTGAACTAAGATGTTTTGCCTAAAAACATTCTGAGAAACCTTCAAATCTATTTCTCTATCTTAAGGTCAGTTTTCTGTCCTTTACTTTATTAACTAAACCAATGTATGGGCTTATAGTATTCTTAAGGGATTTGGGGTGTGACGGTCCTAGAAGTAAAGAAGAATAAACAAGCCTAGGGAGTACAGATATGGACCGTCTTGGGTGACTTTATGTCCTGAAATGTGGTCTTCTTAAAAAGTACAATTTTTAAATTATGGTTCGCCATGACTCTTTTCTACCTATCTTTATTTTTTCTGTCTTACCTCATTCTTCCCCCAGACTCTGATCCCTTATTCTTGAGTGATGCAGAGGGGCCAGAGGTTCATCATCTTACGGCTGCTTCAGGATGAGGGGGTGCTGATTGCCTAGCCAGGAATCAGAAGCCTCACCTGATTGATCTGAAGGAGACGTAGGAAGATGGATTCTGTTATTTGTTTGTTTTCTTTTATGTTTTTTCTGGGTTTGGGGGGAGTTGTTGAATGAATGATCATCCTTTGTTATTCTGGAAAAGAGGACAATATTAAACAAGCAGGGGCTAAAATTTAAAAGTAGAATATTGTTGAGTAGTGGCTGTAAAAAGAAGTCACAAAAAATTAGGCAGTGTTTGGCATAAATCTTTTATATTAACCTCTATTAGTTTTGAGGTGTTTGCCCAAATTCAATATGTAGCGTTTAGGACCATATAGACCCCTCCCTATTTTATCAATAAGAAATCCAGTTTTCAGGGGCCAGGGATTTAGCTCAGTGGTTCTGCTGCCCGCTTCGCAAGTACAAGGTCCTGAGTTTGATCCCTGGTACCAAAAAAAAAAAAAAAATCCAGTATTCTCCTATTTTAATTAAAAAAATAGTCAAGGATACACTAAATAAAGATATCTACGTTTCTGTGTGACCACTGTGTCATGAAAATTCTTAACTGTATGTATGACTCAGATCCTTGGATCTGACCTCTATTTTGTAGAGGTGAAGGCCTTAAAGAATATAAACATAGTCTGTAGTAGAGAGCAGAAAATTATATTATACCACAAAAGTAACAAAACTTAGCAGCTGGAATATTTACATCAGCATTTTTATAGTATAAGCACACTTATCCAAGAAGCCAAGCTTTACCTGAGAGGTCCTTGAAAGTACATTAAAATAATGTAGTATCGGTACACTAAGAGAGGCCGAAGCACACATTTTTGGAAGTGTTATTGGGACTGGGAATCATGACTTCTTATAGCTATAAGTTAAGGTGTTGTAGGTATAGCTGGAGACTGCCAGTAGTGTCTGGCACCTCCTTTTTCTACATAGCCTAGCTTTTTTTGTTTTAATGTTATTGTTATTACTCCCCTTTTTGGTTATTCAGTACTTTCCTGCTGGGTGTTTAAGACCAGGTCAAAGTAAGACCTGTACTAACCCTCGTCCCTGTGGACAGGGCCGAAGTTCTTACTGGAATATTTTGATTGACAGCTGCCAAACATGGGGTCAAGTGACTAGGAGCCCTAGGAGGTATCCCCAAAGTAAATGTGTCATTATAAAGAGAAGTCTGTGATCTTTCTTCCACACTCCTGTATAAAGAAACCTTGGGTTCTCCAAGTAATGTTGATTTGTTGCAAGCTTCCAACCAGCCCCAGTTTCCTGAGAATTCTATTTTGGTTCAGCCATTACCTGATTAAGCTGTTAAGCTGAGTCTTCAGTTGTTTTATCTGGAGGCTGCTGTGAACTCCTGAAATGGAGCACTCTGCAGAAAGAACACCACTCCCATGGCCACAGTTACAGTCTCCTGTGTTTGGCTGTTCTGGGGATCTGCCATCTTGTTTGCTCACCCCAAAACTGGGAGGTTGAACTGATATTTTGTCTTTCTCAACTCATGCTATAAACATGGCATCTTTTACAGAGGGAGGTCCCAAGTGGATGATTGTCTTTTAAAATATTGATCTAATGCCATGTTCAAGGAAAACTCCAGAATTTATTGTTCACTGTGCAAATTCATCGCTCTTTCTTTTTCTTTTCATTTTTAAATCTCACTTCTTCAATCAGGAAAAGTAAGAACTCGGCTGGCCCCAAGGTACTGGTGACTGGGTATGGTCTTGAACCTAACTGCCCCTGGACTTGGGCCCTTCCTTCCTTCATGGAGGTTTCAGATCATGATGCCATTGTACCATTTAGTTTTGGGTTTTTTTCCAAATGATCGTTTTACAAGGGTAAAATAGTTCACACCCAACCCCCTACCTGATGGTTGCTGGACTTTTACTGTACAGTTGGTACTAGTAGTTGAGCTAAGTAAGGAGATACTTAACACAGATAATAGCTGTGGCAGAGGCCTTGGACTGAGCAGTGTCACCTATGGCATTGTGACTGTCCCTTCTTATAGACATAGAAGAGATGGCTCAGGAAAGCTGAGATCTTTACTTTTGGTCTTAGGCTTTTATGTGGTGGAGCCTGGATTACAGTCCAAGCAGTTAGCCTCTAAAGTTTGATAAAAAGCTACCCTAAGCTCAGTGAGCTTTTCTTCATTTTTATATTTGACTCCTCACCCAACCTGCATAGTAGACTATACACCCTCTTTGTACTCCTCCTTTCTTTATATATTATTTTGAGACAGGGTTTTGCTAAATTGTTAGGTTTAGGCTGGGCTCGAACTTGAAATCCTCCTGCTTCAGCCTCTCAGAACATTGGGATAACAAACTTGTGCCACTACACACAGCTTACACATCCTCTTAATCCACTTGGTTTGTGTTCCCCTGGTCATGATCTTTTCTAAGTATACAAATATGTAATTATATCACTGTGTGTGTGAATGTGTGTGTTTGTTCTAGTTTGTTTCTTCAAAGTAGAGCAAGGCTATTTGCAAAGCAAACTGGGTGCAGGATATAATTTTTTATGACTTATCCGTCTTTTACAATTATCTTGCCCACACCTACTCCATTTTCTTATATAACTTGCTTTATAGAAACTTTCTAAATAGTCATCTTTGTTTTCTTAGAAACAACTTCTCTTTCTGCTCACACTTCCTGTTCATCATTTGTTCTCTGTTTTGAGAAACCATAGTAACATGTACAACTGGTGAAAGGGTACTGTGACCTTGAGTACCCAGATCCAACTAGGGGTTCTCAGTGTGCCACAGGCCTCCTGCAGCATGTTTTACAAAGGGGTGGGGGACAGAACAGTGAGTCTTTTGGGTAGAGATTGGTTAGGAGAACATCTGTTGTGTTTGTAAGACACTAGTACCTGTACTTGAGTTATTTTGTTTAGAGACACTATTTGCTGTATATGTATATTGCATACCCCCGGCAATAACTGCAGGTTGTTATTGACCCACCATCATTTTCTTTAAATAAAAAAAAGACTTGAAAATGTTACCAGTTATAAAGTCAAGAGTCCATAGCTACATGGTCCTAGTTCTCCTTGGAAAATCTCTTATACCTTTCAGAAATAAAAATGGTGAAATAACAGTGAGCTATTACTTTTACTTTACACCAGGACTAGTCAGCATTTTCCTTTGTGATGTGCCACAGACTACATGACTAAAACAACACAAGTTTATTGTCTCAGCTCTGAGCAAGAGATCCAGGACCAGAATGTCAGCAGGGTTGGTTTTTTCCAGAGGCTGTTCTCCCTGAAGTTGGATGAGGCCTCTGACCATAGCATTTCATCTTCTCGTGTCTTCAAGGGATCTTTCCTCTACCTGTCTGCATTCAAATTTACTCTTCCTATAGGACACCACCCGTACTGAGTTAGGGTCTCCCTAACACCCTTCTTTTACCCTAATTACCTCTTTAAAGACCCTGTCTCCAAATACAGTCACATTCTGAAGTACTAGGGGTTAGGACTTCAACCTATGAATTTTCAGAGGACATAGTACAGCCTATAGCAAGACAATTTAGGAAGGCTTGCCCACGGGGTTCCTTCTTGGCAGTTTGGAAGAAACATACTCCTCTGAGATTTTTCTGGAGAGATTATTTTGAAGTGTTCATTTCAGTTAAAGGCTAGAGAAACCTGGCTCTAAGTTTCTGGGGGGACTCTTCTTTCTGACAAGAGGAGCGGCAATCTTAGGGGGCACCACAGTAGGTATGGACCAGCTCGCAAGAGCTGGGATTCATTTTCCTGCCCTTCTGTCCTCCACACTTGCTGGTGTGGGGTGTTCTCTCGACACTCTGTGTTTACCCTTGGCTATAGGCAGTATTGACACATGTGTTTGTCAAACCCTGGCACCAATTTAAGGTAGGAATCTAGTGCCTGTCTGCTGTTTAGAGCTTGGTGCCCTCTACAACTGCTGCAGGAGGTGAGATTCAGAGCAACCATGTGAAGCCAGCTCAAGTTGGCTTTCCCTGACATCTCTTGTGAGGTTCCCAACCACGGCCCCCTCTCCCCATGGACCCCTAACCACGATCATGCTCCCATGATTGCACATTAACACCATCTGCTCTGTGGGTGTTACAAGGGCGGGGACCATGTGCATGGATCACAGTTTCATCACACCAGCAGTCACGAATCTCTGGAAAGAATATGAGACCGCTCATTTTTATTGAGCATTTACTCACGTCACCCAAGTGCCCCAGCGAGGAGGGTAAACCATGTTCATTTTATAGGCAGGGAAATGTATCTTAAAGAATTCAGGTAAACTTGCAGGAAGTCAAGGTTAGTGAGTTGGAGCAGGCAGAATTAACCTGACCCCAAACACTGTTTCTTATGTTTAAATTACTATTATTATTATTATTATTATTATTGTTAACTTGAAGTCCTGGGGATTCAACCCAGGACCTTGTACCTGTTAGGTAAGCACTCTACGATTGAGCTACATCCCCAGCCCTTTTTAAAAATATTTGAAACAGAATCTTGCTAAGTTGCTCAGGCTGGCCTTGAACTTGTGATCCTCCTGCCTCAGCACTTTTGGATACAAAGCTTGCAAATCCATAAAGCTGGAGGTGGGAGCAGAAGAGGGGACATTTCTCTAACCAGAAAGTGTGAAGAAACAGGGTTCACTAGGGGAGACCTTGTCACTTGGATGTACTGCCCAGCAGTGTGTTCAGCTACCATTGGATGAAATCATCCAACCCTGCCATCCAGTGATGTCAAGAATACTGGGCTGCTCAAGGGTTGAATTATTTTTTTAACTGAAATATAATTTCCAGGCCCTACAACTCACCCCCTTTAAAGTGTAAAACTCAGTGGTTTTTAGTATTCTCATAGAATTGTGCAACTGCTGCCACTGTCTAATTCCAGAACATCTTCATCAACCCAAGGAAGAGGCTGAATAACCATTAGCAAGCACTTTCCACCCTCTAGCCCTGGAAGCCACGAATCTACTTGCCTATCCTGCATATTTCAAATAAACGGAAGCATACAATATGTGCCCTTTGATGTGAGGCTTCTTTCGCTTAACTTAATATAATGTTCTCACCCATGAACATGAACAGTGGACTCTTGAGTTAACACCGGCCTGACATACGAACTACTTGGGTTACAACCAGAATTTTAGTTTTAACTTATGAACAAAGTCGTGAGTTACAACCCAAATGTGGCCGCCTGTGCTTCTAGATGGTCTCAGATACAGATTAAGCCCTTAAAGAGTTCTGGAAGGAACATGACACCATCCTTTCCTGTGTGGGGTTAATTGAGAAGCCCTGGGCCAGTGTCTCTCTAAGGACACTGAGATCTGCATGTATACAGGAGAGAGGCTTTGAAGGCTGTGAAGAGGAGCCTGAGCCTTCAGTTGACCAACTTGAGTTACAGCCAGCCCTCGCGAACAGGTTGAGTTTTTAAGGGTCCACTGTATTAGTATTTCTTTTTTTCTTGATGGCTGAATAATCTTTCACTATATAGATGTACCCTATTTTCTTTATCCTTTCTTCAGTTCATAGATATTTTGGTTGTTTCTGCTTTTTGGTGCTTATGAATAATGCTTTCATGAATATTCACGTACATGTTTTTATATGGCCATTTATTTCCATTTCCCTTGAATCTGTGCCTGAGGTGAAGTTGTTGGGTCAGTCTGTGTTTAACATTTTGAAGAACTACCATACAACTTTTCAGAGTACCTGCACAGCTTCCCATTTCCACCAGCAGTGTATAAAGGCTCCTGTTTCTCCCCCAACCTTGCCAGCGTGTGTCATTGTCTTTTTTATTATTACCGTTCTCATGGGTGCTAAGAGGTATTCCACTGAGGGCTTGAGCTCCATTTCCCTAATGAATAATGATGTTTAGCATCTCCTTGTGTGTTTATTGGCCATTTGTTTTCCCTCTTTGGAAAAATATCTATTTGGATCTGGGTGGGTTGCTTTTGGTCCTACTTCTAAGCTGAAAAAAACACAAGAGCTCCTTGTGCCGACTCCCTCTCATCACCTTGTGCCCTCTTCCTGGCCCTCAGAGTCATGGAATCATTCTACAGGGACAGCATCTGGAAAAATTTCTTTGTAATCAGAAAAAGTGTCCAACATCTTACTGAAGTGGACCCCTGCATGGGGAGATTGCATTTGGTATGCTTCACGATTCTGAAGCACTGCCCCTGATCTGGGCTTTTGACCACATCCTTGAGAAGTAGCCTTGATTTCCATGTTTAAGTGATATATTATGGATGGACGTTTAGCACTTTTTATATGTAGCCAAAATGTAATGGATGGTACAGGGCAGGATTTATAATGAATAGCGAGCTTTGGAAATTTCATACAGTGTCCAGAAATCATAGGTCCCTGGGCCAGGAAGGATCTTTATTTATTTATTTACTTTTTGGTACCGGGGATCGAACTCAGGTCCTTGCACTTTCAAGACAGGCAGCATAACCACTGAGCTAAATCCCTGGCCCCAGGAAGGATCTTTAAAGGAGCACCTGCCACAGGACACTGCCAAAGCCACCACAGGTGAAGTTACATATGTGTTCATTTCCTGCTTCCTTTGAGCCTAGCTGTGAGGAGCTGGGCCTTTCAATTCCACTGCTTGGGACCCCATCATCTTTCAGTACAGGGCTCTGCTTCTCTGTGTTTTAGTTTTCAAATGCCTTTTCTTCTTTACCCTGCCCCCCGCACCGTACATGGCCAGTGTGAAGTGTCACCTGTGAGTCCTTAGAAGAGGTGGTATCTTGAATGTATAAAAATGTGTGTTCTTGAGATTTCTGGTTAGTTTTGGCTTTTGACAGATGCTTAGTCAGAAGCAGCATGTGCCTGTCCCACGTTTACCCACTCGTTCCCCCAGTGCAGACCCATTCTAGCATTCAGTGGTCCTTGTTACCATGATGCTGTAATGCACGCCCCCTTACTGTAGAACTTTTCTGCTGCTATAACAGAGTGCTTGAGTCCAAGTAAATTATAGTGAACCAAAACCTGTTTGGCTCATGGTTTGGGAGTTCGAGAAGTCCAGGAATATGGCACCAACACCTGGTGAGGGCCTTGATGCTACATCATCCCATGGCAGAGGGGAAAGGGAGAAAGAAGATTAGAGCTTGCTTATGTAACGACCCCACTGTCCGTAACTCACCCATTCCCACGGGAGTGACCCTGACCACTTGTGAGGACAGACCCCATCACTGTCCCCAAACACATTTCATCAGCTCACACTGGAACACATGAACTTCGGGGACACATTCAAACCACACCACTTTACTTAGAATCTAGGCCCATTTTTCTAAATGTGTTGATCAAAACCTCCTACAGGTTCTCTTTATGCATTTAGAGACCTCCGTTCAATCTTCCATCCCATAATCTTAGACTAATTAACCCTCTAGTTTGTTTTACCTTTTCCCATGCTTTAGATTTTTAAGGCATAAATTAGTTTTTCTGGCTGTACTCTGGGTGTCGTCATGCCTGAGTCAATGTATTCAAATAAAAGAGGACCTAGCAGAAAAGCCGAAGTATTCATTGCCAGCTTAAAACCAACCAACCAAAAAAAGAGAAAACATGTAGTGACTCTAAGTTATAAATGTTTAAGTTTAAAATTAATTTTACTTGTGTAGAACAACTCTAGCAGCAAGTCACGCTTTATTACAGGTCAAATTCAAGATCAACCACCTTGGCGTTATCTTTCATAGTCACACATCACTGATCAAGTCTTGCTTTTATAAACCTCTTTTTGCCTCTCTCGTGCCCAGGCACCCCCATGTGCCTGGCCACAGACATATGTCTGTACTTGTCTCCACCCACACAGTGTGAGTTATAAATATACCTGTCTCTTAAAATAGATCTTTATCTTTAGTGTGAATTGCATCTTTGCTGCCCCTACTGTCTCACGTGTAAGTGTAGTCAGAAAGATGACCTGTATGCAGCTGGCTATACCCTGCCTTCTGAGTAATTATTTGTAAGCTCGCTTCTGTAGTTAGCTTTAGCCAAGCCCGATGGTGCTTGGCATCTGATTTAATCTAAAAGCAGCCCAGGTGAAACTCAGAAATGTCTCTTATTTTGGCCAGGTTTTCAAGTGGCCTGTGGGCTGCTAAAGTCAGAGCTGGGGACCTTGCCCTTGGTCTTTTGCATAGTTCAAGGCCAAATTGTGAAGCTCATTTTTTGGTGTCCTAGTTTTTATGTAAAGTGTTTAAAGTAAACAAAAAATGAAAATAGTATTTGGTGCCCTTCTTTCCCACTGTTATTTTTTTGGATCCTTTTCTGTACTTGGAAAACCTCCTCCCACCTTCCTTGTGAGTCTTCAGGGGAGGCAGAGCCCACCACCCACTTGGGAAGCTATAAATGACAGGCTCACTTTCCCAGCATCCTCTGCAGCAAGGACTGCGGCTCTGTGTGTTGGGACATCCATGCCGATCTTGATTTGGGGCCAGTGGCCCAAGCACAGGGACTGGGAAGACTTCATTCTGGGTGTGGGGGCAATAGCCTATGTGGCTGGTCACAGAGAGCAGTGCCCAAGGCTGGCACTGGCACCTGCACAGGCAGAATTACAAGCTGGGCATTGTGGCAGTGGAGTCCTTCCCAGACCAGTTCTGGGGCACCTTTGCTTCTTGCTTCTGAATGCCCACCCCAAGCTCTTTGCTATCCTTTGAATGAAGTGCTTGTCTGCCTCAGCCAGCGCTGGTTCCTGTTTCTTGCCGTCTTGATGCAGCTGTCCTGGTACAGGGGCTTGAACCAGTGGTTCAAAACCTCTCCAGAAGTGAAATCTTACAGGGAAGCACAAATGAAGTTGATAAAAGAGGTGCTGCTGAGTTAGGGTGGGAGCGAGTGGGATTGACAGGAGATAACACAGTGAAGCAGGGCATGGTGGCGCACACCTGTAATCCCAGTGTTTTAGAAGATTGAAGCCGGGAGATTGCAAGTTGAAGCCCTGCAAAGACAGCTTAGTGAGACTGTATCGCAAAATAAATAAATAAATAAATGAATAAATAAAATAAGTAAAGGAAATAAATGAATGAAGTGTTGGGGATGTAGCTCAGTGGAACACCCTAGGTTCAAACCCCAGTACCACATACAAAGAAATAAAAAGAAAAAAGAAAAGTACATTGGAGTCCACTGCCTGGGCCAAGCACGACCTCCCTGCCCTGTCACTAGACTCTCTTCTCTGTCAGGCAGCCCCCAGATGAGCACGGGACGAGACACGCACAGGGCGGGGGTGTTTGCTGCTGGCTCTTCCCCGTTTGTGCTTTCGGGGCCTTTGTGTGCTGTTTTCCTCCCCCAGGATGTGGGCAAACCCTGCACATGTGTGGACACCAGGGTCTCAGAGATCCCGTGTTCCGGAGAGTCCCTAACCTATGTACGAGGGCACTGTTTAAACAATATATTTTTGCAGCACTGAGGATCACACCCTGGGGTGCTGTACCACTGAGTTACATTCCCAGCCTTTTTTTATTTTGAGACTGAGTCTCACTAAGTTGCTCAGCCTGGCCTCAAAATCATGGCCCTCCTGCCACAGCCTCCAGAGTAGCTGGGGTCACAAGTGTTCCCCGCTGAGCCCGGCTTCACTTTTACAGAGAACATGGCTTGCAGTGGGGTCTTTCAGCCTAGGAGCTCCCGGCTTTTTTTGTTTTGTTTTGACTTTTCATTTTGAGCTGATTGTAGTTTCACGTTCTAGTGCTGTTGGAGCCAGATCATTCTTGCTGCGGGGACTGGATTGTGAGTGTGATGTTTATGAGTCCCTGGTCTCTTCTCATTAGATGAGGACCCCATGAGGTTGAAGCAGATAGCAAGATTGCCGGGAGCAGCAGCTGTGGGCTCACCCTGTGCGCTGAGGATGATGTGGAGTGGATTGAGCTAGGGGACTTGGGGAGGTGAGGCCGGGTGATGCGTGGAAGCCGGGGCACCCTCAGCTGCCTGTCCCTTGCTGGGATTTGGTGAGTTGAGGAGGAGCCTGGGAATCGCCTCCCAGGCACGAGAGTGAGCTGAGGTGGGAGGGCACCAGGGACCAGCAGCTAAGCAAAGGCCCCGGGGCGTAAAGATTCCCAAAGAGGGAGTGGAGGGGGCTCAGGGCACTTGGAGGACAGTAGATAATTCAGAAGTGGACTGTAGACCGTGCTCCCCGTCTGAGGAGGAGCAGGGTTTGGTGAAAGGACAGAGAGGTGGGATTTCTTATCCCTGTGCTTGAATTTAGGGCAGAAAAACCAGGTCTCCTGGGGGCCTCCTGAATTCAGTGCCTTCTGTATAGCGTCGCCGAGTTACATTGTTGCAGTTCCAATGCTCTGAGGTGTCCAGCTGTGAGTAGTGCAGTTTAGCAGGTTTCAAGGACTCAAGTACAAGCATGTGCGTTCTGCGATGGTTGTCAGCTTTCTCAGTGACGTCCCCCCATAAAATAAAAATGAAGGCTTAATTGGAATAAAGTGGTTTTATGGTGTACAGAGGAACAGCTAAAATTGGAAAAGACACCATATTTGACTTTAGATGGTGCTCACTTGATATGTGTTTGACTTTTATTATAAACCAAAATAAACCACAAATGCCAAAATGCAGAATCCTTTGCTCCAGGGAGGGAAAAGAGGTGGCAGGAAAGCAGCATATGGGATGGAGTTGTACAGGCTAAAAATAAAGCTGCCTGGTTCTCTTCAAGTAGCTCTTGGGTGCTTTGAGTGTCTTCAGTGGAAGGAAAAATAATAAATCCAAACATGATCCCATATATTTTGACTTAAAATGTCCCTGTATTTCATTTTAGAGACAGGAAGCGGGTTGGAGGTTGGGGGCAGTGGGGGAGCAGGGACCCACTGCAAATGAGCAGTGGGAGATTTTGGAGGGACGATTGTGCTGGTTGCACAACTATAAATTTCCTAAAAATCACTCACAATGGGTGAATGGATAGTGTAAATTTTGCCCCAATTAAAAAAAATGTGTTCTTGCTGTGTGCGCTAAATGGCATCTTCTTTGACTTAGCGGTTTTTCTCCCTTGTTATTTGACCACGTCTTTCATCTGACTCAAGGCCAGGCATTGAGCCCACTGGGCCTCATCTCTTCCTGGAAAAGGGGCAAGCTCGTGCCTGACTCAGGAGGCTTCTGTTTCAACTGATGGAATCAGTTCCGGCCCTGGTTTTGCCTAGTGACCACCACCACGGTCACTTCTCTCTGCCATTGTCTTTCGTCTCTGTCCATGGCCCATGACCCGGGCCTGGCCCTCTGGCCCAGGTTCCTGCTGACCCCCTGTCCCCCTGCTCCTGTCAGAGTGCAGACTCCCCATGCCGTCAGGGTGCTCCCCCACACCGGGCCTCTGGGCCCCCTTATCTCTGAAGGTGGGGGCTCCATCCCTATGTTTCAATAGCGCTGGGTCCTGTTTCCACGGCTCAGCCCCTGCCGCCAAACCTTTGTTGTTTCTCTCCCCTCCCTGCCTCCTGCCACCCCCTGCTCTTCTTTGGGGTGCCAGCCTCATGTGGCTCTGGAAGAGCTGACTCAGTGCTGTTAGAGCCCCTCAATGTTGGTTGCCCCCATGTCCCGTGAAACTGTAATGGCTCACGTTGGCCCATGAGCCCGCGTGGCACAGTGGTCCTTCCTTCCCTGAGCTGGCCATAGCCCCCAGCAGTGCCTGGCCATGGTCGGCAGCCCTGGAAGATGACTGTCTTGGATGGCCTTCCGTCTCCATTGCCCTGGGTGATGACTAGGCTGTGGGGATATTCTGTTAGTTCAGAAAGCTGGAAGTCTGGAGCCCTTCCTTCTCTGCATCTTTGTTCTAGAGGAGACTCTTTCTTGACTGCCAGAAGTTTGATTTAACCTGGAAAAGAGAGGATGGCCTTTGTGTTAGGCTGGAGGGTCCTTCCCATGAGAAAGATGCTTTCTGCTCTGGTTGGTGAGGTCTCAGTTTAGAACCCAGTTTGGGCAACTTAGCATCTTAGCGAGACCCTAGGTCAAAATAAAAAATAAAAAAGGCTGGGATGCAGCTTAGTGTGAAGAACCTGGGTTCATTCTCCAGTACCACAAAAAAAGAAAAAAGAAAGGAAACGAGAGGAAGCCCCAAGGGTTGCAGGCCTTTCACTAAGCCACCACACCCAGCGAGCTCACAAGCTCATGGCTCATCTGTCCCAGTGTCCAGCCCATGCCATGGAGCAGCTGACCGTGGGCTGTTCCTCAGTGTCTTGGGTGTGCAGATGGCCTAGACATCATCATGCCCCCCCACCCAGGGACCCCAAGAGGCCCAGCTCATCTAGCTCTGGTATGGACATGTCTAACACCATTCTCTGTGCTGCTCCTCACAAGGAGGAAGACCCTGGCTACAGCAAGTATGGAGCTGATAAAACAAGGTCTCATCCAGTGTGAGACCAGCCAGTATCAGCTCTGGTGATACTCAGGGTTAGGGTTAGGAGTTAAGAGTTAGGGTTTAGTGTTAGGATTTAAAGTTAGGGTTACGGTTAGGGGTTAGGGGGTAAGGTTAGGGTTAGGGCTGGAGACAGGATTAGGGATAGATGTTAGGGTTAGGGGTTAAGGGTTAAGGTTTAGTGTTAGGATTTAAAGTTAGGGTTAGGGGTTAGGGTTGGGGACAGGATTAGTTATAGAGGTGAGGGCTTGCAGTTAGTATTAAGGTTCATAAAACTGTAGAATGGCACATTCAGGTCTGTCACCAGAAGCCCAGTGCTGTCACTGCCCTCACCTGTGTATGTTGTCCAAACACCGCCAGTCCTGATGTCAGCTGCACACCTGGAGGGTGGGATGTGGCTCTGCACTGAGTAACTGTTCTGGTTTTATTTGTTTACCTCATGCTGTGTGAGGTTGTTCCACCTTTATGTATTTTTCTACTTTGGCTACTCAGAACACAGATCTGCTGGTCATGGCCTAGGCTGTGTATTCCTGAGGGTGTTTCTTTTGGGCTCATTTCCTGGTCTGTCCAGAGTATTCCAGGCCTCAACTTTTGTGTTTTCAATATGTGTGGAGTTTATTATGTATTCTCCCCAACAGCCACAGGTTCTTTGTGGAATGAGGCACAATATTAGCAAAGAAGCAAACTTTGTCTTAGGTTTTTCTATATTTTATCTGTTTTAAAAAACTTTTTTCTAGTATGGCAAACTTTCTGCCAAGGATTAGATAGTGAATGTTTCAGGGTTTTTACCCTGTTTCTGGAGGGTCATATGAGGTCCCCTCTCTGTTATTTATTTGCAAGACTGGGGCTTGAACCCAGGGCCTTGGCACTGACCTACATTCCCACCCCCCACCCCCCTTTTTGGAGACAGGCTTTCCCTAAGTTGCTGAGTTTCCCAGGCTGTTCTCACACTCCAGATCCTCCTGCCTCAGCCTCCCAGAGTGTTGGGATTACAGGTGTGTGACAGCATACCTGACTCCTTATGGTCTTTTACAGTCACTCAGTTTACTGTTTTTGAGCAAAAGTAGCCACAGACAATATGTAAACAAATGTGGTTGTATTGCAGTAAAACTACAGATGGACACTGACATTTGAATTGCATGTAATTTTCTTTGTGTATGTTAGGAAATGTGTATTGTTTTGATATTTTTCAACCATGGAAAAAAGTGAAAACCATCTTACACTACAAACTGTGCAAGAACAGGTGGCACAATGAATGTGGCCTGGTGGCTGCAGTTAGCTGTCCTGTTCTGGGCTGTCATGTTTTCAATACTTGAGAGTAAGCCTTCTGTGAGCAGCCACTGGCAGTGCTTAATTAAAGTCCATCCTGTGGCATGAGAGAGTCAGGATTCTCTGGCACACAGGGAGTATCAGATTGCAATACATGAGGGCAGGAGAGAGCCAAGGAGCAGCAAGTCATCATTTCTTCCTCCCCTCAAGTCTTGCAATGCCATGGGGAGCATCGGACCCCTGACTCTCTGATTTTGCAGAAGCATCTCTGTTAACTGAGTCAACCCAAAATGATCATATATGAGCCCCAGGAGCATATGCCTGTGCTCCAAGCTGCTTGAGACGCTGAGACGAGAGGGTCACGTAAGCCTAGGAGCTTGAGGCCAGCCTGGGCAACACAGTGAGACCCCACCCCCTCCAAACTGTCGTAAAATATGCGTAAGATACAAAAAATTTGTGATACAGTGAGCAGTCATAAGGCTGCCACCCATCTTAAGCAAGGGAGCTCTGTGCTCTGAAGTTCAGTTCTTGTGCTCTCCAGGAAACATGCACTCTGGAGTCTTAGACAGGAGTTCGAATCCCTGAGCCTGGCACCACTGTGGGACATGCTGGGACATGCACATGGAACTCTGGGACAGTGCTGCATGTGTCCTTAGCAGCTTTTTGTTTCACTCAGACTCTTCCTGACATTCGTCCCTTTGTTGCATGTAGATGAAATTTATTCCCGTTCACTGCAGTACTGTGTTCTGTGTGTGTCATGATTAACTTATCCATGCCGTTGTGGATGGCATTAGATGGTTTCCAGTTCTTTGCATTTATAAGCAACACTGCTGTGAACAGTCTTCTGTGAATTGACTTGGAGGTTGGGCGTCCGGTCACTCACTTTGGAATTATTTTATCAATCACATTAGCATCCAGCATCTGTGTGCCAGATAGCATTTCCAGGGATTGGCAAACGTGTGATTACCAGACCCCTTGCCCAGCTCGGGTCCCTGCTGCCCAGCACATGGCTGTCCTAGAGATGCCACCCTGCCCACCTCCTGCTTCCTCGTCTGGGGTGGCCCCACCTCGAAAGAACTATCATCCTGCCTGAGCAGCCTTAGCAGTTCACCGGTACCCTTTGTACTGCTGGCAGTGTGTTTATTTGGCTTGTTGTTAGGCTTCACAAGGATCGTGTGTTCTATTATCAAGTTTCTTCTAAGCCCCATAGAAAGCCCTTACCTTGGCATAACAGTGCCAGCGCCAATCAGAGTATCCTTTTACCAACCGTTAAAAGGGGCCATTCAACACTGGCACAGGTGTAACCGATTGTTATTCACATAGAGACTCTTCAAGGGAATTTACCTTCACTTTTTCTTTCCTAGAGCTGATATTTCTTTTGCTTGATATATTTCTTTTGTAAGATTGGTTTCTTCCTGGCATTTGCAGAAAGGCAGCAACTTGTGATCTTACCTTTGCAGTCCCAGGGACCCAGGGGACTTTGCTGGTGCTAGGCCCTGCTGGGCTCCTCTCAGGCTGATCTTCCTCAGGAGAGGCTCACACTTGCTCCTGTCTTCTTCCGTTCTTCTGCCTTCGCTGCTTCTCTTCCTCTCGCTTTCCCTATCTGGTCCCTTACATCCCCTGGGATCATCATGGATGTTAGGAAAGGCTGGTAAGGAAAGGGCTTTGGGCATGGTGGCTCTTCTGACCTCTGGAAACTTATCCTAAGCGGGGCAGCCTGCATTTCCCCAGAGTCCATTTGTCCAGCTCCAGACCTCCAGTGGAAGTTCAAAGGGTCCTGTCAGCCTCACCCAGTGACAACCAAAAATGTACCAACCCATCCTCCTATATGGTGACACTAAGAAAATAGGCAGCAGCTTCCTGGGAGGACTCAAGAATTGCTTACTTTTCCCATTATGACTGAATCAAAATTTCTGCACTGATCTAAGTAGAAATAGAATGGTTCAAAGTAATTCAGAAGTCAATATACAGCCCAGGGAGGGTGCGTGTGTACGTGTGTGGATGGCAGTGTGGGACAGGTGGTTGATGTGGCTGGGGTGTATGCAAAACTTGGACTGATCGCGATTTAGAAGCTAATTCTTTCAGTAGTCCTACAAACTATTCTTGGAAATGTTGAACACCAAGCTGTCTTATGACAACACATTTCTCTAATGCAAATTAGCTCTTATGCTAGTATGATCATAAATGCAGAGCTGATGTTCGTATAAGGAAGAAGTTGAGCATTCCCCAGTGTGTTAGTCTTTTGGAGTGTTGCACACATCCAGCAGAACTTAGCAAACAGGGGAAGAACACAGAACCCGTTCACCTTGTTCTTCTGGGCTTGCGCTGGCTGCAGGCCCCGTTCCAGAAGTGAGTCTGTGTGGTCTTCCTGACTCTGTATTTTCCCGCATCACATTTTGCATGTTGCAACTTAGCTCCTCCTTACCTCCCTTTCCATCACATCACCTTTAACTTTTCAAAGCTTTAAATGAATTCGTATTTCTTTTTTTTTAATTTTCAAATTTGTAAGTTGTCATAAAATACACCTAACATCAGATTTTTCCCTTTAACTGTTTTTAATTGTGCAGTGGTATTAAGTATATTCAAACTGCTGTGCACCCATCTCTAAGACTTGATTTATCTTCCCAAACTGAAGCTTTATGCCCATCTTCCCTCCTCAGGTTCCTTACTCACATTCAGCCATCTCCATGAACTTGACCATGGTTCATACTTCGTGTGATTGGAGTCACACAGCCTTTGTCCTTCTGTGTCTGGCATATTTCATTTAGCATATTGCCGTGCTGTGACAGATGTCAAAATTGCCTTTCTCTTTAAGGCCAAATAATGTTCCACTGTACATATACTGCTTCTTATTTATCTGTTCATCTACCCGTGGACACTGGAGTTGCTTCTGCCTTTGGCTGTTGTGAATAATGGGGCAGTGGACATGGGTGTAAAAAAAATATCTGAGTTTCCACAAGCCCTGTAGGTTTACTTATTAGTAATTTAGTTTGCTTAAACTGAGCTGTCTTTGTTAATTCATTCTGTCTCCCTCCCTCCCCCTCTCTCTCCCCCTCCCTCTCCCTTCCCCCTCCCCCTGTCCCTCTCCCTCACACTCTGTTTTTTTCTTCCTCTTTCCATAAGCTCTGTTAGTTTTACTACAGGATTTTTGAACACGTACTTTTGGTTTACCAGTGTAGCAGTAAAGGTTGTATTAATGGTGGAGGCGGAGATGGATAGGAAGAGACACCTCGGCTTCTCCTTGAACCAGTGGTTTAACTGGTCAGTCTCTGTGTAGCACCGGCTGCTCAGTGCTGTGGTCAGGCTCGCAGGCTGGAGCCATCGTCTGGGTCATGCAGGGATTCTCCAGTTGGTATGAGGCTGGCGGGGGGTCGGGGGGGTCCCAAAGGTTACGGATCAATATAGGCAGAGTCAGTAGCAATTCAAATTTGAGTCGGAGCCCTTTAGTCAGGAGAGAGCTCCACTAAACAGGTGACAAAAGCTCATTATGCATCCCTTCCTCTTGTTCTGAGTCCTAGTCACTTGCTGAAATGAGGGGTTTGCATTTTGAAAAAAATGAACTCTGAAATGTATAAATGGCTAATTACAGATATTTATTTTTAAGTATGTTTAGCAAATGAGATGAATGCTTTAGGAGACCCATTGGTTACATCTGATGCTTTATTATAAAAATGCAAAGTGTTACTAAGGATGGACATCATTTTATGTTTGGGGAGATTTTATTATAACTTACTAGTGAATGTTGGTTTCCACATGTGGAAAAATATCTGTTTAACATGCACAACAACTAGAAGCACTCTGAGGACTCAATTTGACAGACCCAGTGGAAATCTGGAATAGTCTGAGGTGACCACCACCACTTGTCAGCCCTGCCCTGGCCCTGGGTTCGGAAGCTCCTGCCTCACCCTGCCCATAGGGTGAGACCTTCCAAGGACAGATGCCACAGGCTACCTGCAGGGCAGCACCTGGCATGGGCGGTCCTCAAGAATCATTTCTGCTTGGTTAACCCCATTTATGGAAATTTCAAAAGGAGTGTTGATCCAATTCTGAAGGAGAGGGCATTCATCTTGTTGAAAAATGGGGATTATTTTTTAAAATGCCCAATCCTAGGGCAGAGGGGGTGGAGCAATGAATGGTTTTCTTTAGTCTTTATACTAATACTTATAGCCTTATTCTATGTATGTGAACCATCCAATTTCTTTGTTGTCTCTGGACAGTGGTTTTCTAAATCTTCGACATTCTTTAGCTGCCCCACCTTTTCTAGGGAGGGTTTTATAGGCTGTGAGAATTTTGGCACCGTCAGAAGTGTTCTCCAGTGGGCACCTGGGCTGGGTGCAGAGGTCCTGGAGGTGTAGGTGTTCAGGGACAGAAGGGAGCATGGACCCCATAGTGTCCCAAGGAGACCAATCGGTGGTTCCTCGCTGAGGTGACTGAGCACACAGGGCTTCAAATAGACTTGGCTTGCCTCCTCTGCAGACTCTTGTGTGCTTGGCAGGCAGATGACAGCCTTGCTGTGCCTCAGTTTCCCCAACTATAGCAAGATTGGTTTTGATGACATCGAAGAGGAATGAGTGGAAGGCTCCTGTGCATAGGTCCAGGCACATACGAAACACCGAGGAAAATGGGACCTGTTACTTTTAGCTCAGGGTATCTCCTGGGTGTATCTCCCAATCTCATTCCTGTGACTTAGTCAGATAAAAATTATTATCAGTAGACCAAGAAGTGATTCTTGGCTGACTTTTCACATGCTCTGCACTTCCTCCTTAGGCACAGCCCCTCATGAAGGACTTGGGAATGATCAGCACCCGAGTAGCCTAGGGACCCTGCAGAGGAGACTGTCTGGCCCTGTCCATCGATCCTATTGGTCCTTTACCCTCCGTACCTAAGAGTCCAGCTTAGAGAAACAGCACTGATTCTCATGGCACTTTCAAAGTGGGGGAGGCCTCTAGCTTGGGGAACTTGGGGACCCCTAGGGACTATCCTATTTTCCTGAGATTGTGTCCCAAACTCCAGCCTGACTTGCAGCCACCACACCCAGAGCACTCCAACTTCCTCATTCTAATCTCTTCCCTAAGTCATTGCGGCCATTGACCTCTTCTCCAGAAAAACACTCAAGAGGTCTCTGAACTTGAAGTGACTTCAACATCTGCTTTTATGCAGAGACTTGAGAGGCCCTCCCATGGGCCAGTGGTATATAGTTACCGAGGGCCTGGCAGGGACTGCACTGGGACCCGGTTATGAAGTGTCCGTGCTTTCTGTCAAGGAAACATTCTGAGAAGTGTTGGTCTGTGCCAAGTCTTGTTGTCTTGGACAACTTGGTGGCCGGCCCTAAAATTGAGCAAGTGCTTGGAGTGACAAGAGGGAGTTAATAGACAAGAGTGGGTCCCTTGGTCAGCCTGATTCTTCTAAGGTCGAGGGTGGCCTTTGCTTAGAATCTAAAGCCTGTATTCTAGCCCTGAGGCTTGCCTGGCACAGCTGTCAGGCGAGTGTGGGAGGCGCGTGTTGCACACCAGGGAGCTGGGGGGAGGAGAGGAGGAGGACAGGCCAGGAGACGGGGGAGAGAGGTCGCTCAGTCGGCTGCTGTCTTAACCCCGGTTATGTCCCAGGCCAGAGCTGGGGCGGGCTGGGGCTCAGCATCATGCCTTTCCCACAGTGAGCCCTTCACAAAGAGAGAATGCTTGGCTAAGGGATGTGCCCAGCCACATGGTCCAAGTCGGGCCATCACAGCGGGGAGAGTCTTCAGCATTTCTGTTAGAAGCAGACATGGGGGCCGGGGGTACAGCTCCGTGGTAGAGCACTTGCCTGCATGCAAAAGGCGTGGGTTCGATACCCAGCCCTTCAGAGCAGAGAAACAGGGCCAGCTCACGCCTGTCGTAGCCCCGGGCGTCTTACCAGATGCGGTTCACTTTAGCTCTTTGTGTGAGTCTGGAGGGCTCATCTTGGGGGCAGTTTGTGACCAGGGACTGTGTGCTTCTCTGTTTTGCAAGCCTGTTTTGTGCCCTTGAGTTGGAAGGGACACGTTTGGGGAGATAAAGGCCTAGGACCCCAAGACTTCGAAGGCTGCCAGAATCCTGCAGCTCGATCCACCTTCCTCTGCTCTGCCCTGGCTCCTTGAGACCCCAGTGAGATTTAAAAGAAGGCACTGGGCACCCAAGCCTTTTGCTCTCTTTTGGAAGGGGAGCACATGCACCGTGGATTGCAGAAGCGATTTTATTTTTAAACACTATGAGTGATGGCATGTGAGCGGCGATGCATCCCCAGCCAGCTAATCTGTATTGTGTAAAACACGCAAACCACAAATTATTTTTAAAAGGGAAGAAAGCTAAAGAACAGATGCAGTGAGTTCCCGGCATCACGTGAATGAGGGGAAGGCTCTGCCAGAGGCAGCACTGAGCCGCCACTGAAGGAGGACCTGTGGGTGAGGGGTGGCTGACGTCGCCGGCCGCTGTCCATCTCCATGGCCACACAGGTGGTCTTCTTTCTCTTTATTCACAAATGAGTTTTTAACAATTTTGTGCAATGCCGAGAAGTATAGCAAGCAGAAGCGTGCAGAATTAGTGCAAAGTGAGCCAGCCTGTCCCAGAAGAGGACACCCTACCAGTCACTCACCCATGGCCTGGTGGAAAAAGAGTAGGTAGCGGTGGCCATGGCTGGGAGGTGAGGCAAGGATAGGAAAGATCACGGAAGCGGTGCTGAACAGCAGTGTGCTCTGATGGTCCCAAGAGAGCCAGGACAGACGTTCCCAGCTTCCCAACAGAGCGACAGGATGGATGCTTGAGAGCGGGATGCTGACGGTCGCAGTGTAAGCATTAGACAGCGTCGCATGTATCAGATCGTCCCCTGGTACCCTTTCAACGTGTGCCATTGCTGCGATCAGTTTTCAAAAGAGAACCTTACCCACCAAAGGCCTGTGTCTCAACACTAAGCAATCCTGGCTGGCAGTCCTAGGTTATGAAAATCATAGCTGGTTGTCTGCCCCATCTCTTAACCTGTTCTTTCAAAGTAAGAATAAAATCTGAGAAACAGTAGGGCTGGCGTGTAGCTCAGTGGTGAAGCAGTTGCCTAGCACATTCAAGGCCCTGGGTTTGATCCCCAGCATCATCTTTCAAACAGTCTTTTTTCAATGAGGACACAGTAGTGCAGAGTAATGAAGTTCATTTTGGTGTATCGGCACGTACATGTCATGTAGCTTGATTATTTTCAATCCTCTCCACTCACCTCCCTTTCTTCCCTTTTTCCTAATCCCTTCTTCATCTCTAAAAGTCTGCGTTCTATTTTCCTGTCCTCTCTATTTATTTTTATTTTTTTATTTGTTTGTTTCTCATATAAGAGAAAATATGTGATATTTAACTGAGTCTGGCTTATTTCACTTAACATAATGGTCTCTAATTCCACCTCTTTGCCTGCAAAGGACACAATTTTGTTGTTCTTCAGGGCTGAATAATGTTCCAGTGGGCATATATCACCACCTCTTCTTTGTTCCGTTTTTCAGAAGTCTGAGCAGTGATGAAATGGTACTCTTGGGCCATGATTAGAACTGAATTGTTCTTACACATGAAGCCAGAGACCTATGGATGCAGAAACACAAGACATCGGAGAGGGACGCACCCCACTTCCTGGCCCACCCAGGTGGCCTGGCTAGGCTGTACTTTCCTGTTGCCGCCCATGGAACCCCGATGGCCCCAGGCTGGAAGGGAGGCTGTGGCACAAGTCCCTTTTCCCAGTTGCCATCCTGCATGGGGCTCAGGCCATGGGGTGGTGACAGGGAAGGAGGGGCAGCCCAAGCCTGGGTGTCCCTGCTCTCTCCTGGCATCTCAGCCAGACTCGGCCTGGTCTGGGCCCTAGGGGAGCAAGGAAGGGATGTCGTGATGGGGCATGGAGTCCCACAGACGTGGGTGCCATGGAAGCTGAGGCAGGGAGGCTGAGTCCTGGAGAGGGAGGGCCGAGGCAGGACGTAGTCTACCTGGAGAAGAGGGGGTCCGTGGGGACAGGCCGGGACACTTCTGGCTCGGTGGGGTCATCCAGATGGAAGTTGTGGAAAGAAGGGCGGCTCGGGGATTCTGTTCTGTGTTGATGGGGTGGCCTGAGGTGGCCCTCTTGGGACTCCATGTGCAGGGATGTTCCCAGGCACCCCAAGAGGGTAGACGGTTTCATAGGGCCATAGCGGGTTGTGATGCGCTCTGAGCTAAAGAGGGGCCCAGGGGCCTGCCTGCTCGTGGGACAGATAGGGTGACTCAGTAGGTGGGTGGCATGATGCTGTCTTCTCATAGGACATAGGGGGTCCTGAAAAATGTGTCCCCTCCAAACAGTGCTTAAGGGAATCTGAGAAAGCCGTCAGAAAATGAGGCCTGATCCTCCTACGGAGTGAGTTTTAGCAGCTTTCCCATTTTTTTTACAGACTGTGGCGAGGGACAGAAGACAGATCTCATTTACACGGGGAATTGAAGGTGCACAAGCCCAGGCTAGAATGGTAGTTGCCAGGTCTGGGGAAGGCAAGGATACAAAATTTCAGTTAGTCAAGAGGGATGGGTTCAGGAAAAATATAGTATGCCATGGTGACCATGGGAAAGAACAATGTATTAACTTTTTTTTAAACTGGGGATTGAACCTAGGCCCTTTACACTGAGCTACATCACCAGCCCCCGCCCCCTGCCACTTTATTTTGAGACAGGGTCTCACTAAAGTCACTAAGTTTCCCAGGCTGGGCTCAAACTTGTGATCCTCTTACCTCTGCCGCCTGGAGGGCTGGGATTGTGTGTCTGTATTCCTGTGCCTGGCTCAACAGTGTATTACTGTTATATACTTGAACATTGCTGCAGATAGTTCTTAAATGTTCTTATCACACACACACGCACACATATACACGATAACACTTTTGTGAGATATGTATGTTAATCCATTTGATTCAGCCATTCCACAGTGCAAACACATTTTAAAATATCCTGCTGTACACCACAAATGTATGTATATATAATTTGTGTCTGTACAATAACAGATTAACAAGTGTGTAAAGCGAGCAGAGTACTCTGGGTTTCAACACAGTGTACAACACTAAGAAATTGCATTGCCAGGAGGCTTCTTTGCTGAAAAGCAAAGGTAAGCTGTAAAAGGGGACACCCTGTGCTCCTCGCTCTCTTGTGATTTCAGATTGGCCCAGGAGGAGCCATCTCCCCTCCACATGGTCCTGTGCTCATTTCGCTATGTGCAGAGTGGGGGTCCCTTCTCAGGGTACAGGGATGGCTCCACACAGAGGGGAGGGCCACAGAGGAGGCCCGGGGACGGCCTTTCCCATCTCCTTCTCGGGACAGTGCACCTGAAACATTGCCCATGGGCTCCAGGGTGTCACTCACGTGCCAGTCCACGCAGAGCCATAATGCCTGGCATGTAATCTGGGCCCAGAAACAGCTTTGCCTGCCTGCAGGGGCTGGGCACTCTGCTGCTTTCTGGGGAGTCTGCAGGGACTTCAGCAGCAGACACACCAGGCTACTTCACACCAGTCGTGGTGAGGGGATCCAGGTTGGGGGCTTCCTCCAGGAAGGGAGCTTCTTATGTTGTTGTTATTATTATTATTAAAAACTCATGCCCAGCCCCTTTTCAAATTGCAAACACTTCACTGTTGTGGCGGAAGGAAGAGGAGAAGGAAGAAGAAGAGGAAGAAGAGGAGAGACAGCAGGAGCCCCATGTCTGGCAGGCACAGCCTCCTGCCTGGGCTTCATAGTTAGGATTTCTGAAGTGCCCAGGACTCCCTACTTGGGGGCCTCAGGGCAGGAGGGAGGCGGGCTGTGCCCCCTTGGAGTCTCAGCTGCTTCACCCCACACTGAGGCAAGGGCAGATCACCTTCGAGGCTGCCCCCAGAAGTGAGGGGGTGGAGACCCTTCCCTGGGGTGCGGAGGAGCTGGGGTCTCAGAGCAGAGGGGCAGCAGTGTAGTTGAGGAGCAGCAGGTTGGTGGGTGTGACTCCCTCCCTGTACCCTGTCCTTCGGCCCCATCCCAGGCACCAGCCCAGCGCTTGGCCTGTCTGGCTCTGCCAGGCAGTTAGGAGCAACAGCCTTATTTATTACTTTGTAAATCCCGAATCCTTCCTGCTCTTTTCTGAGGTTTTTTTCCTGAAGCACATTTCTTTAAGCATGCCCAGTTCTGCTCAGAGCAAAAAAGGGAAGATTTTAAGGGAGTTATCATCCTTTCCTTCTAGGCTTCTGAAAAGTGGGAACACTGGGGTGCTCAGTTTGCCCTTTAGAGCATTTCGGTTGGGGGTGGACCTGAGAGCTTTGATTGTCTTGAATTGTTTCTTGTCACTGAGATGGTCATCTTCCCCGGGCCAGGTTCCCTCTATGGCTGTTGTTGCAGAGATTTGCCTCAGTCTCCTGTATGTTGCTTTCTGTGGTGGGTCAGTGTTGGCAAATCCGCAGCCAGGTCCCTCTCCTCCTGACCCTACTTCCTGCCCTGCTGGCCTGGTAGCAGCCTCCAGGCATGAGCAGGTATGAGTCCCTTGCCCAGAGGTTGCGGTCTTAGCACCTGCCCTTGAGACACTTGGTGGTCACAGAGGGATGAGTCATCAAGGTGTCCCATGGTGTCCCACTGGCCACTAAGCACCACCTTGGCAGGCGACCAGCATTAATGTTACCTGTGCTGGGTCAGATCCCTCAACCCCGTCTCTTCTCGTGCACTGCCTTGAGAAGTGCTTCACTTCTGGCGTGGTATTTTGTTTCATTTTTGTTTTTGTTTTGTGTTGTTTTACCAAAATGCACCATCAGAATTTAATCACAAAGAAGCAGCCAACAGGTGCGAAATGAAAGACATGGTAAAAAGCAGTGGCCAGGACTCCTCATGGGGCCAGAGTCACGCAAAGCAAAAGGAGACTAGGGGACTGTCCCCAAGCCGAGGAGATCAGATCCTGGACCAGAGAAAGAACCGCTGTGGACAGGGCAAAGTGTGAGTGGAGGGAACAGAGGGTGCTCACAGTGCTATCACCACCCACCCTGCCCTTCACCCTCAGGCTGAGTTCCCTAAGGTGGAAACTTTGGAGGATAATGGGTGACAGGTCCTGGCATCTTGTCCACACCAGAGTATGGAGAAAAGTGTCCAGGTTTTGGAGCCAGAAAAGTATTGTTTGGGTTCAAATCTTGCCTCTAGTGGCTGTTAGCCAAGTGAGCTCCTGTTACCTGCTGAGTCTGCCTTGCCTGAGCAGTGGCCACATTCTGGTGCCACATGATGATAAAGCTCTGCTTTTAATCCATAGCATGTGACATTGCCCTCCTCCCTCCCCCTTCCCCTGTTGTAGACCCTCGGTGCCATACACACACACACACACACACACACACACACGCTCACACACTTGCCCTATCCACCGTCACCAGTGGTATTTCTAGAAATCTCCATGTACAGTTGCCTCCAAGGTCAGAATCAATGGTCCTGGGCCGAGATTTAGCTCAGTGGGGCTGTGCCTGCCTCACAAGCACAAGGTCCTGAGTTCTATCCCCAGTGCCATACACACACACACACACACACACACACACACAAATCAGTGGTCTTGTACTTGAGAAACTCTCTGGCTGTCATTGAATGAAGCCTGTGAGATGGGCTCAAGCCCTGGCCCATCCTGATTTCTTCCAGCTCTGGCTTCCTTTAGAATTCCAGTCCCTGCCATACAAGAGCAGGAGTGGCAGCCCCAAAGAGTGCTTAGTAGAGGTACAGGCTCTCAGGTCCCATCTCAGATCCAGGCACTCAGAATCTGTAGTTCTTCTGACTCCCACTTGATTCGTGACTCACTTGAGAAGTGAGGTTGCAGTCCATATTGGCTGGCTCCAATGCAGGGCAGCATGGCAGAGGAGAAACAGTCCATAGCCTGGCAGGCAGGAAGCAGCAAGCCTCCCTTTCCCTCTTTATCCAGACTACAAGCTTATTGGTTGGTGCCACTCACATGCAGCCACACCCAGAATCACACTAATCCAGTGGACTGATCCAGTATTGCACACTCATAATCCATACTCACACATCCTCAATCCGGCCATCTCTGAAAAGCCCCACCTATGAGTGCATGGGGCTTTGGGGGGACATCTAGATACAAGCCATAACAAAGACATTATAATTTATCTATGAACAGCGGCATCTGTGACCATGGCAAGGGTGATGATAACGATGATCACTTTTGCTTAAAACTTATCATGTGCTGGGCACTGCTCTAAGCTTACGTATCAGCTCAGTTTGTTATTACGTGGCACTCTGAGATAGGTTTCATTGCCATTCTCACTGTTTGACATTTAAGCTTTTCCTTAAAAAGAAAAAGAAAACTTTTAAACAATACTGTCAAAAATGTATTTTTTTTTCAGTGTTAAGGATTAACCCAGGGCCTCAAGCATGCTAGGCAAGTGCTCTACCCCTGAGCTACACCCTAAGCCCATATAATAAATATATCTTTATGTATACTCTTACTTTACTATAAATTTATGTTTTCTCATACTAAGATTATGGTAAAAATGCAGGCTTTAAAGCTGTGATCCATGTTCCTGATAGTCCTGTGGAATGAGTCCCCTTCCCTCTTTCCCTCTTCCTTTTCGTTTGGCCCGGAGGTGGCCTGGCAGATGCCTGCAAGGTGAGAGGGTGCCTGTTGGTGCCTGCTAGAAACCTGTGACTGAGGAGTCTGGAGAGGGCAGTTCCTGAGTCCCTGGCTTATCCTCTAAGATGAGCTTACCCAGATCACAGCCTTAGCTCTTACTCCTCCGGTTGTTGGCCAAATTGGTCCCTTGATTTGGCGTCTCTCTGTTAAACTGCACTTTCCTTGTGGGCAGCAGGTCTTCTGTGACTTCCTGTAGCCCTGTCAACATTTGCTGGCTAAACAGAGGAGGGAAGCAGTGTTAGAAAGCAGGGCTGCAGTTTGCTGGGGGCTGAAACAGATCGGGGTGGGGGTGCAGTCTGACCCTTGACCGCCCATCGAGGTGGGCGTGGGTCACTTGCCCACCACAGTGAGACACTGACCTTGGCCCAAGGTGCCCCTGTGAGACTCGGAGCTGTCTGTGTCTTGGGTGTCCTGGAAGAGACTGTGCATCCCGAGCCTGGCAGATGGGGCTCACCTGGGCTCCAGCATCCGATGTGGCTGCTGTTCTGGGTGCACCTCCTTCCTGCCCCCAGTACCCTAGGGGGTCATTCTTAGAATTGCTGGAATGGCGGGGAACTGCTGTGTGGCAGGAGTGTTTTTACCTTGGGAAGGTGTGGCAGATAACCTATTGTCTTAGTTACTTATCTCATTTCTGGGACATAATACCCAACACCCACAAGGGAAAGGAGGAAAAGTTTACTTGGCTCATGGTTTGTAGAGGTTTCAGTTTATAATCAGCTGGCTCCAAGGCAGGGTGGCATGGCAGAGGGGCATGGCAGAGGAGAAGCAGTTCATGGAGGCCAGAAGGTAGCAGAAGCAACAAGGGGACCTTAATGGTGTCTTTCTGCCCCTTTTGTCTTATCCAGGCTACTTAGGGCAGTAGCGCTCACACCTTTAGTCCTATTGCCCTTGAGTCTTGCATTGCACCATGAATCAGTTCTAGTGTCACATACTCTAGAGCCAGCTGCCTCTGAAAAATCCCCGCCTATGACCACATGAGGCTTTGGAGGACATTGAGACACAGGCCATAGCATCTGTTGGTGACCTCTGGGACACCAGACCTTGGCTCAACCCTGGGGTCGTAGGAACAAGGCAGTCCTGGCTTCTGGCCTCCACGACCTGGTGTGAGACCCTCCTGTGCTTGGTAGAAGCTGTGATCCAAGGCTGGCTGTGTGTAAAGCCAGGGCATGACCCCACCGTTGCTGACCTTCACCCTGGCCTGTGCATGCAGGTGACTGCCCTGCACCCACAGCCTTCTGATTCTCAGGGGAGAGGTCAGTGTATGGAGTGCTGGCCCTCGAGGCAGGTGGGGAGGGCAGAAGTGACAGGACAATCACATGTCACCTTTTGTCCTTAACAAGGCCCTAGGGGTGGCAGTGGTATGGGCTCCTTGCCTTTCACTCCCTTCTGTTTCCTTGGGATTCTCTTCACAGAACATAGCCATGTATTATTTGTATAAATAAAATAATTTAGAAGAGGCACAGTAGAACAGGCTGTCCAGATACTCATCTGCTGTCAAACTGAGTCATGTGGAAGTCATCACTGCTTGACTGTTTTGTGGGGAGGAAGTCCAGCCTGGGCATTTCACACAGGGCTGGCCCGTGAGCTGTTTTTGCTTCCCTGAGCTCTTCAGGGTCCAACTTTGCTTGCCTGTGCAGTGCTCTGGGTTTGGGTCCCAGCGGCATGTCAGGAAGGGTAAAAGCATGTTCCTAAGGTGGTCTAGAAAACTGAGAAGCAGGTTACAGTGTGGCATGCCCCCAAATGAAGTGGCATTAGATTTTGGATTTAACTTTGGAAGGGGATAAGCAGTTCCGGTGTCAGCAGCCCATTATGTCCAGGTGGGCTGACAAGTGAACCAGGCTATGGCTATTTTTAAGGTTTAAGTGCCTCAGCAAGGGGGTGCTTTCTGCAAAAAGGGGAGAAAGGCAGCAAAGAGTGGCACCAACAAAAGTCCTTGGGAACTTTCTCCCAGACACTGGGGTAATGGCACCACTAACCTAAACGAGGGCAGTAATCTACCCAGTACCATGAGCTCCTGCTGCCAGGACAGTGGGATTGAGGCCACTCCATCTTCTGCTCTGTGTGCTGTCAGGCCCAGTGATTGGAGGCTCTTGTCCCCGCCAGCCAGATGCCCACAGAAGGCTGAGGGACCTGGGACTCAGTCCCTGGCTGGAGAACTGGCCAAGGACTAGGGCTTTATCATAAGAATCCCAAGCAGTGGGAGAGCCTCTGTGGGTACCAGTGCTGGGTCAGAGAGAACGGTGCTTGGCAGACGGTCCGCACCCACACTGTCCAGGCAAATACTGAGGGAGCCCTGTGTGCATTTAGAAAATGTTCTAGGAGCACTTTTTTTAAAACATCAGGAGAAACCGGTGACAGTAATTTTAATATTTTTTATTTCACTCAGTGCATCTAAAGTACAAACATTTATGCACACAATTAATGTAAGAATTACTTCTTCTCTCTCTTCTTTTTTGGTACCGGGGATCAAACTCGGGTCCTTGTGCTTGCGAGGCAGACGACAGAACCACTGGGCTAAATCCCCGGCTCAAATGTAAGAATTACTAAGGAAATGTTTTACACTATTTTTGTGGACTTTTTGGAATCCTGTATATATTACTCAAGTTGATACCATGTCTCACATTCACCTGACACATTTCGAGTGCCCAGGGCCCCGTGTGGCTGGTGGCTTCAGGGTCACCCAGAGTGAGTCTAGAGCTGCTGCATCCCTGGGCACCGTTCAGGGTGAGGAAGGAAGGAGCCAAGGATGCATCTGGGGCTGTGGAATCATGCATCATTTGATATAGGGTCCTTACAACATTCATCTGCCCTTTAAAAAAGCTTTAAACCATAACTAAGCTATAGGTAGTAATAATTATTTACATTTTCATAGGAATTTCAAACTTCAGTATGTTTCTTCCCTAGAGCTCCTGGCAGGCAGGCAGGCACCCTTCCTTTAGTGAGGGTCCCCTGCTGACTCACGTCCACATCTGCACTGCAGTTTCTAGAGGGCAGTGGAAGAGGAAACATCATCAGGCCAGAACCTTTGGATCAGTAGTGGGAATACAAGCAGGGCTAGGGATGCAAGAGAAAGGCTTCATCTGCCCAAGGTGGGCAGAAAAGAGATTCTGGCAGGGAGGGGAGTGGTGAGTATTTCCATAGAAGAGGCAGAGGGAGGGGCCTTTCCTAGGCAGGAGAGTTGGGATGAGAAACTCTGAGCCCAAACATCTATTTTCCTT
>NW_004624740.1:24867689-24966555 GCF_000247695.1 Heterocephalus glaber | reverse complement strand
GCCGACCTCCCTTCTCTCAGTACTGGGGATTGAGCCCAGGTCCTTTGTACTCAATGAGCTACATCCTCAGTGCCCGCCCCTCCTTTTTAATGTTTTGAGACAAGATCTTGCTAAGTTGCCGAGGCTCTCCCTTGAACTTGTGATCCTCCCAGAATGCTGGGAATCACAGGCATGTGCCATCACACCCAGCTGCATGTCAGTTTTTCAAGACAGGTTGGACCACCTGCTTGAGACAGGTGTTCACAGGAGGAGGTCAGGAGCCTGGGACCCTGGAACAGCTCTTCATCTGGCAAAGGGAGAGGCTCCTGGGGCGTGGTCCTCAGGAAGGGGATGGGTGGAAGGGCCTAATCCAGCCACCTCAATTCCAGGGTCTCTTCCTGCCTGCAGCCCCTAGTTTGTGTTGTTTTTGATAAATCTGAAATAAGTATATTGTGCATGCCACTCTGTGGTGGTATCGTGTGAAATTCTGCAGGAGCGTATGCATTAATAGCTGTTTAGGATGTGCTGATCCAGGAATCTTGGGGCAGAAGTGACCATTCCAGGGCTGTTCCAGACCCCAGCTGCATGGGCTTCCCATCTGGAAGCTGCAGGTTTTAATGTGCAGGGTGGGAGCTGGGGTCGAGCCTTCTGTCCACGCAAGGCCCGTGGCCACCACCAGGGAGAATAGCCACAGCACCTGGCAGAGGCCCATGCCCTCCAGGAAAGGCTTCTCCCCTGCACTCAGCAGTTTTGATTTCTATCTTATCAGCATGTTCCTCCTTTTGAACTGTGAATCCTAGTGACCAGAATGAGCTGTCTGCTTGGCCCAGGGCCAGCAGGCCCAGGTTACTGGAGTTTAGGGGGTACCCTGGGCCAGGGCGGCAGAGACGCAGCCCTCCTGTGGCTGCTGGGGACTGTGCACACTGGCAAGTTCCCCAGCCAGGAGACTTCACGCTAAAAATAACCTGGGGCCCGCATTCCCCCTCTGGCAAGCACCCTGTTCATAGCAGTGCATTCAAAAGGGTAAACGAAGCTTGCACAAGTGGAGTATCAGGAATGCAGAATGAGTGTGTTTATAGGGCTAGGGTGTGGGAGGCCCTGCGTTCTATCCCTAGTACTGGAAAGCAGGAAAAAGGCTTGTGCACCCCTCCTTGTCAGACTCATTGGATCCAGGGCCCCTGGCATGGACCCTGCCTCTCTCTCTCTCTGTGTGTGTGTGTGTGTGTGTGTGTGTGTGTGTGTGTGTGTGTGCTGAGGTCACATCTGTGCTCACATCAGGACAGGATGGTGACTGGTACTGGCCTGTACCTTCCCTGAATGGAGAGGTCCGTGGTGGCAGCTGCCTTGCTGCAGAGGAGGATGAGGCAGAGCTTTAGAAATAGGAAAGCAGCTGGCCCCACCCCGCCGCTCTGCTGCTGAGGCCTGAGCACCTGATTCAATGGGAAGGAGGAGAATTTGTGGGCTACCACACTGTGCTGTATGCCTGGCCCATGAGTCCTGTGCAAATGTCCTGTGAGCTTTTCCTCCTGCGATGCAGTATTCCCTGAGGCAGAGGTTGCCTGTGTGTGGTCCCTAGGCCAGTAGAGGAACATCACCCGGAGGGAAGCTTATTAGGAACACGCATTTTCAGGCCCCATCTGTGGCCTATGTATGGAAGGGGGAGCCTAGAATTTTTTTTTTTTTTAGACAGGGTCTCACTATGTAGTTCAGGCTGGACTTGAATGCACTATGTAGCCCAGGCAATCCTCCTGGCTCAGCCTCCTGAGTGCTGAGATCACAGGCATGGGTCACCATGCCTGGCTTTCTGGGATGTCTTAACAACCCCCCACCCTTACCTAAGGTACCCTGCTGCACAGGAAGTCTTGGGTTCTCCCAGCAGAGAGGGCAAGAGCAGAGCCCAGGGCTGCACTGAGCTCAGCTCTCCAATGAATGGCCTGGGCCAGTTGGGCAGCTGCAATGTGCCTCATTGCTCTCTTGTGTAGACTGGGTGTGGTAACAGTGTCCATCTTGCAGGATCACACTGGCTCTTAGGTTAAAACTGACAACAGTGGCACACACCTGTAATCCCAGCCCTCTGGGAGGCTGAGACAGGATTGTAAGTTTGAGCCTAGCCTGGGCAACTTTGTAACTTAGCAAGATCCTGTGTCAACATAAATTAAAAAGGCTGGGGATGTAGCTCAGCTCAAAGGCCCTGAGTTCAATCCCCAGCACCACGAAACAACCAAATAAGGAGAAAAAACTTTTCAACAGTGCTGCCCTATGGCGGGCAGATGGCTCTAACGCATGGAGCCAGCCGGCCCTACTCCAGGCCTGTTGGACCTCAAGGCTGTGTGCTCTTCGAATTATGCTGACGATTCTTCAGCATCCCCACTCATGGTGCTGTTAAGGTGTCCAGTCCTGCAGAAAAAACAAACACAGCTCTGGTTTGTGTGCAGGGGGCACTTGGGGAAGGATCTCGCAGCCGCATCGAAGCTTGGCCCTCAGCACCCTTCCCAATGGGGGCCCCTCGTGCATGCACAAGAGTGTGGCATGTCTTCTTTTCCTCCTGTCAGCTGCTGTCTACTTAGCATTGATCCAGACCTTTTCCTAGTCTGGGTTTCCTGGGGGCTGCTGAGATTCATTACTGAGCATCATGGACCAGACGTGTGGCAGGGCAGACGGTGGCAGATGGCATGTGCTTGTGGTGGCCCCTATCCTGTTGCTAATGTGCCTCCTTGCCCAGAGTTGCCTGTGGCCACCATAAGAGGCTGGTGGGGAATTGGGTGTTGGGAATCCTGGCCCAGCCCTGTTCACGGCACATCCCTGTGCTAGGAAGGGCTGGGGCCGAGAGAGTAAGCAGGCTCCTTTGGCCCATTTCCTGTGTTCCACCCGCCCCACCCTGAGTGGTCCTGGTGGCCCCCAGCATTGTAAGTCTGTCTACCACCACACTTCCAGCCCCCACCCTGGCCCCATCTTCTCAGCACACCGTTTCTGATATCACACTCAGATCCCTTTCATTCCCACCCCCCTCTGGTGGCCTCATCCGCGGGGCTGCATTGGTCCCCGTGGGGCCCCAGTGAATACCCCGAGCTCCTGGCCTGCCTGCCCACAGCCCATGACCCCTCCTCTCCATCCTGTTCAGTAAGTGCTTCACACTTGCACACATGGCAACAGCGCGGCTTTGCCTTCTTCCCAGGGAGCTGGTCAGATGGCCCGCTCAGGCTCTGGGGGCCTTGTCTACCCTGTAGCTCTGCACCTTCTGGTCGGGGCCCCTGCTGGGTGAAGTCACACCTGGTGCTGGCTTCCTGATGGTGGAAGGGTGTCTCCCACCTGTGCTGCAGGAGCTCTGCATCCCCACATGGGGTTCTGGAGGCAGGCTGTCCTCGGGATGTTTCTGAAGGACCCCTGGGGACCATCCTCGGGAGGCTCCCAGGGTCTCTGGGGAGGACAGGACTTCTGTTCATTGAGTTGCCCCTTTTGGATGGTCGGTTCCCTTGTCAACAGTGTCAGAGGAGCCACAGGGGTCCTTGTGCGGACCTCGCTGGCCTGGGGGTCGCTGTCAGTGTCTTCCTGTGGCCCCAGAGCTGCAGCTCTGCCCCTGTGTGCTGAGAGAGAGAGAGATGCAGACAGGAGCTGGAACAACACAGGCTCCTCCCCCGGGTCCAGAGGTTGGAAGTCTGAGCGGAGGGCTGCACAGGGCCTCTCTCGGCCTGGTCTCTCCTCAGTACTCCGTGTCCATTTTCTCTTCTTCTAAGGACAGAAGGCGTGTTGGATTCAGGCTACTAATGGCCTTGTTTTAACTTAAATACTGCTTTAAAGACCTTCTGTCCATATTGCATGGCTTCTCTTAGATGAGAAAGCTAACATATAAATGAAGGAAAGATGGTCGGAAACAGGAAGCCAGGCTTCTTGGAGATGGGGACGGAGGTTGGGGGAGGTAAGGGGATTAAAAGTGGTGGCGTATGCAGCAGTTCCCCAGATGAGCGTCAGTGTGCACACAGACATTCACTAAGAAAAGAAGAAAAGACCTTTTCTCCAAATTTGGTCACATTCTGAGTTACAAGGTTAGAACTTCACGTAGGAATTTTCGAGGGACACGGTTCATTCACCTCCTGACATCCGGTCGAGAGTCGTTTGCCTGGGCATTTGGGGAAAGGACACCTCAAGGTGGCTATGCTCGCTGAGGGCAGAGCAGGGGTGGAGCAAGGACGTGCTGGGGGTCGGGAGGGAGGGCAGATCACTGAGCCAGCCCAGAGATAAATCCACAGTAAATAGTGTTTCTTCCCCCACTGAGAAAGGGAGCAGACAGAAGCCTGGCTTATTGTTGCATCCTCTGTGCCTGGCACATGTGGTAGCTCTGTAAATGTTTGTTGAGTGAATACATGAAAGCATGAGCGGAAAGCATAAGTGCACAGTAATTAAAATAGCAATTGGTGGATGAGTAGAGACGCAGATGAAAGGGACAGAATAATATTTCAAAAGCCAATCCTGGCATTTACGAGAAGCTAATAAATGGTGGCAGAGCCTCATGAATCCATACGGAGAAGGGATGGGTAATTACATCGATGACCCGTGCAAAGTAATTAGATCCTTCCCTCACACCATGCCTGAAAACTTCTGACCAGACATTTCAAACTGAACCCTAGGAAGAAGCTAAGAAAAAATAGGGACGCCTTCTTTTCTAAGGCTGAACTGGCTTTGCAAACACAAAACAGTGAGAAAACTATCAGAAAGAATAAAGAGCAATGGATTGGGCTGCTTTTAAAAATTAACTTTTGTGCATCACAAATATCAGAAACTTTGAAGTCAGTTTATAAAAATTTGCCTCCAGTGACAGAAAAGAAATTTAAATTCTTAAATATAGATATTACTTATATAAATAGATAGGGGAAACCATTTATATCTTGATAGAAAAATAGCCAAAGGAAGGATGTAGATCATGCATGGAAGAAAGAAATACAAGCGGCCAAGTGATGTAGGAGAAATGTTTAACTTGTTGCTAACTGAGAAATCCAAACGAAACTGTGACCTCTTTGTCTATCAGGTAACCCTGCAGGGGTTATGTTAAGAAAGCCACTTTCCTGGGCCAGGAGTTAGCTCAGTGGCACTGCTCCTGCCTCACAAGCACAAGGTCCTGGGTTCAATCCCAGGTAAAAAAAAAAAAAGAAAGTCACTTTCCAAAATTGCTGGTAGAAGATAGCCGGAAATGGTTTCTCTGGCTTAAAGAGGTTTTAACTATGGACAGATGTTTCGAGAGAGTAAGTGCAACTCCAGAAATCCAGCTTAAGGAAATAGCAAAACACACCCAATATTTTTGCAAAGATATCCATTAATCATAAGTCAAGAAAATGTGTAAAAAAATTAAGATGCCCAGAAGAAGAGGAAGTAGTGAATTATGGTAGAAACACATAGGAAATATCATAGCACCATTAAAGATAAATTTTTAAAGAATAGGACTGCAACAGTTTTTAACCTTTATTGTATCATCCTAGCTAATGCCCTGTGGGCTAACTCAAGTCACATGACCACGCCAGACTAGCTGGGCACGCAGGGGCCACCAGTGTGACCATGAACTGTATGTGGTGTTGATGATGAGGCTACAGTTGCTGGGATGCCCAGAGACACGCAGATATATGCAAACTTACCAGTGTGTTATCAGTGCTTACCCTCCAACTCATTCTGTGTGTTTTCACATTTTCCTACGTGAGCAGGCAAATTAGGAGGCTATATTTCATCCTCATAGTGAAAAGAATATCTTGAATTCTTGTATGGCTCTGGGTTTGGAGGACTTACTATACAATCCCAGAGTCAGGAGGCTTGAGGTGGGTGGAAATAACTGGTGGTGAGTGGCTTATTAGATGTGAGGACACTGTGAGGAGTGAGTGGGTAGGCTCAAGAATAACATGGCCATAGCCAGGGATTTAGCTCAGTGGTTCCCCCACCTGCCTCACAAGCGCAAGGTCCTAAGTTCGATCCCTGGTACCAAAATGAAGAATAACATGGCCTTGGTTGGATGGGGAAACTTTCCTCAGAAAGTCTTATCTCACGGGTGGGGTTTTGAAGCTCCACTATAGCATCCTGGCTGGAGGTCAGCGGGTGTTAGAAATACAGAGCTGGGGTTCTGTGGGAGAAGGGAGAGGGTGCTGGAGAGATCTAGGATTTGAATCACTGGGGGTCATTGTGCTCGAGAAGATGATTGGTGGGAGTAGCACGGAAGTGGGAGGAAGGAGGACAGAGAATGGGCTCTTGGACTCACCAACTTTTATGGCCCTAGTAGGAGACATGCCCGGTCCGTGTCAATCCAGACACCACGTCATTGTGACTTCACTCCCAATCCCCTCTCTGTCCCCAGCCCTAGGCGGCCCCCAGCATAGGATCTGAGCATCTCGGGCTTCTCATGACCATGTGTGTAATGGGTTGTGGGTGGGCGAGTTCTTGGTATCAGCCCATCAGCCCCAGGAGAGCAGGGCCAGGCGACATCTTGTTCTCTTAGTGATCCCTGGTGTCCAGCACAGCGTGGCCTGGACTTCCTGGGAGGGTGAGCACACACAGCCAGTGAGCCAGGGAAGGAAGATGGAGAGATAGGAGGAGGATTCTAAAGCATTTAAAGAGAGGATGCTGGCAGTGGTGCCAATCCATGACTAGATCTCAAAAGAGGAAAGCAGGTCCTGGGGAAAAGGAACGCGATCCATCTCTGGTGAGCACAAGAGTACTGACTGGTCTCAGAAAAAAGGAGCGGAAACTCTTCTGAGTTGGGAGGACCACAAAGAGGATGGGATGATCCTAGAAGGAGGAGAAGGTGGTCACAGAGCAGAGTGAACATCCTGGCTCGAGGTCACCTGTATTGATGGCTCTTGGGCAGTGTTATCAGAGTGTCCACAGGAAATGGACGTCCTGTGTGAGAAATAAAATTGTACCATCTGGTCCTATGGCACCCTCCCCCCAAAGCTGCTGAGCGTCCCCCAGACAGCTGAGGGGTGCTGCCTTCCCTGGTAGCATGGCTGCTCAGGGCCTTTCTGTCAGATTGTATCAATGAGATGAAAGTAGTATCAGTAGTTTGTTATGATACCCAAATTCAACGAGTCTCAAAATATTTAGTGACTTAGCATCCACCTCCTCTGGGAACTTGTTAGAAATGCAAATTCTCAGGCCGTACCTGGGTCCTACTTAAAATGACAACTCTGGAGGTGCACCCGGCAGGCAGTTTTAAGGCCCCTCTGCAAGGAGTGTTCACCACGCCTGCAGAACCAGTGTCCTACTCCAGAAGCCTGTCATGGGGGTACACACCTGTAATCCCAGCCCTCTGAGAGGCCAGGTCAGAAGGGTGGCCAAATTTGAGTCCAGCTTGGGCAACTTAGTGACTTAGCTAGGTCCTGTCTCAGAAAGGTCCTAGGGGAAGGAAAAACAACCACTATAAGCTGACAGCTGCTGGAACTACCTAGCTCTGGTTGCCAAGAAGGGAGGATCCTCCAGCAGGTGGAAATGTTCCCACCCACTCCTTTGAAGTCATCTGTGGGAAGCCTGTTCTAGAATTCCCTGAGCTGGGACAGTTGGGCCCCTGACAAGTGACAGGTTCTGCCAGGTCCCAGGCAGCTCGCCTGGCCTGGCTGTCATCTCTACACAGGTTCTGGGCCAGCAGGGGCCCTACCCCAGCCCCCAGAATGTGCTATGTTAAACTGCAAGGGTCAGAGGGTCTGGACTGCAGGCTCACTGGAGCATAAGCTTTCACTCAAAGGGGCTGGATTCATAGCAGTGACATCTGAGACCTGTGGCTTTGAACACACTGAAATGTTGCCCCTAATGAAAACCAGACCCCAAACCCCAGCTGCTACCTTCCCTGTGACTGCACCCTGCCAGGTCATTAGCCCCTAAATGCACCTTGGGGCTCCCTTGGCGATGAGAGCCAGCTTGCAGGGGCCAAGGCTGCCAAGGCTATAAAAGGGCTTCGCTCCTAGTTGCCAGTGGTGGGTACCAACTGCTGGAGATACATCGAGGGTTTTCCTCCTTGCAAGGCAGAGGTACAGAGAGCCAGAGCCCAGCTGGCTACCCATGTCTGAGGCTGACTCCAGAAACCAGAGGCTGGAATTTCACAGCCAGACACCAGTGCACAGTAGTAGCGCTTGCCGCTGAAACAGGATGCCCACTAGCATGTCGAAAGCCTGTCTGCCGTGTTGGGGGCCTTGCTGCCTGGGCTCTTTCGCTGTGCATTGTGAAGCCAGCATGCATTCAGATCCTGGGGACAGGGGCCGCCTCTGTCCCCTGAGGGCAGCTGCCCCATGTGGCAGGGTAGAGCCTTAATTGCCTGCCAGGTCTCAGGAGCACACCCCCCCCCTTTTGTGAGGCTCCTGGGCTTGCCTGCAAACCACAGCCGTGTGTCCAGTGCCACTCCATCCCTTCACACTTTGCACACTGGTATAGGTCGGTCTTCTCTGCTGCCACAGGCATGGGGAGGCCAGGCAGCCCAGCTTCCGGGTTAGCTACTCACATGGCTTTGAGCCAATGAGCAGATCCTTCCAGATCCTACCCAAGACCCCATCCCTCAGACTTATTCCTGCTGGGGTCCCGGCAAAGCTCTTGGGCCAAAATATTGATAGAAGTTTCTCATCAAGATCATTTGGGAAATCTAAAAAGGCCAGAGTACCATATTCCCATGTCCAGAGAGATCTATCCAGTTCTCTCCCTCCAGGGGAGGAGGGAAAGGAGTGGCCTGAGAGCGCGCCCCATCATCCTGGCAGGACTCCCTCAGTGTGCCTCCCCTGTGGCTCCTGGAGGTGGAGATGGCTCCTTCCTCCACCAGCACTCATTGGTTCCGATGACAGAACTGAAAAAGGACCAGTAAAATGTTCAGTCTCTCTAGTGACCCAGTGAAGGGTAAGTGTAAGCCGTGTGACACCGCGGGGGGATGGGTGAGGAGTTTAAGGTCACCAGAGTAAGAAAGTGAGCTGCACAGCAGCTAGAGGAGCTCTCAGTCTGCGAGGAGGTTTTGCACTTCTTTAAAATCTTACGAATGTGCATAGCCCTAGCCCTAGTGCTCCTGGGCATTTATTGTTGAGAACGAAGTTGTGCAGAGAACAGTATGTTGAAAGTTTTTCACTAAAATGATGATTAGAAACAGTGACAAGTTGGAAACAACCTTGGTGTCCAACCCAGCTCCTTCCTATCTCTTTTATTTTGTAATTTTTAAATAATTTTAAATTTTTTATTGGTACACATACAAAACACACGTAATTCTCTTTATTTTCTCTTTCTCCTCTCCCACCTCTCTCCCTGCATCCAAAACTACATCCCTTTGTATTTGTGTATATCTCCATTAAGATCACATACTTAGTGACATGGAGTCATATATCCCTTATTAATAATGACAAGGATTTGCAACGTTACCTGATGACATTTTAAAAGTAACAGAAAATAGCCTATACAATATGGGTAGAATGCTATAAAATGTATATATCCATTTTCCAAAGATTTAGGGTATCTATCAAGACCTTAGTGGCAATTCATAGGTAGCAAGATTATGGTTGATGTTTGTTTTTTTGGGTTTTTTTCCTGAATTTTCTGCAAAAAAACATATGTTTTGTAGATGACTTATTTGAAACTAAATAAGCGGTTTCTGTGAAATAGGACCCTGAAACCATTGCTTTCGACAGCTCCCTGTGCCGACTGTAACTGGTGTATGTCATAGGGAAGGTTGAAGGTTTGCCTTTTGTTGATCAATGAAGCCGTTACCCGGGACATGACCCAGGGGTGAATTCTGTCTGGCTTAAAAGGAAGAGAAACCTTATGGAGAGGTGAAAGGTCAGCTTTGAAAGGCAGATGAAGAATTTTGGCAGGAGCATAAATTTGGAGTCACAGACCCTGTATTGTGTCAGATAATTTTCTAATTTCCAGTGTACTTTGAAAGAGGAAATTTCTTTTTCGCTTCTCTGGCCTGTTAATCACTCTTCCTCTTTCCCAGAAAAATAAAACAAGTGGCAGAGTTCTTAAGGCAGTGACAGTATGCTGGAAAAAGCAGTAGTGACCCCAGCTGGCCATAGAGGACACCAGGCCTTGGCAGTGCTAGGGATCGAACCCAGGGCCTTTGCACCGAGCTACATCCCTAACCCTTTTCTTATTTCTTATTCTGAGGAACAGTCTCCCTAAGTTGCCCAGGCTGGGCTCCAACTTGTGATTCCTGTGCCTCAGTCTCCTAGGGTGCTGGGGTTATAGGTGTGGGCTACCAGGCTTGGCTGATCCATTTCCTACTCAAGTGCAGGGTGTGGAGCAATCATTGTACTGAGTCCTGTGTGAAAAATGCAGTAAGCATCTTCCTGCCTAAAGAGATGTGGCCAGATCTAGAACTGGGCAATAGAAGGACGCTGCGCAGGCGAAAGTGGCGATGTTGTCCAGTGTCAGCTGGACAGAGCTCACTGTTGCTCCTGGAGGCTTGAGGACTGGTGCCTGGGGGTGGGCAGGGAGTTGCTCCTAGGAGGATGGGTGGAAGTACCTGGGCCAGCTTCCTGTGGCATCAGAAGCCGGAGCCCTGCCCCAGCACACTGAGATGTGTCCCCACTAGGATAGAGGAGCGTGTGATGAGATACATGTGTGACACAGTGCTGGGCATGGCATCTATGTGCTAGGTCTGTGTGTGATCCAGGTTTGGTTCCATGAACTTTCCTGTAGGGTTAAAAATTGTCATACTTAAAATGTTGGGAACATAAAGAGCAGCTAGACAGCAAAACCTAAATTCATGCACATTTACAAAAAAACAAAAACCCAGAGAACAGGGAATCCCCTATGAATTCCCAAATGGAAAAGGGAAGGACTGAGAAAACTCAAAACCCCTAATGATTGGGCTGGTACTGCACAGGGTGCTAAAGAAAGTGCAGGAAGGCGGCCGGACAGGAGATCAGGAAGGCAGCAGCCTTCACCTGTCCCCAGGTGAGGTGGTGGAGTCGGCACCATCCCCATAGGAGACACAGAGGCCACTTCGATCTCTTGTTTCCTTCCCCATCCCCGGGGAAAACCAAAGAGCAACTTGGGAAGAGCAGCTGGAGAGAGAGGTGGTGCAAACTGCAAAGATAATTTGTGTGCAGGGCAGGGGGCTGCTTCTTGGGGGAAAGTGCCCTGCCATGTTAAGGAGGAAGTTGCAGGTTAGCTTGGAGCAGGGAGGTGAGTGGTGCTGACTTAGGGACAGCTGGGCTGGGGCCTCACATCCACTTGGATTAAACGTGGCCAGACAGCACCTCCCGGAAGTCTGACGTGAGAAGGGGCGTTGGTGATGAAGGGAGGCGGTCCCTGTGGAGTCCTGAGCCTGGTGTGATGCATGGCTGTGCTCTCACTGTGGGAGCTGGCCCTTCAGCCTGTATCTTTAAAGCAGAGTTAAAACCAGACCTAGCGGCCCGTGCTGTCATCCCAGCACTCTGGGAGGCTGAGGCAGGAAAGATGGAAAGCTCAAGTGCCACCTGGGCAACTTAGTGAGACCTTGTCTCAAAAGAAAAGATAAAGGGCTAGGAATGCAGCTCAGTGAGAAGGTGCTGGGCATGGGGGAGAAGTTAATGACAGCGATGGCCATGCCGGTGCCGGTGCCGCAGAGAACCAGACAGTGTCCCGTGCTGCGGCTTCGGAGGTGAGCGAAACCCAGTGCTCTCTCCTTTCCCTTTCACCCTCATAGCAGGCTTACAGCTAACCTGGACTCTAAAAGGAATAATCAGAATAGCAATTTTTTTTTCCAGTTTAAGGGAAGAGTTTCACTTTTCGTTTTAAAATGACCTGATGTTTAATTTCTTTTTGGCATTTTCTGCCTCATCTCCTGGAGTTGTGACCCTTGCCCTTTGGTCAAGGGACTCACGTTTTGAATAAACATTACAGCTTTAGAAGACGTAGGAACCGGTTCTATCATACGGGTTGAGCATCCTTAGTCTAAAGTCCAAACGGCTCCAGAATCCAATTTTTTTCTTTTTTTCTTGGCAGTATTGGGGATTGAACCCAGGGCCTTCACACTGAGCAGCAGCACCAGCCCATTTTATTGTTTTGAGACAGGATTTTGCTAAGTCACTAAGTTGTCCAGGCTGGGGTTGAATTTGCAATCCCCCTACCTCAGCCTCCCAGAGTGCTGAGATTACAGGCATGTACTACCACACCGGCTCAAAATCCAAATTGAGCACTGATGCTGCAAGGAAAATTCCACAGTCTGACCTCATGTGACAGGTTGTAACCAAAACACACACACACTAAAAGTTACCTTCAAGCTATGTTTATAAGGTATACATGAAACCTAAATGTGTTTCTTTTAGACTTGCGTTCCATCCCCAAGATATCTCATTATATCTATGCAAATAGTTCAAAATTCAAAAATAACAAACCCAAACTCTGAAATGCTTCTGGTCCCAAGCATTTTAGATAAGGAATATTCAACCTGTATATGTTTTGCTTATTATCTGTTTCCTAATTCAATTTTAAGAGATGAAGGAAAATAAAACTGTGTTGTCTGCTCAGCTCCAGAAAGGTTAAAACAAATTCTTTGTATTTCTTTGAGGCAGAGTAGCTTGAACTGATCTGGAGTTAAAAGTGTTGACTGCTAATGACTGCAATGAAATTGTTCAGTAATGGTGGTGGGAATAATTCAAGCCCCAGCCTCACTGTTTCTGGCGCTTTCAACAGCAAACCCAGGACCCTTTTCAGGCTGCTGCTCAGTCCCTTAGAACCTGCTTTTAAAGTGGCTAAATACCATGTACTTGTTGTTAAACCTGTTTGATTTGGAAGAATGAAAGCCTTAAATACTTCCCAGTTCTAATGAAGATGAGAATTACTTATCCAGTCAATCCATTTCAATTCAGAAAGAACATCACCTGCCATCATTTATGGAGTACCGACTGTGGACTAGAGGGAGTATACTATAATAAGCGTCACTTCATCAAATTCTCACAGTGAACCTATTAAATGAATCATTATCCTGGTTTTACAGGGGAGAGAATCCCATCTCTGATCTTGTGGCTTCTTGACATCCCCATGGCCTGCTGGCCACGCATGCACCTGTAAACTTCACCATCCACACCCTCGACCCTTCCTTACTTTTCGTAAACTCATCACTATGAGACGCATTATATAGCTGTATGATTTATTATTTGTTCCTTTAATGACATATAGAATGGAAGTGCTACATATTCTATAATTATTAGTTTGTTGCAGGTCCTTCTTGTTCTGTCTGTTCAGGCTGCTGTGATAAGACATCATAGACTGGGTGGTTTATAAACAACAGTAATTTATTTCTCACAGTTTTGGAGACTGGGAAGCCCAAGATCGAGGTAACAACAGATTCAATCCCTTGTTCATAGATAATACTGTGTAGCAGTGTCCTTGAGTGGTAGAAGGGCAGACGGCTCTCTGGAGCATCTTTTACAGGCATCTCTCAAAGACGGTGTGGCTGGTTTCTTTGCAACAAAGTGAATGCTTCAATAAAGCCCATCACACATTTTTTTTCTCAGTGCATGGAAAATTTGTTTATACTATAACTGTACCCTATGGAGTGTGCTATAGCACTATGTTAAAAAATGTACAGACCTTAATTTAAAAGTACTGTGTTGCTAAGAACAGGCTAATTAGCATTCGAGCCTTCACTGGGTTGTAATCCCTTTGCCAGCAGAGAGTCTCACCTCGATCTTGGCACTGCTGATGGCCTGGGGTGGTGCCTGCTGAAGCCGCTGGCTGTGGCCTGTTCTTGAAATAAGATAGCAGTACCAACTCATCCTTTCACAGAAGGTTTCTCTGTGACATGTGATGCCGTTTGGTAGCATTTTACCCACAGGAGAACACCTTTCAAAGTGGAGTCATTCGTCCTTGTGCTAGTTGATTGTCCTGGTTGGCACATCCCTGGGAAGTTAGACCTTGCTCTTAGTTTGAGTGTTTCAGTAATGTGTATCTTGTGCAGACAAAACACAAAACACTGGAGCCATTCTTCTCAACTCCCACCGCTGCCTCGTTAGCTGAGGTTTTGTGACAGAATAAAGCCTCTGTGGCGTCTGCAGTGGTGGCCACGGCATCTTCCCCAGGAGTTGGTGGAGTCCATCCCAAGAAACAAACTCCTTTGGTCCCCTGTGGGAAGCAGCTGTTCATCTGCTGAAGTTCCTTCCTGAGATCTTAGCAATTCGGTGGTATCTCCCCCTCCTCTTCTTGTTGTAGTTCCCTTGCTGTTTCTATCACATATGCGGCTACTTCCTCCCCTGAAGTCTTGGACCTCCAGAGTCATTCATGATGGTTGGAATCAACTCTTCCAGACTCTTGTTGGTGTTGACACTTTGACCTCCTCCCAAGAGTCATGGACGTTCTCCATGGCTTCAGGAGTGGTGATCCTTTCCAGAGAGTTCCCACTCACTTTGCCCATGTCCATCAGGGGAGTCCCATTGAGAGCAGCCAGTGCCTCACCAGATGTGCGTCTTCAGTAACAAACCCAGAAGTGATAGTGACTCCTTGGTCCGAGGGCTGCAGAGTACGTGCTGGATAGCAGCCTGGAATCTGCATCATGTTGTGCATCTCTGCTGGTCCCCTTGGGTGACCAGGGGCATTGTGGGTGAGCAGCTGTGTTGGAAGGGAATCGTTTCTGGCCTGGGAAAGAGCCAGAAGTCACTCGATGTCAAATCCGGTGAATAAGGTAGATAAGGACACATCATATTATTTTTGCTGGACAGAAATTTCTGTAAATGTTTAAATTGATCCAGGACATCAAAGCAGCCCAAAAAGACACAAAAGAGACTTCCAGACCTGCTTCAGAAAGCAGCCACATTGATGTGTGTTTGAAGCAAAGAAGAGTCTTTTGAGGAGGAGTCATGGCAATGTGGCTTTTACTATAGTAATCTTTAAAAGTTTTTATTTGAACATTCACTGTGCTCTTTATCATACCTCATATTTATTGCATACCTCTGTATCTCATACCCCATCTTGTCAGTATAAAAGCAGTGGAAAGGTAAAATGTGGGAGTCCTCGGAGGAGGTGTCTGGAGTGAGTATTGATCCTAGTCCCCTCTGGGTAGAATCTGTTCCAGAGGCCTAGGCGTCTCCAGAATTGCGTGTTTACCCCTGAGTGCTTTGTAGCCCTCATGCTCTCGTAAGTGTCCCTAAAGCCCTCAGACTGCAGGGATTCATGGCAGCGTGTCTTGGCCACATCCCACTCTGCCTCATTGTCCACTGTGTCTGTCCTTCCCACGCCACTTCTTGGTCCCTTCTGGACCTCACCATGCCGGCTGTGCTCCAGCTGGGTAAGTCACACTCAAGCACCAGGCCTCGGCAAGGAGCCTTGTTTAGCAGACATTAATTACACACATTCTGGATGATCCTAGTGTCACTTGTCTGACTTTGGAGCTCACCCTTGAAGCTCTTTTTTTGAACTGCATCGTGGCTGTCAGTGGCTTCTGTGTGATTTACCTTCCTTTTCCAAGCAGAGGCAGAAACGAAAGCTGCGGTTCATTGTAGCTCCATCTGGGAACTCACCAGAGCATGCTGGGTAAGCTGCAGCCCATTGACAGTTGTGTCCCTTTGGCCAGTTTGCCTGGTCCTCACTGGGAGCGGGGAGGTCCTCAGGAAGGCACCCTACCCTGGGGCATGCTCCCTGGCAGCATGCGAGTTCTCTTCAGCTGTTTGAGGGCAGAGGTGGGATCGTGTTCATTTTGTGCCCTGATGCATGGCACAGTTTCTAAAATGCACCAGCTCTTCGAGGTATGTTTCTGGAATTCTCAGGAGGTGGGAGGGGGGGTGAATTGAAAATGAGCTCTGAGATGCTCGGCCAGGCCCAGGAGCTAGATGCTGTCAAATGGAAGATCTGCTAAGTAGGTCTCTTGCTTCTTCCTATCTATGAAATTTCCTGCTGGGGAGTACCTGATGAGCTAGAAGAATCTGATATCATAAACACTGAAGTAAGTACCGCAGACTTGAAGAGTATCCAGCACCAGCAGGAATGACGTGAGCATAGTTACATAACAGGGAACACCCAAGAATGTTCTCAGAGACGGCAGCTTGCAGGAGGACGAGGCACAGCTTGCACAGAGAACCAGGGGAGCGGCAGCACCCCGAGACACCCATGGTTCCCCTGTTGGAACTCAGGCTCTACAGGCTCTCTTGTCATCTTCTCCCCCCTACCCCTAAAGCTGTTGCATTTTAGGTCTGGGTTTTAGTAAGGTGCAAGTGTCTATTTTTTCTGCCTTCTGCATCCCTGTTGCCATTAATACTATTTGACGTTGATTTTAGGGCAGATGCCAAATTGGTTTGGGTTCACATTCAGTGGCAGCTAGCTGGATGTCAAGAAAGATTCTGAAATTGACTCAGAATTTAGTGTAGGGAAGTTCCATGGATGGGGAAGGGTGGAAAGAAGCAATATGCACACCAAGGGTTTGCCATCCCTGTCCTAGGGCACCATAGAACAGGGAGAGCGGGGAGTGGTATTCTCCATCTTGTTACCTAAATAAGAGTCAACTGAAGTTATTTTAATTTCACTTTCACCCAGAGCCTGAAACTGTAGGGTTTCGGATCATGTTCTACAGTGGTTTGAGCTCAGTATCTTAGTGAACAGAGAGGAGGGGAGAGGTAAATATCATGAACAGTGCTCCAGCCTTTTCTCAAACCTGTTGATATCTGATATCTGATACTAAATCAGGCCTCCTGACTGCGGAAGAGGAAGGAGGGAAAGACTAATTAAAAAGTCCCTCCAATGGCCATGTTTTCCAGGAGCTTTTTCAGAGGTAATTTAAGCTTCTGGAACTTGAGCTACAACGGCATCGTCCTAACTGAGCATCTGAGTGGCTGAGTTGCCCTCCGGATCTCTAACCTGGAGTCTTTGATTTGTGCATGAGGAACTGAAATGTGCTGAGGAGCAGCGGGTGCCTTTGACCTGCCCACAGAAGAATTTCATCAGTGGCAGTGACTCCACCACGCCCACACCCAGCAGCTGTTGTCATGGCAAATCCACCTAGGTGTTCTGTTTGAGGCCTTCTTTTCCAGATGGAGAAACTAAAGCCTGGCCTGTGATTCTTACTTACCGTGGAAATGTGTGAGCTGAATGTGTCAACTATGAACACATCTTGGCCTAGCCAGCACATTCTCCTTGAATGCTTTCCATAAGCAAATGTATCTGTGAGGCTGCACACTTGGGAGGAGTCAGGACAAAATCACCCTCAACACATAAATGCTTTAAAGATACCATTTAGTGCACCAAAGAAAGTACAATGTTGGGAACAAGGACACTGTTTTCCTTGGTGTCCAGGGAGGCTGCTTGAAGGAGCTGACATTCACATTTCAACCAGGGAGAGGTAAGAAGATAGGGTTTGTGTTGTGACACTTGGGGGAAACCCTTCCAGCCCAGAAAAGCAACAAGGGCGGGCCTATCTGGTGCACAGAAGGAAAGCTGGTGAGCTAGGAGCAACGGGAAGGCACAGAGACTGGTCCTTTCTGATGTTTGCTCAATCGTGGTGGTTGTTGGTGGTTTCTTATAACCTTGTAAATATTCATTGCACTTCCTGGAGCTGGTTTCCATTTGCTTGGATATACTTAATTGTCCAGAGAGAGCATGAAGAATTCTGCACACTTAAGGAAAGCCCTTAAGTTTGGCACCATCCCTATAGAGGAAGCTGTGAGGCCCAGGTGGGACCGGCTCTCTCTGCAGAACCGAACAGCCTGGTGTGGTGCAGACTGCATGACAGGGGACTCCATGCCCATTAGCCAGGTGGGTAGGGAACATCAGGACACCGCCCACAGCTGACCCTCTCTCTGAAGGACCTGAGTCTCACCTATCCTCCTGGATGCTGGATGGCCTTCCTCCCCACCTGGCCCCTGGCAAGGCCATCTTGGTCCCTCTGAGAAGCCTCCTGTGATGGCCCGGCCCCCATCCATACCTCTGTGTGTATGCTTAGCCATTGTACATCATATCCCCGATGGACCGGGTTTCCCAAGGGGCCGTGAGCTCCTTGCAGGCAGGCGGTGTGTCATCAAGTTGTCATCTGTGCTTGGCCACCTGCATTCAGTAGGTGCCATCGGTGTTTGCTGAGCCAGGGTACAGGGGGGCAGGCCCTCCAGATGCAGGGATGTTAGCTGTCTGCTCATTCCCCATCCAAAGGACCCCCAGTGAAGATTCATCCTGGACATGGTAGCTGTTTTCTTCTTCACAGTCCTGAATCGATTCCAATACTTTGAATGAAGCAGTTATCAGTTACTCTTGGAGTACTTTCTAGTGAAATGCATAACAAAATCTACCATTTTAACCATTTTTAAGTGACCAGTTCTGTGGCATGGAGTGGACATTATTATGTAATTATCACCACTATCCATCTCCAGAACTTTTTCTTTATTCCAAACTGCCAAACTGGGAAGTCCATACCCATACAACAATAACTTCCCATTCTCCCAACTTCTAGGCTGCTGGGAAAGCACATTCTGCTTTTTGTCTCTATCCCCTTGACCACTAGGTGCCTCGTGTGAGCAAATTATGCAGTGTGTGCCATCTTCCTTCACTCAGCATAATGTCTTCAGAGTTCTTCCGCGTTGTAGCGTGTGTTCGAATTCCCTTCCTTTTTAAGGCTGAATAATATATGCAGTAACTATTATGTGCTATGTTTTGTTTATGCATTCACTTATCAGTGGACATTTGAGTTGTACCTACCTTTTGGTTAATAGGAATAATGTTTCTATGAGCATTGATGTGCAAATACCTTTCCAAGCGCCTGCTTCCAACTCTTCTGGGAATAGACCAGAAACTGCAATTACCAAATCATTTGGGAAAATCGCTTTAAAATTTCGAGACATTTTTAATATTTTTTTGGAATGGTCATTTGATTCATGCAAAAGGTGAATCACCAGGGCCGGGGATTTAGCTCAGTGGTTCCACCGCTTGCCTCGTAAGTGCAAGGATCCGAGTTCGATCCCCAGTACCAAAAAAAAAAACTAGTGAATCACCTTAGGATGGGAGGTGGCACAGAAATGCAGGCTGAGATGTCATACTGTTGCTCTTGTGACTTGGGTGATGCTGCCTGTGATGATGCAAAACGATTTCAAGTGTGGTTTCCTTTTCCCTTACAGCATAAAGCTCCTAGCTGTGCAAGACATACTTGACAAAGAGGCCCTGGAAAAGGTAAGTCTTTTTCTCTATCCAGCCCACATTCACAGACCAGAGTGCCTCGCATGGGGGAAACCCGCTCTCTGTCACCAGAGCCAGTGTATGCTACAGAGATGGTCAGTTACTTTCTATTCCTGGCAGTCGGTGAGCCGTGCAGAAGTTCCATGCAAACTCCCCATCTCGCTCATGGTCTCCCCACACTTGCTGGGCTCTTTAGTGCCACCTGAGCCAGGCCTGGCCCTGAGAGCCTCACTCTAGAGAGGGCCTTCATGCTTCTCAGAGCCACCCACAGAGGCCTCGGTGTGCCAGGCTCTGTGCCGACCCCTTTGCGGCCTCTGTTGTGCTGCCCATTGTATCTGAGGGTGTGGTTGATTGGGGGAAGCCCAGCAAGGCTCACTGCTTGCCCCGGTGGCTGAACAAAGGGAACAGTGCTGAGTGGACTCCCACAGCTCCACTTCCAAAGTGGGTGCTTTTCTGCTCAGCAGCTGAGTTGGTGAGTTTGTGTCCCCTTTTAGGCTACTTCTGAGACTGAGAAACTTCCTCCCCAACCCTGATGCATGCTTGCCTGTGGCCTGGAAGAGGTTCTGGTGTCTCTACTTTCTGTGTTCAAGGCCAGCCCCAAACAGGACTGTGTGCTGGCTGGGGATTCCTGTTCAGTGTGCTGGGTGGGGTGGGCTCTGGAAGTGGGCTGGGTGGGGCCATGGGAGGCCACGCCCCTCCTGCCACCCCACTGGCCTCCCGCGGACAACCAGGCTGCTCCTTCACAGTATCTCAGGACTCAGCCTAAGGATGTAGCTCTGAGTATTAATTAGAATCCATAGAGCTGGTAAGAGAGAAGCACCCAAAAGCTATTATTTTATTTGTGAAATTTAAAATGTTTGGATTAGTGGTCAGTCCATTGGCACTAAAATGAATAAAGTCTTTAAAATCAGCACCAAGCAGTAATTGGAGGGGAGAGAGGGGCCTGAGCTTGGGGTTTGTATTTTATGTTCTCCATCCTGGGAGACACAAGGTGGACACTGCTGCCTGGCCTCAGAGAGGCAGAAGAGCCAGAGAGCTAATGCAGCAAAAGGGCTTCCTAAATGCCAAAGCACTCTGCTCATATTAATTCTTAATTACTTATATTAATTCTTAATATGCATTCAGCCCTTAAAGCCTTCTAGGTTTGGCTATAAAATTGATCTGTGAGCAAAATGACAACATTGGATGCAGATGGTAGATTAGATAAAAGTATTATGTCACTGTGAACCTTTCCTGAAATTGATCACTTGCCAGTGATCCTGTAAGAGCCTGGCCTTGCTTTTAGGAATTATATGCGGCTGTGTTTAGGAATAAAGGGGCTTGGGGTTTATTGCTTGTTCTCAAGTGATTCAGAAGAGAAAGGCAAGCTTCCGAATCCTACCATCCCCGCTCGAAGCCTGCCTCGTGATGTCTGTCTGTTGCTCCCCCAGCTCAGTGGATGACCAAAAGAAAACTTTACAGAATGATCCTGTGTGTACCAGGGCTTCCTTCACGCAGCTTTCTTCTTCCTTCTGTACTTTCATTCATTCATTTATTCCTGCCATGGGTATTTGCTGAGCTTTCTGTGTGCCAAGCAAGTAGCAGACTTTTCTGGAAATATCCAGAAGCAACCAGTCATAAGCGTGGTGGCCATTTGCGTTGTGAGTGGCACGCGATCTACTCCCTGGAGCAGCACTGTTTTTTGCAGTAAGATTGTCCAGTGGACACGCTGACAAAAGACATGCTCCCTGCAGAGCCTCGTGACTGACAGAGTGGCCTCCCCTGGACACGTTGGAGGGCCACTGAGAAAAGATCTTTGTGAACTGTGGAGCTTTGCTACTCAGGCTTGTTGGATACACAGTCTTGACCCCCAACTTAGATCCCTCAAATCAGACCCACTTTCTGTAAAGACCCTGAGTGACTTTCTGTGCACTAAAGTCCAGGAAGCAGAGTGAGAGGGAAAGAGCCAGGGAAGAAGGGCCCAGGGACAAAACGTAGTTCCCAAGGTCACACCCCTATGATCCACTTCCTTCAACTAGACCTCACTTCCTGAGTTTCCATTTCCTTCCAGTAATGCCATCAAATTATGATCTTATCAGTGGATTAATCCATTAGAGTCCTCATGGTCCAATCACTTCCCAAAAGCCCATCAGCAACCAAAGATTCAACACCCTAAGCCTTTTGGGGGACATACTGGATCCCAGCTGAGCAGTACTTCACCTGTTTGGAGCAGAAACTTTGAGAAGTGCTGAGGTTTGCCTGCTTTCTGCAGAACCCAGAGCCGAGTCCATTCCCAGCCTCACCCTTTTGCAGCTGTGGGACCCAGCAGAGGAGCTTCCCTGGAGGTGCAAGTCTGGTTTCCTCATCCGTAACCCTTGCTATCTGTGCTTCCCTCCCTTCTTACCCTAGAGTTCTGTTTTTAACAAGAGTTTGACCCTTGCTCACATTACAAAGCGGGGACATCTATTCCAGCTTCTGGTGTTTTCTCTCCTTCTTATGTCAGTGGCCCTAACTGGGTTTCGAGGTGTTAACAATTCATCTGCATTATTCACTACTGAAATAGGCTTTCTGGGGAGAGGAGAACAGTGAAGACATGCCCAGTGACCTTGATACCTGGGCCAGTAGGTGCCACATTTCACTTCTTACTGTTTATCTTAGTTGAGGGACAGATATCTGAATCTCTCTCCTCTACTAATGCTACACAGAGCCAGTTCCAAACTCGTGATGGATTTATCACTTATCCAAAGCATAAATTCCAAACCATAGAATTAACCTAAATTTCTCTGTCAATTTCTTACTTCAAAAAAATTTTAGAACCATGAGCAGGGATCTAATATGTGTAAATATCAGGGCATGTGACATGAATTCTTCAAGACTGTTTTAGGTTTAGAGGTACTTTCTCATCGCGTGTCCCTTAGGTCCCCAAAACAAGGACTCAATCAGAGAAGAATGCATGTCATCCGGCCTCGTGCACTCCCTTAGAGGGTGGGACTCTTTGTTTTTCTGAACTTAAGTCACGTGGATTTGTTTCCCAGGCTTTAATGCTTTTAATTGTGGCATGACACGAAAGGAAATAAAAATATTGGTACAGCTTGATTTGGAAAGATCATTTTTCAGTGACCCTTTCGAATGGTTTCCTACAGAGCTGCAGACAATAGTCTGGCCTCGAGCTCCAGCTGGGGGTCACCTTCATCCTGGCAAGACCAGCTGAGACCAGCACCTGCCTGAGCAGCTGCCCGCCTGAGCGGGCCCTCCAGGAACACAGCCCACCCTGCTCTGAGCACTGCCCGTCCTGCCCTGGCCGCCATTCATCCCAGATCAGCCAAGTTCCTGCTTTGTCCTCTGGAGCTGGGCTGTGAGGACCCATTGGCTTTGGCAAATTCGGGTCTGCTGTTACTTGGAAGAGGACTTGCTGGACAAGTGACCCACCAGCCCTGCTTTCTTTTCAACATGCAGGGTCACAATAATGCCAACATTGTTGGAGTTTTAAAAATGAAAATTAAGCGAAATAGAAGAAATCATGTACGTAGAAGACACCAATGTGACAGTCCCTTTTACTGTCCCTACTACTGTGGACACCCCAACTGCCAGCTCTGTTCCCCAAACCACACACTTGGGGTCCACCTAGGCACCTCACTGGGGGGGTGTCAGGATGGGGTGTAGCTCAGTGGTAGAGCACTTAACCAGCATGCTCAAGGCCCAGGGTTTGATTCAGTATCACCAACAACGACCACAACAGAAAAGGGTGCATTTTCTTCTGAGGCTTTGAAAATCACCTCAAGATACTGTACATAGAGGCTCCCACTACCTTTCTGTCTCCAGGTAAAGCTTTTATTTGAATTAAGCAAGAGTAGAGCCCCCAAATAGGACTTCTGGAATCACCTTTAGCTTTCTCTGTTATCAAAGATAAGCAGATTAAACAATGAGGAGTCACTTTAAATTGATTAGTAAAGTTTGAAAAAGCATGATGAGTAGTGTTGAAGTCGTCCTGCTTGTAGTTGTGCTGGTCCCTGTCCATCCTTGGCTGGGGAAGGCAGGTGAGGGGTGATGGACCTCTTATGAGCTCCTGAGCAGTGGGTTCCATTGGTCTTTGAAGTGATCAGAATTCCATTCCTGGGAGTGAATCTTAAGGAAATGAGCCTTTGATTTGGAAAAATGATAATTATGTTATGGTATACTTTGTAATTATGAAAATTGGAAGGTGGTTCCGTGCTTTGTAGGAAGGCGGTGATAAAAATGGCTGAGGTCGATCTATCTGAAGGGCTGGTATGTGGCCACCAATAATGGTAAGTCTTTCAGCCTTGTAGAAGTATGACATAATCTTTACCAACAGCGAGGAATAAGCAGTCGTACCTTCTGTGATGGCAGCTGTGTAAAAATATATGATCATTCTTTGAATACGTATCTATTGGGTACCGCTTTCTATCAGGCTGGGAGAAATCTACATCTGTGAGAAAGGTGTTTACCTTTCCTGCATGCAGGTCACTCACATAAGGCACACACAGGGTCATTTAAATACAATAGTGATAGATAAATGCCAAAAAACCCAGAAAAAACAAGTTGTCATAGGTGGGCCCTAACTAATGTTCTCACCAAATCAGTAGGATGTGTGTGTGTGTGTGTGTGTGTGTGTGTACATAAGAGATGTGATTGAAAAGTTACAGTGTATGTTTATAACAAAATTGTTGTACTAAAAGACACTTTGTCATGAATCCCTCCCAAAACTCTCCCCTTGTTTCTGACACACTCACCCCATCACTCTTGCCACTTTCTGCAGCAGTTCTAGAAGTCCTCTTTCATGAGTGTCAGTTGCGCTGCCATGCCTGCCTCAGTGTCCTGAATTGATTCAGAATATTGACCTTGCACCGTGATTTTGACTTTGGGGAAGAGCCAGGAGTCACATGATGCTAGATCCGGTGAGTATAGTAGATGAGAAAAAACACATCGTCGTATTTTGACAAGCCTGCCTTTCCAAGTTAGATGGCACTTGCCAGCAGCATTCACTGTATTATTTTTTTTATCATCCCTTGGAAAGACATGAAAGAAGACTTCCAGAACTGCTTCAGAAAGTGAAAGTGGCCAGAATGATAGGGTAAATGTGAATGAAGCAAGGGAGAGGTTTTTAAGTATTTTAAGGGAGATGAATGACAATGTATTTCTTTTACTGAATGCATTTTTAAAATGTAATCATTCACCAGACATTTTCATCGTGCCTTGTATGAATGCATGCATAATTAGGTCATATCTTTTTTTCATTTTCACTCTCCTTTGTCATGACTTCATGTTCCCAGATGAACCTTTTCCAGTCCTGTTGGTGGCTGCAGCCAGAGGAGCAGGAGGATGGGCTAGGGGGTAGAGGCTCATAGGATCTGAAGGGTGGGATGGTGCAGAGACCCTCTGAGAGGCCCCGAGGCCTGCCTAGAGGGGTCCTTCAGAGCAACCTAAAGCTGGCCTAGGGGTTAAATCTGGCCTGCACCTGTTTTTATAAAGTTTCATTGGCGCGCAGATGCACCTGTTCATTGAACTTCTTATCTGCGGTGCTCTCACGCTGCACCACTGGAGTTAAACCGTCCGGCGGGAGTGATGCAGCCCTCGGAACCCTTTGCAGAGAGAGCTTGCCAACTCCTGCCCCAGCTCAGCAGTGCCCTTTTAAGGATCCGAGGAAACTGTGTGTCTTAGTTACTTCCCCTCATTGCTGAGACAAAATACTTGACACCCAAAGTTAAAGGCGGAAAGGTTTATTTAGCTCACAGTTTGTAGAGGTTTCAGTCCATAATCGACTGGCTCCAAGGCAGGGTGGCATGGCAGAGGGGCATGCAGAGGAGAAGTTCATGGCAAGCAGAGACAAGGGAGAAGACGAGTCTCTTTTTGACCCTTACATTGTATCCAGGCTACCAGGATTAGAGCAGTGCCAACCAGTGGGCTGATTTAGTTATCACACACCCTTAATCCCATCAGCACACACTCTAGATCCAGCCACCTCTGAAAAAGCCCCACCATGACTGCATGAGGCTCTGGGGGACGTCTGGACGCCAGCTGTAGCACTGTGTGTCCTCGTCCCTGGAAACTGCTTGTTTCCACACTTGGAGCTCACAGGCTTCTTGAATCTTCCCTGGGAGCCCTCAGTTCTTGCCTTTGAGTCATGGTGTAGGTGGGATGCCTTTTCCCACGCCAAATGTGCTGTTATTTTCTTTTACTCACAGTTGTGGCCTGAGTAGGGTATGTTCCTATTGGGGTAAATCAGCCCATGCCAGTGAGGCACAGTGCCCAAGGTCCATGGGAAACCCACTATGTTTAGTTTGGTTTGATTTTTTTTTTTTTTTGAGACACATAGTCCATACTGGCCTTGAACTTGCCATGTAGCCCAGGTTGGCCTTGAACTCATGATCCTCCAGCCTTGGCCTCCAGAGTGCTGGAAAGGAAAGCCAGTGTTGTGGTCAGATGGTAGTTAGATTTTAGACAATGCTGCATCCCTTCTATGGCTTATGGGGCAATCCCATGCTGGTTATTCTTTTTTTTTTTTTTTTTTGGCACTGGGGATCAAACTCAGGACCTCAAGCTTGCAAGGCAGGCAGTGGAACCACTGAGCTAAATCCCCAGCCCATAACAGTATCTAACTTTTTTTTTGGTCCTGGGGATCGAACTCAGATCCTTGCGCTTTTGAGGCAGGTGGCAGAACCACTGAGCTAAATCCCCGGCCCCATGCTGGTTATTCTAAGGGAGTTACTTGGTTTCTAGATCATCCATGTTCCCATTCCTTTTTTTTTTGATGAAGAGAATTACCCCTTTATTCCTTGTTTTGCCAATCAGGCAGGCTGAGTAGTTTGCTTTTTGGTGATTAGTCAAAGAGACCAAATCCCATATCCTCATCAGACTCCTCCAACTCTTCCTTGGCTTCAACCTTGGCTGGGGCAGCCGCAGCAGCAGGAGCAGCTATGGTGGCAGCAGTGACAGGGGCAGCAGCCACAAATGCAGATGGATCAGGCAAGAAGGCCTTGACCTTTGAGCCAGCGAGGCCACCCTCCTGAACATGTTGAACATCTCCCCATTCTCCTTTGGGCTGGTCATTTGGCAGGTGTTCGACAGTGGCAGCGTCTACAACCCTGAAGTGCTTGACATTACAGAGGAAGCTCCGCATTCTCGCTTTCTGGAGGGTGTCCGCAATGTTGCCAGTGTTTGTCTGCAGATTGCTTACCCAGCTGTTGCACCAGTGCCTCATTCTATCATCAGTGGGTACAAGCAGGTCGTGGCCTTGTCCGTGGAAACTGATTACACCTTCCCACTTGCTGAAAACGTGTTCCCGTTCTTTACCTGCTTCTTTCTAGAACCATTTCCTTCGCTGGTAACATCAGACACGCATTTAAGTCCTCCAAACCTGAAATGTGCTGGGACCTGCCCTGCTTTCTGCTTTGCTCGTTCTATTTCTCTCTCTTTTCTTTCTTTACTAGTGATTTTCTTAAATGTAAATTCCTACCCTCCACATCCAGCCCTCATCCCCCTGCAGCTCTCCTTGATTCTTGTCTGACTTAATCTAGTAAATAAATCATAGCTTACTTACCCAACTTCTAACCTAACTAGCTTAAATTCTTTTTGCTGTTACAAAAAAAAATTATTCTGCAAGTTTATACAGAATTAAAAATTTTATGTGCAGTTATCCACATTTTATAATCTATATTTATACCTATTTCTGTTTTTATAATGAAAACCTATTAATTTTAGATTGAAAACTATTTTTTTAAATGTTGAGTACACTTAGATACAGCAGGATGAATTTAGGAGTGTGAACAGGAAGTCAGTCATGCCTGAGAACTCCTCTAGGTCAGCTGAGCCGCTTGGGAAGGCCACATCAGATGCCATCTTTTACTAAAAGTTCTGCTACAACTTCTAGTCTCCTAGACTTCTAAAGAAATCTTATCATCTCCATGCAGATTGCAAATTCAGGTAGAGAGAGGTCATTTCATTCAGGCCTCAAAGTCAAAGGAGCCTGGCCTCTTGGGAGTTATGGTCTGAATGTGTTCGGGAGACCTGGAAGAATCAGCTCTTTCCATGTTCACTAGGACTCCTGTCACCCCCAGCTGGAAAGTCAGTTTTGCTAGCCTGTCATAGTGGCTCATATGTGATGAGCTGCTTTGGTGAGCTTGCCTTGCCTGTGATTTAAACATAGTGCATCTGTGTTAAAACCCTTCCTATATGACTCTCTATCCTTGAGATGCCCTCTTTTCCTTTCTGGTAACAGCAGGATAGCTTATATCAGAGTAGCCTTCAGTCGAATAGCACCATAAACTTTGGATGTGTGAAGACACCTAAATGCAGGCAAAGCAGGCAGAACTGGAGGGGCTTCCACCGCCAGAGGAAGGGAACAGCACAGGGTGAGGACCACATCTGATGGCTTCTCCCCCTAGAAGCCCCCCCAGTTTTTATGGGCAACCAGAGCTCAGGCAGAAAGTGGAGAACTTTGGAGGGCATGGTAGTTTAGATCTAGATGTTGCCCCAAAGACTCATGTGCTTGCTGGATTATGGGGGTGAAATACTCATCAGGGGAGCAGTGCGCTGATGAGGACTCTAGCTAAATAGGATATGGGGAGGTGGAGCCCGGGGCTGTGAAGCAGTAGGGTTTATCTCCCTCGCCCGTTCCTCTCTCTACTTTCTCTGCTTTCTGTCTGCCTTGAGATGAGCCCTGTCCTCCACTGTGCCCCTGTGCCATGCAATCCTGCCTTGGAGCCGGCTGACTGTGGACTGAAACCTCTATGAACTGTGAACCAAGAGAAATCTGTCCTCCTTTAGCTTGTGAGTGTTTGGTATTTTTCCTAGCAATGCACAAAGTGACTAAGATGGGGTGGGGGGACACAGAATGAATTTTCTCTAATTTTTTTCCTTGATCAGTATAAAGTTTTGTCTGGATTTGCTGGCATTATCAAAAAAAACCCTTTGAATTTCACTGATTTTCCTCTATTGTATTTTTGTCCTCTATTAATTTTTACTGTAATCTTTAATGTTTCTTCCCTTTTTCCTTCTTTGGATCTAATTTACTTTTGTCTTTCTAGTGTCTTAAGGTAGAAGCTTAGGTTATTTACTTGAGATCTTTCTTCTCTGCTAAGTAAAGAAGCATTGCATCTATCAGTTTCCCTCTAAGCACTGCTGTAGCTGAATCCCATAAGCTTTGGTAGGTTGCATCTTCATTTTTATTCAGCTCAAAGTCATTTTAGATTCCTCTTATTATTTCTTCTTTGACCTATAGGTTATTTACAAGTATATTGTTTAATTTCCACATATTTGTCAATTCTTAGAATTTCTTTCTCTTATTGACTTCTTCATTCCATGTTATTGCAGTTAGAGAATATACTTTCTTTGACTTTATTCCTTGTAAACATATGGAAACTTGTTTTACAGCCTAGCATATGGTCTGTCCTGGAGAAGCCCTGTGTACTTCAGAAAAGCATGTAGTCTAGAGTCATTGGGTGTTCTGTAGATATCTGTAGGTGTAGGTAGATATCACTGGTTTAGGTTGTTCAAGTATTTTATGTCCCATGCTTCCTCTATATAACTGCTGTATTCATTGTTGGAATTAGGTACTGAAATCTATTATTGAATTGTCTGTTTCTTTCTTTAACTCTGTCAGTTCTTGATTCAAGTACTCAGATACACATAAATTTAGAGTGTGTGTTGTCTTTCTGATTGATGGACTTTTGTTTTTGTTTGTTTTATTTTGTTTTGTTTGGCACTGGGGATCGAACTCAGATCCTTGTGCTTGTGAGGCAGGCAGCGGAACCACTGAGCTAAACCCCAGCTGGACTCTTTTATTATTGTATTGACACCCCCCCCTTCACCTCTAGTAACAGTTTTGTTTTAAAGTCTATTTTCCTGATCGTAGTATAGCCACTGCAGCTTTCTTATGGTTGCCATATGAGTCTTTACCCTTTTCTATCCTATTACTTTCAACCTACTTTTGTCTTTGAATCTTAGGTGTGTTTCTCATTTCTCCATCAATTTTGGAAGATAATTTTGCAGGGTACATCAATCTGGGTTGGAAGCTGTTTTCCTTTAGGGCTTGAAATACATCACTCCAAGCTCTTCTTGCCTTGAGGGTTTGCATTGAGAAGTCTGCTGTGATTCTGATGGGCTTTCCTTTGCATGTGATTTGTTTCTTTTCTCTAACTGCTTGTAGAACTTTGTTCTTCTGTTGAGTTTCTGGAATCTTAACAATTATATGCCTATGTGTAGATTTTTTTTTGATCAAGGCTATTTGGAGTCCTATATGCCTCATTTACCTGTATGTCAAGTTCTTTTCCCCTGCTTGGGAAGTTTTCTGCCATTACTTCTGTGAAGAGTTTTTTTATGTCATCTGCACTCTCTCCTGTTTCTTCTTTGACTCTAATCAGTCTTATGTTATTCTTCTTTGCATCATCTAGCAGCTGCTGGATTGATTTCTTGTGTTCCCTTACAATTTTGAAACAATTTTTCTTTTTCTGGTCACTAATTGCAATCTTATCTTCTATATCTGAAATTCTGTCCTCATATTGGCTGATTCTGCTGTGTAGACTTTCAATGGAGTATTTCATCTCCTGGAAATCTATTTGCATCTGTTCTGTGGATTCCATTTATTTCCTATGTTGGGATTCCCTCATGTTCCTCAGCTCCTCTCTAGATTTATTAATCATGTCTTGCACTATGAGCACAATCTCTGCTGTTATCTGAGAAATTATTTCTGATTTCATTTTTTCCAGGTCCTCGTTTGTTGCCAGTTCATTGGGTCCAGGTGGTTGAGTATCAGAGTGTTGCATCTCATTTCCCTTTGGGGTTGCTGTAGGTGATCTGGAAGTCTGGTTTTGAGACTTATTTACATGTCTTCTCATTTTGACCTGGGGTGGGGGTGGGGGTGGCATGGTGCTGTTGGCGTCCGCAAGGCTCACCTCCTCTGAGCTGGGAGAGGTGGGACAGCGGCTCAGAAACCCCTACCTCTGGGCTGAGAGCGGCAGGATGGACAGTGGCCCAAAAGCCCTTTTCTAGGTATGTTTCTCATAAACAGCATATATTTGAGTCTTCTTTTTTATCCAGTTTCATAGTCTCTCCCTTTTTATTGAGTTGTCTTATCTATTCACATTTAATGTTGTTATTGCTATAATTGAATTTATGGTGCCATTTTGCTTTGTTTTTCTATGTCTTACCTCTTTGTTTTGTTCCTCATTACTGCTGTGTTTTGCATTAAGTGAATGTTTTCTAATATGGCATTTTTTATTTCTTTAATAATTTTTTTCTTTTTATATTCTTTTGAGTTATTTTCTTGGTGGTTGTTCTAGGATTTACCATATATATCTTAAGAGATTTATAGTGACTTAATTGAAATATCTGCTCTATTTCAGATTTACACTAACTTAATTCTAGGAAAGTATAGAAACAGTATACTATAGAACTCTATACCATCTTCCCTGTTTTATGCTATTTTTACACATATCACATTTATGTATATTATAGACTAAAATAGAAATTGTTATAATTTTTTTTTTTGGTACCAGGTATCAAACTCAGGACCTTGCACTTGTGAGGCAGGCACTGAAACTACTGAGCTCAATCCCCAGTCCTAATTATTTTTTATGTTTTTATATTTTTTAAAGAAGACAAAATAAGAAAGTGGATCTGGGTTCCCACTCAGTGTGATCGCCTTACTCTAAAACATCTTCACTCCACCTGGCTACTTTCTGCTTTGTCAGATATATTCCATTTCTCTGTGTCATAGACCTAACAGCACAATTGTATGCACATGTTGTTTGATATTTTTTTTTCCTTTGGTGGTGTTGCGGAATGAACCCAGGGCCTTTTGCATGCTAAGCAAGCATTCTGCCACTGAGCTGTATATCTCCAGCTTCTCCAAATTGCTTTTTAAATCATTTAAGAGAATAAAGGAGAAGGAACATGTCTTTATAGTGGCTTTTATACTTACCTTTACCAGTGCTATTCGATTTATTTATTTATTTTTTCTACCAGGGATTGAACTCGGGACCTTGTGCTTTTGAGGCAGGCAGTGACACCACTGAGCTGAATCCCCAGCCCTTCATTTTTTAAATGAGGATTTGAATGGGTCTTGTTTTGGTCTTTTAGCAACAGATTCCCTCAGTTTTGGGAAATGTATTTCATCCTTATTTTTGAATATAGTTTTGGATGTAAAATTGATTGACAATTTTTTCAGCACTTTGAATATATCATTTTACTATCTCCAGCCTCCATTGTTTCTGATGAAAATTCAGTGCTTCATCTTACTGTGAACAAGTAACTTTTGGCAGCTGGATATCTTCCTGGGGGCAGAAGCTGCCATGCTTACCAAATGGGTTATTACCTGTTAAGCTTATTCGTTGGTCTCCCAAAGCTTGTCCAGCTTTTGTGACATGGTTTCCTTTTGCTTGAGAAGGCTTTTGAGTCATTATGTTTATGAAGTCCTGCAAAGCAGTTTACATGATTATGGCAAAGAGAAAATAAGAAGATAGCCATATTCCAGAAAGACCAAGGACATTGTAGTGAGAAAACTGGAAGTTTGACTCTTATTAAATAATAGACCATGAAGTCAAGTTTAGTAAATGTCACTCAGCATTTGCTCCAGTATAAATTATCTATGTAGCATGTGTGATTGTGTACATGGGTGGGTGGGCGAGTAGGTGGATGGATGGATCAAATGGATGACAAATAGAATGAACAAGGTTTCTATATAAATTTTTTTTTTGGTACCAGGAATCGAACTCGAGTCCTTGTGCTTGCAAGGCAGGTGGCGGAACCACTGAGCTAAATCCCCCGCCCTAGGTTTCTATATAAAATTTTGTTTGTTGCTGTGCATCATGGTCAAAAATGTTTGGAAAGTGCTCTCTTTGTCCGTTTATCGGCCTGGAAGAAGGCCTGCTCTGAGATTTCTCCAATACTGGGAGGTCTCTGCTTGCCCTTGAGTATATGCTGAGTACTTCTCTTACTTTGTTAATTACTTAACTTTACTTTTCAACAGAAAAATTCATTACTGTCCCTTCAGAACTATTGCACATAGCCACCTCCTCCTCCAGGCACTCAGACAGCCATGGCAACAGGAGTCATATGCAGTCTCCTGTCATTTTTCATCCACCCTCAAATACTTCTCTTATCAGGAAATGCTGACAGTGCAGTGCTACTGAAAGAACTTTCAATTCACTTTTTTAGAGAACCCTGAAACTTTTCATGAATGGTTCATTCACTCATTTTTGGAGAAACTGTATTCAGCCAAGTCTGGGCTAGTCTGTCATTTTAAATGAAACAGAAGGACAAGCCGGTGAAACTGTTTTTTTGTTGAGTTGCTATCCGGAACATTCATGCCGGATGTTCTTGGCAGATGAAATTATCCTGACTGAGCTGGTCATTAAAGCTTTCTTGGCCAGAAATAAATCAGTGGAGAGCTCTGAAAACTTGACAACCAGGCATTTAGAACGAGTAATTCCTATAGCTGATAGAATATTTTTTATTAACTTTCACAAGGCATTGAGATGGTATGTTTGGGCCTTAACAAGATTACAAACTTCTGGGAAAGCATCCGTCCTGGCTTCGGAGGTTTTGATCTATCTGTATAGAAATTCGGGAGAGTGCACTGACACTCCCCATGAGCAGAATCCATGACCCCCTTCTAGCTCCTGGGCCCAGTTTCCCTGCCATACACCAACTATGTGGCTAGCCACTCCTGCCCAGGTCTTCAGCCTGGCTCCGCTCACTTCCGACCATGGAGCATAGACTCAATTTAACATCCAGAATTAAGTGGGCGGGAAAAAGGAAGCCAAAGACAATCAAGCAGTTCCTCATCCCTGAGCTACTCTTGCCAGCCCTTGAGGATTATCAGGCTGAGGCTGTCTACACCAGGGGACAGTCAAGAGCTCTAAGTGATGCCACAGACATGCTGCTGAGTTACTGAGCATCTTCCCCATCTAGTTTTGTGGATCCTCAGTTTCAGGAGTGCCCAGAGCTAAATACAAGGCTCCCAGCATTCATTGTAAAGGGTTGGACCTGGAAGAGGAGGAGAAAGTTGTGGGGTTTATCCTGAATCCCCACATTTGCACGAGTTGCTGGGGAGCAGCAAACCCTTCCCCCCCAGGAGACAGTGCAGGAGTTACAGCCTGTCTCCTCTGTCAGGCACGCGGCTCCCTCCCCCTCTCCACTGGACTAAAACCCGTGACAGAGAATAAATAGCTCCAATCGATTGTTCACTTGGTTTCTCCGTCCTCTCGTCCTTGTTACTAGCTTAGTCTGTGTGGCTGTATTTGTGCATAGCAAGGAAAGGACACCGTGCATTTTCATGTTTCACTTAAGGTATGGTAAGGGTGTTTTTGATGTTTGGGTGCTTATTTAGTAATAATGTGCAGAATTTTTTATGAAAAAGAAATATATGTTTGTGTATAAAATAGGAAGGGAGGGATGAAGAGAAAGAGTGTGTATCTTCTACTTGGATAAAGTTCACACCAATTAATTTGTATTTACGCTGTGTCTGGACAAGTGAATCTTCTAGAAAACTGGAATATAGGAAAGAAAACTAAAACACACAATTACAATTCGGTCTAATTTCATCTTGTTTTGATCCCCTACTTGTATAGTTACCAGAGTAACCCTTCTAAACACAGGAAGGCGCCTCTTCCTCCTTATGGAGACACCTTCAAGAGACTGATTCCTGGACCACCACTTAGGTACCAACATCCAAGGGTGCCCATGCCCCTGGCATAATAACAAATTTGTGTTTAATCTATGCACATCCTCCACCTACTTTAAATCATCTCTAGGTGACTTCTAGTACCTAAGGCAATGTAAATGCCGTTCTTGTTCTGCATTGTTTATGGAAGAATGGAAAGAAAATAAGTCTGTGTGTGATCAGCCCAGACAGGATTTTTTATCTGGATATTGTAATCCTGCACTTAGTTAATCCACCCATGCATATGTAGACAGCAAGGATACAGCAAGAATTCTAGGGGAAAGTCCTGGGGCATAATGAGGTCAACACAGCCAGGCATGGTGGGACACACATGTAGTCCTAATACTCTAGGTGGCTGAGACAGGAAGATCACAAGTTCAAGCCCAGCCTGGGCAACTCAGAGATTTAGGGAGATCCTTTCTCAAAAAAAAAAAAGAGCTGGGGATGAAGTTCAGTGCAAAAGCCCTGGTTTCGATCCCCAGTCCTGGAGATAATATTGGGGTGAGGTGGACTTTGATGTGGGCCCTGGCTTGGCCACCTACCCTTCGGGTGGTCTTGAACTCATTGCTCATTCCTCAGCTGGAAGCTGGGATGGCAGCGCCCCCCTCGTGAGCTGCACTGTCCGGGGTGTAGAAGGAGCCTGCCGCACCACCTCTACTTCTTGCTGCCATTTGGGGCCTGTGAATGTGACCAACTGCAGGGTTCCCCAGCCCTCACTATCCATGTAGGAAAGAATAATCAGATCGATGGGGTCTGCTCGAAAGGAAAAAGGAAATGTGCAGACTTTCAAGAGTAAGCTCTGGCCTCATGCGAATCCAAATAAAATCAGCTGTTTACCAGTAATGCTTTCACCGACTGCTCCAAAGTCTTTATTTTTGTGATTATTGCTTCCCCTTTGGGCTTCATAAGCATCACGTAGAATGGTGAGAGCTGGCATTTTATAGGAAAAATGGCATCCAGAGCCATTTCCCGGAAGGCTCCTAAGTGCTAATTCTGTTTAGTGCGACAGTTTCTAAATACCTCTGGGGTCTTCACAGAAACACACATGGATATTAGTCCTGGGAGCCCTGGAGCCTAGAACGAGGTGAAGAGTGGACCAGTCCTCAGCAGACACAGATGCAGAAAATGTGTCCCCGGGCTGAAGGAGCTTGTGCGTGTTCCAGAAGAAGGGAGGTGGGGAACTAGGGGAAAGGCCAGCTTTGTGCTACCCTTGGGCAGAGCTTTGGATGGAAATCTGTAAGGAATCACCAGCCCTTCCCTTCTGTGTCACTTTACCACCCTTTTGGCTGCCACTTCCGGCATTCATAACCTCAGGGCTGAAAATGCTCCTTCTGGCCAGAAGTGCTGCAGGCTGGTTTTGTGGGTGTAGGCAGCATCTGCTCCCTCCATCCTTCTTACCCATCTTTTGTTCTCTTGACAGCAGCAAAAAGGAAGGAAGCTGCTGGAAAGGGAAGAGGTGCATCTGGCAGGGTTAGTATGCTTTGGCTTGAGAAATAAATAAGTCATCTTGGACAGGCTCGGGACCGACGCCTGCCATGTGCCCACACTGCGCTGTGCAGGGCACATGTTTCTTGGTTTCTTGTAGTGTCGTGGGATGAGCACCTCAGTGAGAAGCCCCAAGAGGAGCTCTGCATCCTTAGCCTTCCTAGCTGGGTTGTTTCTTGGGTGATGCAGAACCCTCAGGACCTATGGAAATGCACACTCCGTGCAGACCACGGCATGGCTGTCCTGATATTTTTGCTCTGATAAAGACTAAGTGTCACATTGTCTACAGCTTCCCCGTATGCTCCCAAAATAGCCACAGAATCCTCCCAACTTGCTGCTATTTTCAGACCTGCTTCTACTTAGAATAATTAGTTCAACCATTACTCACAACTTTAGTGCCTAGTTGGGAAAGAAATACTTATTTGCTCTAAAACTTGTCTGTTTCTTTTTGACCTTCAAAGAACCAGTATTCCAAGAATGACAGGGCTGAGCCCTGACTCCCAGATGTGTGGAGAGGATGGACACACCTGCCTCTAGGGCCAGGCTCCAGCCTCCTGTTCCTTCCTGACTGGGGGATCCTGGAAGGACAGGTGACCTAGGGACTGTGGCCCACAAGAGCAACTCTTGCACTCGGAATCCTCCAGGTCTGCTGAGATGGCCATGCAGCTGATGCTTTTGGGTTCTCATAAGTGTGGGATGGATCCATACTCCTCACACAAGACTCTCAGCACCTGCAGTCCCCATCTTCCTGTCCTGGCCTGCAGCAGTTCATTTTAGGGTTCAAACAGATGGTCCCTGATTGTTGCAGAAGTTTAATTCAGGTCTTCTGAGGAGCAAACAGAAATTTCTCCTAGCACGCAGTGTTCTGCTTCTGGCTGGAGTGTAGCTTCAGAGGGGAGCACTTACTGAGCATGCAAGAGGCCCTGGGCTCCATCTTCAGCACAACAAAAAGAAAACAAAACCAAAAAACACCTTTTAGTAGGAAGCAGATCCAAAGTTTGATTCCACACCATGAGTCTCCAGTCTGTGCTCTGCACCCTTCTGTTAATAATGGACGTGACCCTACTGGCACACGCAGGGTGGCAGGATCTTCCCAGAAGAGAAACTGAGTCACCACAGAGGCATTTACTGCTCAGGTGTGGACAGTAGCAGAGCTGGCGGTGGCCGTCCCCACTGAGTCCTGACTGGGGACTCCCGACCTTCCTATCCACCCCAGGACCAACTCCTCCCCTAGCTCGGGGCCCCATACACACCCGAGTCCTGGCAAGCACAGGTGCCCATCAGGACAAATTCTCCAAAGGGCCACTTTATTCTGAACAAAGCTAGAGGGAAAAATAAAGGTGAGAATTGTTTGTTTTCAAGTGAGAGAAAAGAAGCTATTTATGAAGGCTCTCTCCTCTTGTGCCAGTCAGAGATATAAAAACAAAAACTCAAAAGAATATGGTTTGTCCTTTGATGGTAGGTTTTAGGGTCACTCATTCTCCCAGTGCCCATGTCACCACTGTTCATCATGGTACTTGTGTCAAAACACAACACAACACAATGAAAGGCCACTGATTTACTTTCAGAAACAAAGAGATTATCATTTTAAGCTCCAATTTAGGACGGTTTTTTAAATATGTGGATGGAATTCATTTTAAGCATGCAAAGATGTAGTGCGTGAGGTTGTATTGCTACCTTGTTAGGTGATCTTAGCATGTTTATATGGAATTGAATGAGCCTCACAGAGGGAAAAATCCTGTCAACCAATGCCGTGCTGTGCTGTGTGACAGCCTGCTGGGCATGTGGTATGTGACAGTTATGAAGTGACTTTAGAAGAGTTTATAGTCATATGGCACAATGTAAGTAGGAAAAGCAGAATGCAAGTGTGTGTGCTTCTGGAGGAATAGTGTCTTGGTTACTTTTTCATTGCTGGAACACGATGCCCAACTTAAAGGAGAGAGGCTTATGTGTCTTACAGGTGTAGTCCCTGGTCAGCTGCCTTCAAGGTAGAAGTGTCCTAGTGGAAGGGCCTGGCAGGGGACAGCTGCTCACCCCCTGGCAGCCAGGAAGCAGAGAGAAGGGAGGAGCCAGAGGGAGATGCACCCTTCCTGGTCCTGTCCCCAGCCACCCTCCTGTTCGGACCAGATCCACCTCCTAGCAGCAAGTCAGCCGTGAACTCATGAGTGCAGGGCCCCTGTGATCTGATCACCTTCTACACACATGTGAAGTTTGGGAGGTTCCACCCAAGATCCAAACTGTAACAAATAGATCAATAAAACATTGATCTGGAAGGAACTCCAGGAAATGTCAGCCCTGGTGGTCTCTGCACATTGAGGTTACACTTACTATTCTGTTTCTCGACCTTATCAATTGTTCAGGTGTGTATTTATTCATAGCAGGACAGAAGCCTCGATTTAAAGAAAAAGAAAATAAACAACCAACCACAAAATTACTATCAAAATCTTAACTCCCATAGGATTAAGAGTCTTGCTATCCAAAGGTCAGGGCAGAAGAAAAGACCCTTGGGCACACAGCCAAAGAGCAGAAGCACCGGGGGGAGGTGCCTTAGGTGGCAGCGTGGAAGTGGCAAGTCCCCAGTGAGTGTGTTTGTGCCCTCCGTTCCCGACTATACTTCAGCCTCCTCGGAATCCCCACCTCCCTCTGGCTCCCCTGTTGCAACTGCCTGGGAAGGCTCTTGGGAAGGCCCTCCTTTTGCTTTTGCCACCATCTTGCTCGGCCACTGTGTGATCTGTACCTTTTGGGAGCGTGGGGAAGTGGACACAGCTACTGGTGACAGAGGACCCATGGGTGCCATTGCCCTGAGCTCTGTGAAAGCAGCTAATTCGGGTCTTGGTCTCTCTGCATGTGCCAAGTGGGAGTGGCGCTGCCTGCCTCTCAGGGGTGCCACCAGGATGAATGTGGTCCTGTGTGACAGTGCCTGCCGTCTGGTTGTCGCCTAATAACCACTGGCTCCCTTCCCTCCCATCCCTCCTCCCTCAGCTCTTTCTCGGAGTTCAGAGCTAACCTGGCCGAGGACTGTTTGCTACCCAAGTCTCCTTCGTGTTGCAGGGTTTACTGGGTAAACCCTCCGGGATCACCACCGATTCAAAGGAAGCTCTTCAGATGGGCACTGTAGCGAGGGGACCTGAACTGGGCTTGGGGAACACTGAGGAAAGCTAGCGTGGATTCTAAGGGTCCCTTCTGGCAGGGGCACTAAGCCTTTGGAAAGGCTACCCATTGTCCTGTAGCTGTTATCAGCTTCTTCCCAGGGTTCCAGCCGTGATTATCATTGGATGGAGGGGGCACAGAGTATCGATGCGATGCAAATTCTATACTTCCTCTCCCACTTCCACACTCCCTCCTGCCTATCCCTCTTTCACCACCCTCTCTTCTCAGGGGTCGAGAGTTGCAGTTTGGGAATAGGAGATGGCCTTGGACAAGGCCCTCCCCTCATTTTACAGATGGGGAGACCAGGACCCAAGGGTTAGCAGTGAACCCAGGGCCCAGAGTTGCTCCCTCCCCTTCTGTGCCTGCCTGGATGGTGGCGACGTTCAAAGCTGCAGGAAACAACCCCAGTCTGCTCTGCTGGCCTGGGAGCCCCAAGAGGCTCACTGGGCCTCAAGGTGGTATGCATGAGGTTTAGGGCCACTGGGCACTTGGCTCCCAGCAGAACCTGGAAGAGGGAAGCAAGTGTATTTCTCCCCCTCAGGGATACAGCTTTTCAAATGTATTTTAACTATCCTAGAAAAGCGTGTGATGCACACATTTGTATATCTAGAAGGCCAAGCATGGGTACTCATTGATTTACACTTAGAAGTGCTTAGGCTCCAGCACGGCTGGGTTTTCTTGCAGAGTGCATTGGCATCTTCTAATGACCTTACTTGTGCCTTGGCTTTGTCCACCATGTGAAGGACACTGGTTTCTCACAGTGGCTGTAACATTTAGTGCTTGAAGATCCAGTCAAGGGTAAACTCTTGCTTACCATTAGCATATCTTTTCTGTTTGTTTTTTTCAGAACTAGGGACTGAAATCAGGGTTTTTGCACTGAGCTACGTCCCTAGTCCTTTGTTAATTTTTATTTTTGTGACAAGGTCTCACTAAGTTGCTGAATTGCCCAGGATGGACTCAAACTTGAGATCCTCCTGCCTCAGCCACCCAGAGTGCTAGGATTTCAGGCCTGTGCCACCACACTTGCCCCCATTAATGTTTCTTAAAAACAATTCTCTCTGCCTTTGGCCCTGTTGTCCTGTAGCCCACACACGATTATGGCAACATGTCTTTATAAGGAAAACCCACATGGGCTTTGTCATCCACCCAAATAGATTGTGTTTTTAGGAGCCACCACTGAGCACAGAGAAGGAATTGTTGGTGACCATGTGGGAAACTTATTGTCAAAGGGAAGTCACGTCCAGGGTCAGGAAAGCAAGAGAAACACCACCCCAAGGAAGCAGTTTCATCTGGGAATTTGAGCCCAAGCCTTCAAAGTGAAAACAGACTGGCCCCACCCTTCCCAGAAGAAGGACAAGGTGGCCACTTGGTGTTTGCTGTTAGATCCTCTCGATAGCCTGTCTCTGGTTAGCTGTGTGCTCACTGCCAAGACACACATCGCCCCCAGAGCCCGGGTTTGGATTTAACTTGACTGGAAAGGGGTTGTGAGGGGCTCTGATCCTGCTGGAGGCTGGACCTGCTGCTTCGTGAAGCAGAAGCACTTTTCTGTTTCTTTCTCAGTCAGGTCCAGATGGAAGAATATTCTTTTCAGAACATGGGAGAGGTCAAAGTAAAGAAGAAAGTCCAAAGGTCCATGAGCAAAAGCAGTTGTTTTCAAGCTTTCCAGCCGTTTTGTCACAGTAGAGATAAGCAGTCAGCTACTCCGGGCAGACCCAAGACGCCGGAAGTCCCGCAATCTGGAGTCTCAGCCAAGTCCTCTTGTCCTCCAGGACTGAGGAGCTGTAAATGCCAGCGCCGTGGGCATCTCTTCAGTTGCTTTTAAGAGGTCTGGACTTTGAAGCCCCTGGTTGCTGAGCCCAAGGGTAGTTTAGTGTCCAAGAGACCTTTGTCACTTCTTGGTTGCTGGCTGTGTTTGTCATCTTTGCATTACAGTGACGAGGCACCAGTGATACCTTTGGAGGAGGAAAGGCTCATTCGAGCTCATGGCTTCAGAGGTCCCCGTGTGTGGTTGGTGACCCTGCTGTCGCTGGGCCTGTGTCGGGGTGGAGCATCACAGCAGAGGAGCTTTGCAGAGGAAGCTGCTTGCTCATGGTGCCCCGGGAGCAGAGAGCAGGAAGGGACCAAGGTCCTAGTGTCCCCCTCAGGATCTCCTCCAGTGACCCTATGGCTCCATTCAGCCATCACACACGTGCCAATGAACTCGTGATCCTCCTGCCTCAGCCTCCCAAGTAGCTTGGATCACAAGTGTGTGTCACCATGCCCAGCAGCCCACCAATGTACACAGAGGAACCAACTTCATTCTGAGGGAGGCCGGCTGTAAGTGAGCCACCAGGGTTTGAGAACAGAGAGTGAGGTGAGCCGCCCTATTTGGGCCGTGTGGGTCAGAATTCCCCGGGAGGCTTTTGAGTGACACAAAGCATCCCTGCTGCTCCTCCCTGCTGTCCCTACCTTTCTGCTTTGACGGCCCCCTTGTACCTGTGACTGTATCATTCCTTCTTTCTGCAGATGGATGTGAGTGAAACAGATTTGAGGACCTGCTGGCCTAAATGTGACATTTAAGGCAGTGCCCACCTTGAGGGCTGTCAGAGGATGGACAGAGGCTTCTGGGGAAAGGATGGGAAGAGGATATAGAGGGGAACTGGCCCAGCCCTGAACAGCTGTCCAGGCGGAGGCCCAGCAGCAGGCTGGGCAGACCTGACCCCACCCTCCCGTCACACTTCCCAGCCAGGTGACCCTGACCTTACACCAGGAAGGGCCCCACCATCCTGAGCAGCAAATGGCCCCGGAACAGCTAGAAGAACATCTGCCTCCTGGGGCTCCGCAGGGCCTGCAGAGGCGGGGGCACCACCGCTGTGCCCGGGTACAACTGGCAGGAAGTCCCTCAGGCCGACTTCTCAAAGCTTCAGGGGCTCAGAAACGACCCTGAGACCTGTAGCAATGCAGACTGTGCAGGAGATCAGGGACCCAGGAGGCCCGTGCTGCGGTCCACAGACCACATGTGGAGTAGCAAGGACCTAAAACGTTCCCCTTCTTAGCTTGGCCGTGACCCTTCAGTGTAAGTGTCACTTTGGTTAAAAGACAATTCCTTCTCTGGTCCTAGAAACAGAAGAAAATCCCTAGCCCTTCCTTAACTCTGATTATGAAAATTGGGGCCAAGGCAGCTCTTGGTAACCACACTTATGTCCCTGGTCTCCTGAGTTGTTAGCTCTTCCCAGTGACGTAAAAAGCACTGGGGAGAGGTTGGATACAGGTAATCTGCACTGTGGCTTTGAGAGGGAGTCACAGCAAGGCTTCAGATGTGCAGGATTCAGATGCCCACTGGGCTAGGGCTCCTGGAGTTTACTGAGGAGTAAACAGATTTTAAGTATAAAATAAAACGTAATGCCTTCCCTCCATCCATGAAACTAGCTCTGCCTTCCATCAAATGCAGATTGCCCAGCCCAGCCCAGTCTCTAACTAAGCATGTCTGGGGCCAGGCCTGGGAATCTGCATTTTAACAAGTACCCAGTGACACCGATCATCTCTACCTAAGTCAAAAACATGGTCTCTCAAAGTGACCAGCATGGGCAACTTGCCTTTGGTCTGGTCCACCTTTCCCTCTGCAGAGCTGTGTCACCAGGAAGGAAGTAGCTGAGCTGGGTGGCTTTGTGGCTATCAGAGATGCACCCCTATGGGCCAGGTGCCTGTAGACTGGAGTCCCTGCCAGCCAGTGCCCTCAGGCTGGGGCTCCCGGATACATGGTGGGCTGGGCTGGTCGCCTGGCAGGGCTTTTTAAACACTGAGCTTCCCTGGTGGGGGCTGGGTCTGTTGATTTGTTTCTTCTGTCTATCTGGGTTTGAGGTTCTGAGGACACCTTCAGGTGAAACTGTTAAAGAGGCCATCATAAACACGATTCGACGCTCAGGCAAGAGATATGGGCCACGGCTACAGATTTGGGGTCTGATAGAGGTCCAAGCTGACTCTGAGGAACTGGCAAGCAGGAGTAAAGGCAGCTGGTTAAAGCGAGAAACCCTCACAAAGGAACCGGCAAGTGGGTGCTCAAAGGTGTATGGAGGGACACGAGGGTGTAACTGGGGAGGGCAGCGGCAGGTGTCAGAGCATCTCAAAACCTGGGCCCAAGCCAAGCATGGTGGCTCATGTCTGTGATCCTAGCACTGTGGGAGCCTAAGGCAGGAGGATCTTGAGTTCAAGACAACCTGGGCTACTTAGTGACTTAGAGAGATCCTATCTGAAAATAAAGAAGGATTGGGATGTAGCTCAGTGTGAAGGCCTTGAGTTCAATCTCCAGGACTGAAAGAAAAAAAAAAAATGCTAGGCCCAAATCTAATGAAGTCTGGAGACTCCTCCAGAAAGCTGACTCAGGGCTGGGGATTTAGCGCAGTGGTTCCGCTATCTGCCTTGGAAGCTCAAGGTCCTGAGTTCAATCCCTGGTACCAAAAAAGAAGCTGCCTCAGAATGAATTCGAGAAACTGGCCTATGTACTGTAAAGTTAATAGTCTGGGATTTTTTATTTTGTGGTCCTGAGGATTGAATTCAGTACTTTTGCACTAAGCTACATCCCAGGCCTTTTTAAATTTTTTAATTTTATTTAGAGACAGAGCCTCACTAAGTCGCTGAGTTGCCCAGGCCTGTCTGCAACTTGCAATCCTCCTGCTTCAGCCTCCCAGAGTGCAGGGATTACAGGCGGGCACCACCACACCCAGCTTGGAGTTGGCAGGGTTTTTCCTTTTCTTCCTACCTTGTGCTATTTTGTTTTACTTCGGTGATAAAGACTCTTTTTGGACCCCAGGCCACATTGTGGAACACATAGGAGCACAAAGTCGTGCACGACACAGATGGGCACGTAGCCATCTGCAACAGTATGTGGTTGAGGTTTGAGCTGGGGTCATTTTCTGTCCCTGTGCGATAAGCTGAGCCCCGAAGAGGAAAGATTCCATGTGGACCTCTTCTTTCCTTTTGGATTTGACACCGATCGGAAGCCACTGGCTTCCCCGTACGGACAGGGCTTTGACTGCTCTTTCTGAACCATTTGGGACCGAAAACCTCAGTCCCGATGATTACTTGGTGTTTTGCAGGTGGACAGTGTGTGTTTTAATTTGTGCTGCTTGCCTTGTCATCTGGATCTTTGGAACCCCCATGTTTATTTTGCTTTGTTCACTCTTTATGTATTTCTCTTTTGATTGACGGACAGCAGCGGGAAGCCTGCTCTTCAAGAGCACAGGCACGAAGCCCTGCAGCCTCCAGCCTGCAGGTGGTGGCTCGGAGCCACAGTATCGGGGACACGCACTGACTGGCCTCTGTTTTTGCAGTTCTGTGCGGAGCTGAACCAGCCGGTCCTGCCCAACATCCGCAAGTGGAGGGGTCCTCGGGGATGCTGGCGGTCCCTGGTCACCGAGAAGCCCTCGAGTCAGTTCCAGAAGGTACTTTTTATTTTTTTATTTTTTTCCAGAAGGTACTCTTGCTACACAGCCTCACCTTTGCTTTTATTTTATTCCAGCAGGCTTTCCCCCAGCCCAGTCGAGGGCGTTTTACGTTTTCCTGTGCTGTGCCCTTGGGCAAGTCTGTGTTCTCTTCCAGTTCTCAGTCTCTGCCCTTCCTTTCCAGTGCCCTGGTGCTTGCTTCATATTAGCTCAGGAGTGGACGGCTGCCCAGGCGGAAATTCAAGCTTGGGGTCCTGGGAGGAGGAATCTGTCCAGGGCCAGGACAGCAAAGTGGGGATTCTGTCCTTTGTCCTTGAAGTCCCTTTGCCACATTCCGTCCACTGCACGCTGACTGGAAACTTGAGAGCCACCTGGGTTCATCCCTGATGTATTTGCTTTCATACCTGAAACTGTGCACATAGAGGTGCTCTGTTGACATTTCCACCAGATCCTGATCCTGGATTTTTGTCAGCAGTGTTGCCCTGTGATATGGGTGGATCTCTGCGTACAAACATTTTCGTTCTTGCATACTGTATTCAAGGCCAGGTTTAGAGGGCTTTGAGACTTTTTTTTGTGGCACTGGGGATCGAACTCGGCTCCTTGCGCTTGCACAGCAGGTGGCGAAACCACTAAGCTAAATCCCTGGCTAAGACTTTTTTTTTTGAAAAAGACTTTTGGGCTGGAGATATAGCTCAGTGGCAGCACCACAGACAAAATAAAACTGAAAGTGGTGGTATGCACCTGTAATCCCAGCCCTTGGGAGGCTGAGGCAGCACAATTGCCTCAAGTTCGAGGTCATCCTGGGTTACATAATGAATTCAAGAGCAGCCTAAACTACCCTGTTTTAAAAAAGCAAAACAAAAAAGGATAGTTACATAATTTTCCTATAAATGCAGATGTTGTTTTTCACCTGTAGTGGGCCTAATGTGCTTAGAACGTGAATTATACTTACATAATTAATATGTATAACTTGGGCTCTTAAGCCATAAATCATAAATGTATACCAGATTAAATGTATACCATAAATGTATACCAGCCATTTATTTATTATTTTATTTTATTTTATTTTTTTGGTACCAGGGATCGAACTCGGGACCTTGCACTTTCGAGGCAGGCGGCAGAACCACTGAGCTAAAGCCCGGGCCCCCAGCCATTTATTATTATGAACAATAATAAACCCATATTGATTGTTATTGACAGTCTGGCCCTACTTTTTTGAGCTCTTCCTGAAAAATGTGCACTTAAGCTGGGGATTTAGCTCAGTGGTCCCGCTGCCTGCCTTGAAAGTATAAGGTCCTGAGTTCAATCCCGGTACTAAAAAAAAAAAAAATGTGCACTTAAATCCCCCTGCTCTGGGCCACACTTTGGCATGGACTTGGCCCCTTAAGGGGCAGTGAATCAGGCCTATTCAGGACAGGGCAGAGCAAAGCTGAGGGCAATGCTTCCGGGCCTCACAACTGAGCCCAGGGCCATCCCCGCTCGATCTCACAGAGGTGCCAGCACCACCTTGCTGGTCCATAAATAGCGCTTGACGTGTGTGGGTGTGTGAAGCTTTGAGGGGCTTTCAGAGTCATCTGTTCAGCACGCATTCTTCATCCATCCAGCAAACTGCTCATGCATGGTGACTCGCACCAGGCCCTGTGTTGTCCCAGGTGCACATCAGTGAGAAAACCCTCCCCACCGACCGGCCCCTCTTCCAAGACACTCACAGACTGTTGGGACAGGGCAGGTCACCCTGCTCCACGAGGGGGTCAAGGCCATTGGAGAACAGCATGAAGTCACCACGAGCCAAATTCCAGCCACTTAAACCTCTGTGCCTCAGTTTCTTCCTCTGTATGATAGAGGATAACCCTTTTCTTAGCTTCAGGATTTAATCAAGCAGCCCTGGTGTGCATCAGCACAATGAAGGCCAAGTAGGATGTGCAGGTGTGGGACTGAGCACCCGGTCCCCATCAGCTGCAGCTATGTCCAGGCCCAGCCAGTCATCACCATAAAGTACTGTGGGCCAGTCTGGCTATGTCTGAATTTTAAATATTCAGGAGGATGTGCTACTCAGCTTTTCTGTCCTTGGGACACAACATCCAACACCCACAACCTAAAAGAGGAGAGGTTTAGTCTGGCTCTGGCTCACGGTTTCAGGAGATTCAGTCCATGGTCAGCTGGCTCCAAGCAGGAACATCATGGTAGAAGGGCATGGTGGACCAAAGCTGCTTAGCTCATGGTGGCCAGGAGCAGAACAGACAAACAGTGGCAGAGAGGAAGGGCCGGGGACTCTACAGAGTACCAAGGTCACACCTCCATGAGCCTCCCCAAGACATACCCAGAAGTATGCTCTATTAATCTGCTGGGCATTTCTTAATCCAATGAAGTTGACATATCAGGATGAATGGTCACAACCGATAATCAAAAAGATGTGTTACAACACTGAATCAAACAATCCACCTGCAGGTCAGGAATATTTAGTATGTGTACTGCACAAGAAAGCACAAGTGAGCTGGGAATTCAGCTCAGTGGTTTCACCACCTGCTGCGCAAGCGCAAGGACCCGAGTTTGATCCCCAGTACCAAAAAAAAAAAAAAAAAAGTAGAAAGCACAAGCCCTGCTCCCCAAGCCTGGTCTCCGGTCCCTAAGCCCCCTGGTCCCTTCTCTAGCCCCTACATCGCAGCCTGAGGCAGTTTGCAAATAAGAAAGCTGAGACCTGAGAGACCTTGGAAGAAGTGATTTGCCCCACAGTGTCCCCTGCCTGGAGGTGGTGCTCAGAGCTGAGCCTGGAGCTATCGGCTGGGCCAGCAGCTCTTGACCTTGACAGTCAGTCTGAGTTGCTGAAGGCACCCAGATGTGTCACAAACCAGTGATGGAGCAGTGTGCACAGAAGGGTGGGGGACAGGAAAGGCCCTGGGGCCACTGGGAACACACAAGCAGGCCTGACAGGTGGCTGTGAGGAGGAAGGTGGCATCAGGGAGCTGAGACTGTTTTCAGGCAGAAGATGACCGGAGCCCTGGGCAGGGAAGGTGGCCCTGGCACCGCTGCATGGGACACACACAAAGGAGAGGAGCAGACAGAGCTGACAGAGCGCTGCCGACCTCACCGTGCCCAGGACGCTGAGGCATAGATAGGCAGGGTGGCTCTTGGCTCCCTGACACAGGGGACACTGAGACCAGGGTCTGTGAATCCACCCAGTGCTGCTGCCAGCAGGGAGCACAGAAGCTTCGGCCCGAGCTGAGCCAAAGACTTGGGGGCAGCTGCCCAGGAGGATGCTTGTGCAGGGCCACTTCCGCCCCTATGGCTTGGTGGAGCCCTGAGCAGCACCGCCGGCCTCTGTGATGGTGTGGGCCCTCCCTGCAGATGTGTGCAACTTGCCCGTGCTGGTGCTGTGGGTGTGGAGAAGAAGCCGCTCTGTCCTGAGCCTCCAGGCAGTGGCAGAAGTGGGCGGCTTGAGAGCAGCCTCTCAGATTGCAGGGATGATGGGACCCCTCAAAACTGCCCTCAGCAGCCCAGAGTCTGTGCCCCCATGGCCCTCAGGGCCATGACCCAGGCTTCAGGCGTCCACCTGCAGAGCCCTCCACCCATTCCTGAGCTCCGGGCATTGAGGCCTACCCAGACTCCTTTATCCAGCAGCTGCAGACTGAGCCACCTCTAAGTGCTCGGCCCCACATGCTGTGACCAGCCGCTCATCTGCAAGTCACCCCCACCCCACACAGTCTCCTGAATGATTCCCAGCATGGCCTTCACAGCTGCAGGGTTTTCAGAAAGTTACTCAGCCTCTCTGAGCACCTGTGTCCTCCCCTAGCAAAGGGGGCACAAGCTGCTACCTTGTGGCACGGGATGACCCCTGGGATACCTGTGCCCAATCAGCGGGAAGAGCCTGGCTGTGTGGGGCACTTTGGGGAATGCTCTTGGGGAGCAGGAGCCCCCACCGCCTATCCCCTTGCTCCATTTCCCTTGTGGAACTCGCACCCAGCACTCACTATGTCTCCTTTTCGCTGCAGAGTGCTGGGTACTCGGGATTCCTGTGGGACACGGCAGCCGGTGTGGAGGTGCGAGATGCTGCCTGGCAGGAGAGCCCCAGCAATGGGCACGGGAGGCCCCCGGCACCCAGCTCGCACCTTGCCAGGTTCAAGGTACCTGTGCCATAGGTCACGTATGTTTGGGGCCACGAGCTGCAGCTCCCCCTCACCCCAGGGCTGCAAGGCCAAAGGGTGGGTGTGTGCGCCCTGGGGTGTCCACTGTGGTACCCGCTGACACTTCTGTGCCCCAGCCTACAGTCTTCACCTGTGGGCCCTGTCTGCACACTCACACTCAGGGACCTGCTGGGGGAGTCAGCTCAGGTCATCTTTAAAACCTCTCACCACCGTGCCGGGCCCCTTTTTATGTCAAGCGACTTTGGCCGAGTAAAGCTACAGCAACAGCCAGACTAGCTAGTGTCACTGCAACGCAAGCTGGCTTTTACCTTTTTTTTTGGTACCGGGGATCAAACTCCTTGCGCTTGTGCAGTGGGTAGCGAAACCACTGAGCTAAATCCCCGGCCCAGCAAGCTGGCTTTTAAAGGTGAGCGTGGTGGCGCACACCTGTAATCCTGGCACTGTGGGAGGCTGAGACAAGAAGATTACAAGTTTGAGTCCAGCCCTGGGCAACTTGGCAACTTCACAAGGCCTTGTCTCAAGATAAAAAGTGAGAGAAGTGCTGGGGATGCAGCTCAGGGCATTCAGTCCCTGGACGGAATCCCCTGGACTGACAAAACTGTGCAAGCTCTTTTGGATGAAAAAGTGCTGTGGTGTCCCCCGTGGTGGCCCAGCTCCTCTCAAGAAGCCCCCTAGCCAGGCACGTGGCCTCCTGTGCCGCGGGTCACATGCAGAGCTGTGCAGGTGGATGGTCCCGTACAGGGGTGGGGCTTGGTTGGAGAACTTAGCTCAGAGGCACAGTGCTTGCCTAGTACGTGTGAGACTCTGCATTTCATCCCCAATGCTGCAAAAAGAAAAAAGAGAGAGAAAAAGAGATGAGAAGTGCAGTGCATCCTGCCCTTACCCCTGCCTAGCCACAAGGTGGCTTCCCTGATAGGCAGGGCTGCAGCGACAGAGCTGTGGGCCTGGGGGTGTCAAACTGGGGCCCTGTCTGCCAGACAAGCTTGACACCTCTGCTTCCTGGAGCCCCCATCTTTCCTTTCTTAGCAGTGTTTATTTTTGTTTCCATGACAACCAAAGGCCTACTAGCCAAACTCCAAGCAGTCAAGTGGGGCCTGACGGCCCAGCAGATAAAGTGTCTCCCTGGGTGAGGCCTGCAGAGCACCCCCTGCTGCCCAGCTGTGATCAAGGTTAATCAGCACAGGGTGGGCTTCAGGGGGACAGGAGCCCCCAGTGGTGGGACGTGTGTGGACTGAGGTGCGCGTGGTGCATCGGGAAGTGGCAGCGTGCGAACCCCTCCCTGTCTCTCTGTCTCCCGCTGCCCAGGTGGGAAGTAACGAAGTGACCCTTGTGAACCTTCACCTGGCTGCCCTGAGCCTCCCGGCGACAGAGAACCCCAGCAAGAATCCCAGTGACAGCCACCGTCTGGCAAGCTTGGCACAGACCCTGCAGGGCACCCTGAAAGGTAGGATGGGGTCCTTCTCCTCGGCCCGGCCTTGCTTCTGCAGGGTGGGCAGCTCAGGGTCCTCCATGCCACCTCGGGCCACCGAGGCCAGGTATCTGTCAGCAGAGCAAGCCGTGGGGACTGGGACGGTCACACACCTGCCCCTCACAGGGCCTAGCTGGCCCCTGCATGGTAATCTTTGTCTCCTCTGTGGACATCACGTGTGGATTCCATGGTGGTGGCTTCGTGCCTTGTCTGCCTCTTGTGAATGCAAAGAATTAGAGGGCAAATATAAGTGATGAGCCCTTCTCGTTGATGACTCGTCCTGGTCCCACTCCATGGTGCCACCTTTAGATGCTCACATTCTCTTGTGAAAGACAGGAGGTGACTCGAAGGTGTGTTCCTATTAGCCACTGAGTTTTCCCCGGTGGGATGCGGTCTTAATCTTAGCCCCTTGGGTGGCTGTTGAGCTCAAGCCCCAACCCACTTGCCCTCTGCTGGGTGATCAGGAGGACATAGAGAGAAGCACCAAGCATTTGGGGGATCAGGGTACCCAAGCTGACTTTAAAACACCAGGAGAATTAGAACACTAGTTGGAGGCTGAGGCAGGAGGATCACAAGTTCCAGTCCAGCCTGGGCAACTTAGCAACCAATCAAGACCCTATCTCAAAATAAAGAAAGGCTAAGGATGGAGTTTAGTGTGAAGGGCCTGGATTCAAGCTCCAGTCCAGCAAACAAAACAAAACAGATAACCCAATCCAAAAAACGGGCAAATGAATGGAATAGACATTTCTCAAAGGAAGAAGTACAAATGGCCAATCAGTATATTTTCAAAGTGTTCAATATTTTTAGCTATTAGAGAAATGCAAATCACAACTACATAGAGATTCCATGTCACCCAAGATGGAAAGGCTATCAGCAAGAATACAAAATAAAACAGGAGCTGGGTGTGGAGGTGCATGCATGTGGTCCCAGCACCCTGGGAAGCTGCTGCAGGAGGACTGTAAATTCAAGCCCAGCCTGGGCAGTATAGCAACTTAGCAAAACCCTTTCTCAAAATAAAAATTTTAGAATAAAAAGCTGGGCTGGGCGTGGTGGTGTACGCCTGTATTTCCAGCACTTGGGAGGCTGAGACAGGGCATCACTGCAAGTTTGAGGCCAGCTTGGGCTACATAGTTCAAGGCCCTGTCTCAAAACAAACAAACAAAAATAAAAATAAAGAGCTGAGGATGAGGCTTAGTGCAAAGATCCTGGGCTCAATCCCCAGTACGACCAAAAAAAAAAAAAATTGGAAAGAGCAGGACCTTGGGGAGAAAGGTGGAATCTTCCTAGGTTCACCCCACTCACCCAGTTTTCCGTGCTTGGTATCAGAAGGAGAGCTGGCAGGACCATAAAGACAGAGGGGTTGTGGTGGGGTGTGGTCTGCCAGAGCCACTGCCTTCTCTAGTTGAGGCTTTACAGGTGAGCCCTGGAATTCTCTTCTGTACCCGAGTCTCTACTGTACTTTTTAGCCTCCTAAGACGTCTCCTTGCTACGCTGCCCCCTCACACTGGGAGATTAAGAACAGATTTGGCTACGAAAGTATTCTGGTTAAACTATGAGCTTATATTGTAAAAGTTTTTTGTTGTAGAAATAGACACATGATCTGGAAGGTACCTGTGTAATCATTTTTAAGTGTGTGGTGTGGTGGCATTAAGTCCATTTACACTGCTGTGTAAATCCATCTCCAGAACCTTCCTGCTGTCCCAGCTGGAACTCTGAGCCCCTGAAACACTAACTCCCAGCCTCTCCCACCTCCTGTTGCTCCTGGCAACCACCATCCTGCTCCCTGTCTCCGTGGAGGCGACCGCATCGTTCACATAAGGGGAATTGTACAGGACTTGTCTTTTTGGGTCTGGCTTATTTCATTTACGATAATATGAGGTGTGATTAAAAAACAGTGAAGGTTTAAGACTTTTTATTACAGTAAAAAACACATTGTCACAAATCCCCCTCACTTTGAACACACTTATCCCACCACTCTTGCCACTTTCTGAAGCAGTTCTGGAAGTCCTCTTTCATGAGTGTCTGTAGTTAATTACACTCTTGGCTGTCTTGGTGTCCTGAACTGATTGAGAATGTTTCCCTTTCATGGTCACTTTGGCTTTGGGGAAGAGCCAGAAATTACACAATGCCAGATGCATTGAATAAGGTAGACGAGGATACACTGTAATGTTTTTAGGAGCCTGCCTTTCCTTGGGAGGCACTTGGGAGCAACATTCACTGTAGTTTTGATCACACCTCATAAAGACACTCATGAAAGAGAACTTCCAGAACTCCTTCAGAAAGTGGCAAGAACCAAGGGATAAGTGTGTTGGGCGAGGGTACCTTGATGAGATGAATAGCAATGTGTCTTTTACTATAATAAAATTTTAAATTCAAACACATACTGTATGTTTTGACCAGTCCTTGGGTCTTTAGGGTTCACCCACAGTGCAGTGTGTATTAGAACTCCTGTCCTCTCTGAGGGTGAATAGTGTCCCGCTGTCCATAGGGACCCCATCTCCCTGTTCACCAGCTCAGCTGTTGGGGGCACCTGGGTCGCGCCCCCTTGGGGCTGTTGAGAAGAGGGCTGCTGGAAGCACAATGTTCTATAAGGAAATTTTAGTCTTCACAGTAAAAAAACGGTGCTAAGATGCCCCATCCAGGAAGCAGCTGTGTTCCCCCACAGCCACTCTGTCACCTGTTACAACAGACGACTTGAGCCAGATGGGGTGGCGCACACCTTTAGTCCCAGCTACTCTGGGAGCCTGAGACAGGAGGATCACAAGTTTGCCCCCAGAGACCCTGTCTCAAAATAAAACAGGAAAAGGGCTGGGCGTGTAGCCCAGTGGTAGAGCACCCCTGGGTTCCATCCCCAGCATCACAAAAAACAAAAACAAAAACAGAAAAACAATGATTTGATAGGTTTTCACATGGGTGACAGTTTGCTATGCACAATCTGAACTCCTTTTCCCATGGACGCAGAAAGGAAAACCCACAGCTCCTCCAGGGCCTTAAGCCGGCCATCACCCTTCTTCCCCTGGTACTCAGGGAGTGGTCAGGTTTTCTTCAGAAGCCTCAGCAGGTACTTTGATAAACTGCCAAGAGACTGTTGACCTGGCTCGCTCGGCCTTGATGCATCTGGATGGGGACAGTGACCCACGTTCTGTGTGCCCTTCCTGTAACTCACAGCCAATTAATTGTTAACCGTAACCCTCAGGCCAGGGATGCAGGAAGTGCCAGGACCTGCCTGGGCACAGCCTGGCTCAGTCGATCAGCAGAGGAGACAACACCTTCTTCCCACGGTGCCAACAGCAGCCAAGTCCTTCACAGCTCCAGGCCTCGCTCCCTTCCCCTGGACTGTGTGGCCGTGGGTTCTTACATCCTCAGTGGGATTTTCTGCTTTCAGATCTGAGCAGGGCTGGAGGACAGGGCGCCCCTCTGTGAACTCGGGAAGCAGGGCCCGGAGCCGTGCCTGGCACCTGGGGGGTGGTCCTTCAGCGGGGTCTCGCCCCGGAGGCAGCACTGGCACTGGAGAGGGCCAAGGGGTCTCTGAGGAGATGGGCCTCAGTCTCTCCCTTCCCTTCTGGGATCTAAGGGAACAAGTGACCGAGAGCCCACCCCACACACCCCCTGCAGGTGGAGTCCCGGAGGACAATCCGGGCTTCTAGGCACCTGCAGCTGCTCAGAGCAAAGACCACTCACATAGGCGGGCCTAACAGTGACACGACTGTCATCCCAGCACTCAAGAGGCTGAGGCAGGAGGACTGCAAGTCCCAGCCTAGCAAATTGGCAAGACCCTGGCTCAAAAACAATGATAAAACGGGACTAGGGATGCAGTTCAATGTCAGGGTCTCAACTTCAGTAGTCAGTACTGAAGAAACAGAAAGCTTCCTTTGTACCATCGGTGACACAGATATCTAATGGGCAGAATATGCTTTTGAGATACCTGAACAAACCCATCCCAGACAAGAAATGTGTGTTGTCCTGCAGTCCCTCGGGGCTGGCTGCCCAGACACCTGCCTGTCTCCCGCTTCTCAGAGCCACCTTGCTCAGGTACGCAGTCACCGGATGCGCTGTCCGGAAGTGGTCAGCCCAGGGCCCGGCATACAGTGACCACGTGTATGGTCACCAACATGGCTCCCAGACGGCCTTCCTGCTGGACTCTACCACTGGGTCCTCCGGTGACCTGGCCTCGGACAGCATGGGACCCAGCATGCAGGCCACACGGAAGCTTCAGGGGCCTCATCCAGACCCTGTCCCAAGCTTAGGAGGGGCCATCTGCAGCGCGCGCCTGCCCTCTGCTGGTCGCTACTGTCATTGCACTTTGCTTCAATTTCCCTCTCGCCCTTACTGAAGCAATCAGGCCAAGAAAAAAGACTGGCTGAGGGTCTCAGTTGGTGTTTGCTCATTTGTTTGTTTGTTTGTGGTACTGGGGATTGAACTCAGGGCCTTGGCAATGAGCTATATCCCGACCCCTTTATTTTTGGTTTGGTTTGGTTTGGTATTTTTGAGACAGGGCTTTGTTATATAATCCAGGCTGACCTCAAACTCACTGTTTGGACAACTCAGCAAGACCCTGTTTCAGGATAAAAAGGGGCCAGGCATGGTGGTGCACATCTGTAATCCCAGCACTCAGGAGGCTGAGGCTGGAGGGTCACTGGAAGATTTCTGGGATTACAGGCATGCACCACCATACGTGACTGTCGCAGATAACACTGATGATTTCATTTAGGAACTGCTTTCCTAAAAGCTTCCTTCGCAAGGTGCACATGAGGAAGGGTCACCCCCTGGGTCATGGTCTTCCTTGCATGACCTCCCTAGGAGAAGGGTCAGGCAGAGCCGTGGGAATCCCTCAGAGCCTGGCTGGGCTGCATTGTTCTTTCAGAATTCCTATTCCCTTTCTTGGAAAATACTTTCTAACTGCTCTGCTTCCTGTACAAATAACTGGCTGTGGGGGAAATGCTTAGAATACTTCAAAGAGAAAACCTTTCCACTCTGGCCTGATCCCACTTTGTCACATCGGCCCGTGTCTCATCTGGACAGAACCCCAGGAAAAGGGTTGTGCGTCTTGTTTTCTGGACCCCAGGGGTTGCCTGAGGCCACTGAGCTGAGGGAACAGAGCCTAGATCGCATCTCAAGGTCACCCCATTGTTTCCTCTTAGACCTGGGCCAAGAGCCGCTTTCCAGATCTGCAGCTCTGGTCTCAGAACTCTGTGGCCTGTCTTTCTCCAAGTTCCTGTGGATTAATACAGTGAGATGAGCAATCCGGGGAAAGGAGATGGAAATAGCACTGCTGTCAGAGAACATGATCACCCTTTTTGTTACGCTTCAAGTTTAAAAAAAGGAAATGGCCCCAGTAAATGAACGATGAGAACTGGTGAATTGAGGAAAAAGCTGGAAGGGCACACAGGTTGGGGAGGGAGCACAGGCAAAGGCGCCCTGTCCCTCATCCTCCACTGGCACCTCCTCCTTGCGCCGTTCTGGTGCTGCCCATATGCTGGCTCTGTGCGGACCTGGTCCCCTTTCTGAGACGCGGAAGCTGGGGAGCCTTGGATGCTTGCCGTGGCTGAAGAAAGGCCCAAGGAGGGAGCCCAGACCCAGAGCAGTGACCATGTGAATTTGACCATGGTGGGGCAGGAAGGTTCCGTGGTGCCGTTTAGGACTGAGGTGCACAGTGCTTCGTAAACCAGAGAGCCCTGGTGAGCACCGGGCTTGTCCATGAGGAAGACCAGATTCCAATCCGATGGGCAGCCAGGCAATGAGACAGGTGTCCACAGAGTTGGAAATGAAAGACCAAGATACAATGGATATGTCCCAGCTGCAGACAAAGGTATCTATCTGCTGAAAAGGGAACCTATGACAGCTTCGCTCCAGAACTCTGATCTTACAGACCAATGATACATTCTCCACTAGAAAATGGCAGTTTGGTTCTACCACAGCCTGAGCACTAGAGCATGGTTTTCTCTCTTCTCTCATTTTCCCTTCTCCATTCCTTTATTGTACATGAAGTATCTGGTGTATGCACACAAGCATATTAGCACATCGCATTTTTTTAACTGTGGCCAACATGTTTTGATTGACATCACATGGAAATGGGACAGGGACAATACTGGTTCTGTGATGATAATCCCCTTTCTGCGTTAGTGACATGCTCATTCAGCTCTGATCTTTATATTCCAGTAAGTTATTTTGCTCTCACTGTTTCACACAAAAGACCTCAACAATCCTTGTATACTTTATTTAATGTTTTTCATTTATCATTGTAAAACCAAGGACAATTTTATGACTTTTTTGTATGTAGCTGTTACATGTAAGAAAATCTGTCTTTCAGTAGGAGTAAATTACTCTTTAGCAAAAGAATCCAGATTTTTTCTCCTGTAAGTTAAGTGTCTTGTTTAAATAAACTTCTTGTTTGAAGTGGGGAAGGGGGGATATAATGAAAGTAAAGATCCTATTCATCATAAAAATACTTAGAAATATGGTGATAAAATGACAAAAGTGGACAGGCATGGTGGCACATACCTGTAATCCCAGCACTTGGAAGGCTGAAGCAGGAGGATTGTGAGTTCAAGGCCAGCCTGAGCTACAAAGTGAGTGATTGTCTCAAAAAAGCAAGAAGAAGGAAGAGGAAAAGAAAGGAAGCCTATAAAACATTATTACAGAACATAAAGGAAGAGGCTTGAGTCAGTACGCACCGTGGCCTGTTGTCAGGTGGAGAAATGACAGCGGAAGACACCCCCCCATCTGTGTGTGTCCACTGCACCAGGGAGACCTGACCGTCTGGCTGCTGGAGGTGGCTTCCACGCTGGCTGCACACAGAAGCCCTGAGAGCTTTAGGAAACGCTGAGGATGCCCAGAGGGGTCTCTGCAGTGGAACCCCAGTCTCAGGAGTGAGGTTCAGCGTCAGTGTCAGGAGCCTCCTCGGAACCCTCCCACCTCAACCACATCTGCCCCTTTCTGGGGCCCCTGCATGACTGCATTTGAGAAAAGGAATTCTCTGTGTAGAAAAGAAAACGTGGGGTTCGGGACGTAGCTCGGTGGTGAGCACTTGCCTGGCATGCACTGGGCCCTGGGTTGTATCCCAAGTGCTCTGAAACAGTGAAAGAAAAAAATGTTTAAAGACTGCTAATTTGAAGGAGATCCATCTCTAGGATGTATTGATGAGTAGAAAAACAGCGTAGGAACTCATAGGTAAAGGTGCTATTGTGAATCAACACACAAGCCTGCTCATGCATGGGCCAAGTCACAGGAGACACAGGGGCTGGCTTCCTCTGGCCAGCTCCGGATGGGAATTGTTAAGCACACTATTAGTTTGCTTACTAAACATTCAAATTTTAATTTTTTTTCTTTTTAAGTTTTATCGGTACATTTTAGGTACACAATGTAATGACATTCATCATTGGAAATTTGCACCTTTACATAATCTCTCTTGGTTCTTATTTTTTCCCCCTTCTCCTGCCCTCCCTATTTATAAAGACTTTGTTTCTATTTTTTCATTTTCTCATATTAATCCCATTCCCTTCTTTCCTTTCCCCTACCCCTCCCACTTCCCCTTTGCCCCTTTTCTTCCTATTTCACATTATCTATTATACCTTTTAGTCCTTATTTACACTTTCAGTTTCTCACACTAGAGAAACTATTTGGTATTTATACATCTGTGTCCTGTTAATTTCACTTAAGAGTATCACCTCAATGTGCATCCATTTAGCTATAAATGTCTCCAATTCCTCATTTTTTGTGGCTGAGTAATACTCCATTTTATTTAAAAAAACAAAACACATTTTCTTTATCCAGTCTCCGGTTGATGGGCATTTGGGCTGCTTCCAAGTTTTAGCTATCACAAACTGTGCTGCTATGAACATGGGCGCACATGTATCACTGTGGTATGATTCTTTTAATTCTTTGGGGAAGATCCCCAGCAGGGGACTAGCTGGGTCAAATGGGACTTCCAGTCCTAGTTCTTTGAGGTATCTCTACACTGATTTCCACAGTGGTTGCACCAGTCTGCACTCCCACCAGCAGTGGAGCAGTGTTCCTCTTTCCCCACAGCCCCACCAGCATTTGTTATTGGTTGATTTCATGATAGCAGCCATTTCCAGAGTGAAGTGGAATCTCAGTGTTGTTTTCATTTGCGTCTCTCAAATGACCAGTGATGTTGAACATTTTTTCATGTATTTATTTGCTATTTCTACTTCTTTGTCTGAGAAATGTCTGTTCATTTCAGATGCCCATTTTTGGTTTGGGTCTTTAAATTTGGGAGATCTGATTTTTTTAAGTTCCTTATAGATTCGAGATAGTAGACCTTTGTCTGAGGAAGAGCAGGTGAAGATTTTTTCCCACATTGTGGGTTGTCTCTTCACACTGTTGGTGGTTTCTCTTGCTATGCAGAAGCTTTTTAATATGAAGAGATCCCACTTGTTGATTGTTTGTGCTGGTTCACGGGCAGCTGAGAATTTTGTTCATAAAATCTTTTCCTACACCAGTGTCTTCAAGAGTTCTACCTAACCTCTGTTCCAGCCGGTTCAGCGTTTCTATTTTAATATTTAGATCTTTAATCCATTTTGATTTTAGTTTAATGCATGGTGAGAGATATAGGTCTAGTTTTAATCTTTGGCAAGTGGAAAGCCAATTTTTCCAGCACCATTTATTAAAGAGGTTGTCTTTCCTCTAGTGAGAGTGTTTGGCTCCTTTGTTGAAGATGAGGTGGCTGAGTGTGCTGGAGTTGTTTCTGCATCTTCTAATCTGTTCCACTGGTCCTCAGGTCTGTTTCTTTGCCAGTACCATGCTGTTTTTATCACAATAACTTTGTAGTATAGTTTCAAGTTGGGGATTATGATACCCCCTGCCATGTCTCTGTTGCCATGTCTCTGTTGCTTTTGCTATTCTGGGTCTCTTCTTGTTCCAAATGAATTTTTGGATTGGTTTCTCAAGGTCCATGAAGTATGCTGCTGAGATTTCAATTAGGATTGGATTGAATCTATATAGCAGTTTTGGAAGTAAGGCCATTTTCACTATGTTGATTCTTCTTATCCAGGAGCAAGGGATGGCTTTCCATTTTCTGATACCATCTTCAGTCTCTCTTTTCAGAGTATATAGTTTTCAGAGAAGAGGTCTTTGATTTCTTTTGTTAGGTTGATTCCTAGGTATTTTGGTTTTTTGGATGCTATTGTGAAAGGAATTGTTTGCCCTGTTTCTATCTCAGTGAGTCTGTTGTTCATGTAGAGGAAAGCTATTGATTCTTGTGTGTTGACCTTGTATCCAGCTACTTACTGAATTTGGTTATTAACTCTAGAAGAGTTTTGGTGGAGTTCTTGGGGTCTTCTATATAGAGTATCATGTCATCTGCAAATAATGACAATTTGACTTCTTCAATTCCTATCTTTATTCCTTTTATTTCTTTCTCTTGTCTAATTGCTGTGGCTAATATTTCCATCAAATTTTAATTTTAAAATCAAAACAGTTGGCTGGGCATGGTGGTACACGCCTGTGATCCCGGCACTCGGGAGGCTGACACAGGAGGGTGGGTGTGAGTTCAAGCCCAGCCTGGGCTACATAGCAAGTTCTGAACTGCATAACAAGACTCTGACAAAAAAAAAAAAAGAAAAAGAATGAAATTTGAAAAAGTGAAAACATAAAAGGAGCTTGTGAATATTGGTTTGATTTTGGAGTCCATGTAGGGACATTTTATTAATGGTAGTGCATTAAAAGAAAAATTAAATATCTCTGCTGCAGTTTGGCCATAGAGCAAATAAAAAGGCAAATGATGAGCTGGGGAAAGACCAGTTCCTATATAGGATGACAAGGTGCTGTTCTTAGTCTCTGAAGACTTCATGTACTAATGTCAATAAACCACTAGATCCCTGTGCAGCGTAGAGATACAGCAAAGACTCCAGCCCTGCCCTCTGTTTCTGGCGTCTCTCTGATCAAAGATCCGGGGCCCTCCGAGAAGTGACCAATTCTAGGATGGAGGAAGAAAAGATACAGGACAGTCCTGGAGCATCTTAGAGAGTAAGAAAGAAAGCGCTCAACAAAAAACACAGCAGGTGTGTGTGAGAAGGAGCCAGGAGCCGACAGAAAGAGCCCCAAAGATCAAGGCGGAAAAATCTGAGCTTTAACAAACTCATTAATAGGTTGCACATTATAATTTGAAGCATATGAGCCCATACTGGTATAAATAAATGATCAAGTAAAGTAATAAGCGAGGAAGACGAGAGAAATCTTCTGTGCAGCAGAATTACAAACATGTACACTAGCACATAGCGAGGGGCTGGCCACGGAACCCAGGCCCTCACATGCAAAGCGGACACTCACCACTGAGCTACCCCAGCCCAGGACTCCACATAACTTGAAGACAACTTGTTTTCTTACAACAGAAAGAAGCTGTGCCCATTTTGGTGAGAATACCCAGCATTGGTGGGGTGCGGGGAGAGGCACCTCATATCCCCGGTGGGATATGAGCAAAGCAAGCAGGTAAATCTATCCAGAATCAATGATGGCCTTGCTTTTAGACTGGAATTCTCTACTAAACCCAGAAAGCCAGGACACAGATTTCGGAGTGAGATTCTCACTTCAGCCTTGTTACAGCGGTGAGTTTTAGCAGCAGCCTGAGAAATGAGCCGCAGCCAGAGAATGGAGAACCAGTCATCGCTGTGGGGAGTGGACACCGTGGTTGCCCACGGATGCCGGGAGACCAGCCTTTTCCTGGTCCAGGGTTCAAGTTGACCTTCAGCAGATAGACCACCTGCGAGTCAGGCACAAGTAGCCGCTTCTTACACCTCCAGCATCAGCTGCTCCAGGTGTTACCCCGGAAACCAGGGTGTTTGGGAACTTCCTGCCTGAGCACAGGTTCCCGCTCATCTTATTGCCCTGAGTGGCCTGTGTATCCTCTGAGACCCAAGGCAGCCACCTTCTCCACCTCGGCCACCCTTCCCTGTGCTATGGATGCATTTTTTTTTTTTTTTGGTACTGGGGATCGAACTCAGGACCTTCTGCTTGTGAGGCAGGCGGCGGAACTACTGAGCTAAATCCCCGGCCCTATGGATGCATTCTGGTTCTGCCCCTGTGCTCTGTCCCCATCTTTCCCCCGCCCACTGTACCCCTCTCTGAATTTCTGGCCCACCTGGGTGCTCCGGAAATACGTGTTGAGCATTAATGTTACCTATCCAGCAGGATGCTTTGGCTTTTTTCCACAGTGAGACCAGACCCCAGGAGTTCGAACCCAGGTGGTTTCTGTATTGCATCAGCCCTGCTCTTGCAGACTGGGGAACCTGGAGATGCCAGATGAGACCATACCTCCGTCCTCAGGCTGGGGAGTGGAATCAGGGAATCCCCTTCCCATCTCAAGGTGCCAGGGTCCGTGTTGAGTTTCGCTCTCCACCTGATTTTCTTTTACTGTAAATAAACTTTACTTCTACAGTTACCTTCAAAGGGTAGTACAGTGCAGTGCAACGGCGGCACACTGGGGATGCATGGGCTGAGTGGACAAGGAGAGTTACTGGCTGGAGGAGGGAGGTGAGAGGTGACAGAGCTGAAGGGCCAGCAGCAGCAGGACACGGAGGGCAAGATGGAGTTTCGCTCCCACCCGACTCTGGTGACACAGGTGTTTTGATGGACTCGATTCTGTCTACCCTCTTGGAAACCGATCCAGTGACAGTCTGAGTAGCAGCTCTTTCTCATCACCACCAATAAGTGCTGCTGGAGGTTCTTGGGCAGCTAAGGTCTCTGCTCTCAGACCCTCACACTTTCCCGTTGCAAAGGTTGGCTCCAGCCTTGACTCCTAAACCGTCCATGGCTGGCAGTAAAAGAGGCACCTCGTTCACTCTTTTTTCTTCAAGTCTTCAAACAGGCTTTTTGCTTTTTCTGAACAAGCAGTGAGCTGAGTGGGTCCAGATGCTGACGCTGATCCTGCATTCACGTACTTGAGAAGTTTCTCCATCTCCTCTATCACTGAACCACACTTTTTGGATATTATGATTATGATTAGTATTTTTTTGGTACCAGGGATCAAACTCAGGACCTTGCGCTTGCGAGGCAGGCATGGATATTATTGTTGACTTCATTGGCGCAGCGGACTCCATATGTTCCATGATCTGGTCCTCGTTCTTTGGAATTGTGCCAATGGCTGAGTGCTTCATGTTTTCAGAACCAGTCACGTGTACTATCTTTTCACCTCAATCCAGTCTCTCAATTATTTTTGCTTCAGTTTCCATGGTCACTGCTTTGCACTTCCTAGCAGTCCCCCCCCCCACACCCCACCCCACATCACCACTGCTTTTCCTCTCGCTTCCGGACATCCTGGGCTCTGACTGAGCACTGCGCTACTGCACACTATGGCACTGCACAGTGAGCGCCCGGCAGCACGGCTGTGACAGTGTCTGGGAGACTCGGGAGCTACTTCCACGATGGGTTCCATCTACAAATGTGTGTGATGCAAGGTCCAGTTTGTATCTGTTCAATTTTGCAACTCGAATGTTCAAACCAGGGACTTAGTGTATTTGTTAAGGTGATCTTGCTTTCTCAGCCAGGGGCTAGTCCGCTATTCCTGTTAATAGGAGGCACCTCAGTTCTGCTTCAGCTAAAACAGCTGAGCCTAGAAGGGTTCCAGCCAGACCAGGCGCAGGCTTGTGGCAGAATTCATTCACTCAGAGGGTATTTATTCAGCACTTACTGTGCACTCAGCAATGCAATGTGAGCAGTTTCTTCTTTGAGGAGCTGACAGTCTTTCTGGAGAATCGAATTCATGAAGTAGCTGAAGCATAATTCATGAACCTGTAGAGTTTCCATCCTCGCACTTCCCCAGAAGTCCCTTTCCAGAAGTCGGGATCGCAGTTCTTAAGGTTCAGCTTCAGCCGAACCTGTATTCACTTCTGCTGCGATATCACATCCTCCACCTGATTTTCTTCCTTTTACTTCTAGGAGAAAAAGATGTCATCATATTGGGGGATTTTGGCCAAGGGCCAGATAGCAGTGACTATGATATCCTGAGAAGAGAGAAATTCCACCACCTCATCCCTGCGCACATCTTCACCAACATCAGCACCAAAAACCCCCAAGGCTCCAAATCCCTGGACAACATCTGGATCAGCAAAAGCCTGAAGAAGGTGTTCACAGGTAAGGGAGACAGAACGCAGCCCCACTTCCTCCCATTCTGGAGGAGAGTTGGGAACCCCAGTCCTGTCTGAAAGTGTCAGCTCCTCTGTGAGCATTTACGGGCTTGCTGTTCAGGTCATTTGTCCCTCGTCAGAGATGTGGAGGGAGTACTGGGGTTGGAGCCCGAGGCCCACACGTGCTAGACAAGTACTTCACCCCCAGCCCACCAGCAGGGTCCTTGACGAAAGACAAGAACAGTGCTTTACAGAGTCCCAACAGGTCCACACTGTACCTCAACAAAAATCGTAAAACTAAGAAAAGAGCGATGGCTGTTTCCCAACATGAGAGTCTTAGCATGCGCAGCCAGGCCGTCATCCTTAGTCTGCACTGTGTCACCAACCCCTTCCTCTGGGCACTGGCTTCCTGCTGGACTCTCGGGGGACCTGGCAGGGACCCCCAGCCCCCCAGAGCCCAAGAGAGACTGCGGCTGAGCGTGTGTGGCAGGAGGAGGGAGAGACCCTTCTGTCTCCAGCCCCTGACCTTGACAGCCTAGGACTGAGCCTTGCAGGGGTGCCTGAAACAGCCCGTGATCGCTTCTGTAACTCGTTTAATTGTTGTTGGGTAGACCTCCAACTTAGTTTGTTTCTAAGTCTTTCCCTTTTTAAAAATGCCTTTCCTTTCTCAAAAGCCTAAGTTTCTCTTTCTAACCCCTTCTGTAGAATTCATCACCCACCTCCACCCACCTCCCACCTTAGTGTCTTTTGCTTTGCAAAGTAAGACCTTAGCTGGGGACATCCTCATGAGGCATCTGACCCCAAGTCAAGTACTTTTTGTTTTTGTCTTTGCAGGGCTGGGGATTGAACCCAGGGCCTTTGCACTAAGCTACATCCCTGCCCTCCTCTTTTTAAAATTTGATACAGGGTCTCATTAAGTTGCCCAGGCTGAGCTTGAACTTGCGATCCTCCTGCCTCAGCCTCCCAGAATGCTAGGATGACAGGCTGCACCCCCACACCTGGTTGAAATACATATTTTGCTGGTCAAACTAATAGCCGTCCACAAATGATGTTGGCTCCCTGCTGCCTTTGGATGGGCAGGAGACCTGGCCTCTGGGTAGCTTCAGTGCCTACATGTGTGAGCCTTGTTTGTGTGGAAAGTTGTGTTGGCCAATTGCCTGGCCCCAGCAGTTTCCTTAGGCTGACCTGCCGCACCACCTGCAAGCCCACCGTTCCTGTCCTGACTTCTGGGTGTCTCCCTCCCCTCCAGGTCACTGGGCCGTGGTGAGAGAAGGACTCACGAACCCGTGGATCCCAGATAACTGGTCCTGGGGCGGAGTGGCTTCCGAGCACTGCCCTGTGCTGGCCGAGTTTTACATAGAGAAGGACTGGGGCAAGAAGGACGGGCCTCGAGATAGCGGCAGGGTCACCCTGGAGCACAGTGAAGCCAACACCAAGCAGGAGCGGTGATGACAGCCGAGTGGATTTCTCCCTGGGACCCGGAAGGGCACAGCAGGGAGCGGGCCCTTCTCACCTGCTCCAGGGACATCAGCACGCCACCCCTGGGGGACGGTGGCGCTCGAGGACCTCTCCAGAGCAAGGCATGGCAGTCACATCGGAAGCCCAGGAGAATGTGCCGCACCAGGCTCAGCGGAAGGAGTCTGGCCACCACCAGGCTGGTGGCAGCAGGAGAAGGATGGGGGGCAGCTGAGGCAGAGGGGAGGGAGGAGAGACGCCTCCCAGCCACCAGCTCCCGACATTCCCAGCTCACCAGTGTGCAGCGCTGTTCCGACCCGGCTGCAAATAGCAGAAAGCTTTTAACTGACTCATCTCAAGGATTTTGAGTGGTGATTTTTAGTTTTGTTTTGAAAAAAATAAACAGATGAACCTGCCCTGCTGTGATGCGCCTGAGACGCTTTCCTCGAGGCTGCGCATGCGCCTGGGCCCTTGCTCCGCCTGCCCCTCACATCCCAGCCGCAGCCCTGCAGTGCCCGGCATCTCTGCAGACCCTCCTGCCGCTCCTTCTCCCCTGACTCCCTTGCCAGACTCTCTTTGCAGCAACATTTCTGCTTCCAACCACTTCCTGGAGCACAAGGGTTCTATCACAGAGACACCCCGTCTTCCCGCTTGCCATCAGATTCCTAGCCCAGAGGCTCCCTGTGTTGCTCTGATTTACAGCTGGCTTCCACATCCATGGACTCGGCCAGCCTTAGATCAAAAATATCTTTAAAAATTGCATATGTGCTAAACATACAGGCTTTTTCCCCCTTGTTGTTATCCCCTAAACAATATAGTATAACCATTATTTATGTATCATTTATGCTGCATTAGGTGTCATAAGTCATCTAGAGATGATTTAAATTTATGGGATGCTGGGCCTGGTGGTGGATACCCATAGTCCCAGCTACTCAGGAGGCTGAGGCAGGAGGATTACATGAGTCCAGGAGTTCAAGACCAGCCTGGGCAACATAGTGAGCCCTGTCCCAAATAATAAAGTATACGGTGGGATGTATATATGTTACAGGCCAATGCCATGCCATTTAATGTAGGGGACATGACCATGCATGGATTTTCATGTCCCCTGGGGGATCCCTGCAACCTTCTTTTTGTTGATAATGAAGGATAGCTGTGTGCTGACTCAATACACAGGAAGGTCAGGCTGAGTGTCCAAGGAGGGAGGGTCCTTCTTCGTGGTTGGGGTTGGCCTCATCTTTAGGCTCATCGTGACACTGTCCTGTGAGACCAGGATGATAATGTCCTCTTCACACCTCCTGAAGGACACCCAGCCAGTAAGGAAATGGATGGGAACTCTGGCAGTCAGGGTGGAGGGTCAGCTTGATTGGCATGGGACCCAGTGGGGGGATTGGTGGAGCACACTTCTGTGTGTGTCTGGGTGGGACATGGAGGCATGACCTTGGGGTCTATGTCTGGTCCCTGGCCCCTTCCTCTCTGTTGCTACTCCCTTGCTCTGCTTCCCGGCAGCCATGAACTAGGAAGCTTCCCTCTTCCATGCCCTTCTGCCATGATGTTCCTGCCTGGGAGCCAGCCAACCATGGACTGAATCCCCTGAACTATAAGCCAAATAAAACCTCTCCTTTACATTGTGGGTGTTGGGCATTGTGTCCCAGCAATGGAAAAGCTGACTGATCCAGGATTCCAACCCCATGCTCACAGATCAACTTCATGCTCACATTAATGTGAAAGTGTAAAGATGAATAGTGAGAAAGTCATGAGCTTCAATTCCCTAGGTCACCCCAGTTTCCCATGGAGTTTCCCACAGAGGCCTCTTCCACTCACTGTGCACCAGCACTGAGAATCCTCCTGCCCCCAGGCCATGTGACCTCAGTAGTTTCTGGGGCCTGTGGCTGACGGACTGTAATAGAGTCCTGGCCCTGGAGACTGTCACTCACCTTGCACACACAGAGGAAGCTCCCTCAGGATGTGCCTGGGGACACTTGGGGAGCAGCTGTGCCCCTTCTGCCCTTCTGGGGTTGAGGGAGAGGAAGGTAGTTCCTGTCTCTCCAGCCAACCTGGGCAGGAAACCCCAGGTCAGCACCTGGAGTCCTTGGGGCCAGAGAGGTGCTGCTCAGCAGCGCATGTGTTTTTGGTGCCTCATCTAAAAGTAATAGCCTCGCCTGCATTTTCCAGGCAGGCGCCCCACACTGTTTTAGCAGGATGTCTTTTTCCACCAAAGCTGTGGACAGAAAAGGCTTCTTCCTGGGGTGAGCAGGGGAGGAAATCCATCTAAAGGAGCTTTGGAGGCTTTGTGCAGAGGCTGGGAGCTGAGCAGCAGCCACAGCTCGTGGGCACTGCCTGTGACCTGTCCGGGCCATCAGGGTGTGCGTGGACAGATGGCTGACCTTACTCTAGCCGGCCCACTTGGCTTTTACTTTCAGTTTTGACGTTTGTTATTTTTGTTGCTGTGAATTAATACACTTTATTGTTAAGAGCACTTTTAGGTTTACAAGAGAGTAGGCACAGAGGACAGAGCCTGCAGGTCCTCCCCACCCCCGCTGCCCCAGCATTAACGTTGTTTTTCTGTGGTTCATTTGTCACAACTGCTGTCATGTCCTGGTTTACAGAAAGGTTCCCTCTGCGCGGTGTCCTCTGGGTTTTGCCAAATGGACAGATGGGCCATCCCAATAAGCCCACAGTGAATTGAAAAGGTCGTCAAGTCAAAAAATGCATTTAAGCCAGGCGTGGTGGTGCATGCCAAGGACGGCAAGTTCAAGCCCAGCCTGGGCAATTTAGAAACTTAGACCCTATCTCAAAATAAAAAATAGGGCAAAGGAGGTGGCTCAGTGCAAAGGTTGTGTTCAATCCCCAGGACCGGGAAAAAAAAAGGAGTGCCTTTAATACAGCTCACATATGGAACATCATTGCTTTGCTCTACCCACCTTAAATGAGTTCAGGACACGGACACTTTGCCTACAGTTGGGCAAAATCATCTACTCCAAAATCTATTTGATAATAAAGTGTGGACTGTGTCCTATAAGCTATTGAATACCTGTATTAGCGATACTGCCTGTCATAAGGCAACCATCAGAAGCTGGGACCGTCTGCAGGATGGCATATATCCCAGCACAGTATCACACAGAGCATCCCACTGCCCCAGGCATCCTGGGTGTGTGACCTTTCAGATTAGCTTCTGCCTATCCACGGTGCACGTCGGTGGGGGAGGTGGGGTTTTATTAGGATGCACCAGGTTTCCCTGGAAAATCATGGGATGCTGCATCCTAATGGCCTTGAAGATTTTGTTACATAACATGTTTTTATGAGGACATGATAGCCATCTTCATTCAGGGGGTGTTTGCTCTTGAGCTGAAACATTCTTGCGATGACAAATGACCTTCACAAATGGCTTTTGCTTTCAGGGATAGCCTGTGGCACAGCCTTCTTGTGTAATCTTTTGAACGAACACATTGTCCATGTTGAACATCATTCTTCTGACTAGAGAACAAGACTATCAAGTTTTCAGCTCACACTTTGATGCTATATGAAAACCACCAGTTATCCCCATGCTCTGAATCAGAGTATCTCAGCCATCAAAGGCTGAGGCAGGAAGATCTCAAGTTCAAGCCCATCCTGGGTGATTTAGAGAGGTCCTGTCTCAAAAAGGAGCTGAGGATGTATCCCTGGGTTCACAAAAGGGGTAGGGTGAGGGGATCTTTTAGAAGTTACAATGCTGGGCAAAGAAAAGAAGAATGACTTTATGAGGGACAACTTTGCAAAGTAAAGCAGATTTGGGATCCAGTGGCATAAAGCAAAGCAAGGCAATCAGTCAACTAGCTCTGCCTCCCCATCACCCCTAGCAACCACGGCTGCTCTCCTGCCTCCTGGTTTTGCCCTTCCCAGAGCATCTCGGAGTTGAAATCACACAGTGAGGCTCTCTGTGGAGTGGCTTTTATTCGAGGTGATGGGTTAGGGTTAGGATCAGGGGCTAGGGTTAGGGGTTAGGGGTTAGGGTTAGGGGTCAGATTTAAGGGTTAAGGGTTAGGGTTAGGGATTAGGGTTAAGGGTTAGGGGTTAGGGTTAGGAGTTAGGTTTAAGGGATAGGGGTTAGGGTTAGGGGTCAGATTTAAGGGTTAGGGTTTAGGGTTAGGGATTAGGGTTAAGGGTTAGGGGTTGGGGGTAGGGGTCAGATTTAAGGCTTAGGGGTTAGGGATTAGGGTTAAGGGTTAGGGTTAGGGTTAGGGGTCAGATTTAAGGGTTAGGGGTTAGGGTTAGGGGTCAGATTTAAGGGTCGGGGGTTAGGTTTGGAGTAGGGTTAGGGTTAGGCTTAGGGGTTAGGTTTAGATTCGGGGTTAGGGTTAGGGTTAGGGCATTCGGGTTTTCTCTGGCTTCCTCTCTCTGAACCATACTTCACTTCCTGCAGTGGACCTGCCCTCTTGTGGGTGGCTCCAAACCCAGAGCTTCTCAAGTCCTTGCACCCCAGCACCAGCTCTGTGTACCTGTGAATGTGGCTTTCCCCACTCCACTGCCTCCCAGTTCTTCCTTTTCTCCCTTCTGCCTGTCAGTGCTGGGCCCAGCTGGGGAGGACTTGGTGGGAGAAGCCATTGGGCCCTCCTTAGAGGAGCTTGGTTTTTCTGGACATGATAAGGGCTGGAAGTTCTCAAGCCCCAGGCCCCAGGTCGAGCCTCCTGCATTCCTAGTGGCCCCCATCCCAGGGACTCAGCAGGTGGCAGAGCTTACTCCACCCCACCCCACCCTGTCCTGCCCTCTGCCCCAGGAGGGCTGAGAGCTCAGTGCCCTGCAGTGCACCTGGTAGCCAGGTTCCATGTCCTCAAGGTTCAGACTCAGCGTGAGTGGCACCCTCACCTAACTGGCCCAGGGAGGAAGAGTAGTTAACCTGGGCTCTCTGAGACTACACAAAAACTGTTTTCTATGGCTGAGTGTGGTAGCGCACATCTGTAATCTCAGCACTAGTGAGTCTGAGGCAGAAGGATTGCTTTGAGTCAAGACCAGCTTGGACTACAAAGTGAGACACAACCCCAAGACACATACCCCAAAAATGGGGGTTGAAGCCAGGGTCTTTTCTCTGATTTAAAGTCCCCCACCCTTTTAAAAATATTTCTGAGACAAGTTCTCACTACATCACTAAGTTGCCAAGGCTGGGCACAAACTTTCAATCCTCCTGCCTCAGCCTCCCAGAGTGTTGGGGTTACATGCATGTGCCATCCACCCAACTAAAATGGCAGTTATTTTCTAGCCTGGATGACACTGCTAAATCATGGCTATTTTTCTTTCTTCTTTAAATGCTGGCTGTTAGGCAGAACGAAGCAAAGTCTGGTTGGGGGGACAAAGACTGAGAAGGCGCTCATGTCCCAGCATGAGCCAGCACCCTGCAGATCCAGGCCCAACCCAAAGTGGAGGTGCAGGGGGTGGGGACCTCAGCTGAAGACCAGCAGGAGGACCCTGGGGTTGGGGGTGGCGGGCACGAGAGCAGTTGCCTGTGAGGTTGGGATGATGCTGATTTTCATGGCCCACGACACGTGGGCTGTTGGTTCTGGCATCTGTTTATTGAACTGCGTTCTGCCAGTCGGTGACGACCATCCGGGTGCCTGCCTGCACTGCTGACCCCAACACGACGAGTTGTTTATCACATGATCGTGTGGGCAGGGGACGTGAAGGATCCAGTTGTGCTGCCATGAAGTGTTCAGTGGCTGCAGGGAGAAGGGCTGGGGACACGAGTGCCCTTGACCAAGGCAGGCACAGGCCAGGGAGGCTTCCTACTTCCTTCCATCCCGGACGCTGTGCGGGAGTCTAAGGTGGACTTGGGGTTGGGTCTTACCTAGTGACATGGGCTGCAGAGCACAGGGGACAGCCAGCCAGGGGAGGCCGGGCATGGGGCCATCGGGGACAGCAAAGGTGAGGCGTCCCAACTCCCTCTGTCCCTCTGCTTCCCTGGTCTGGGCCTGAGGTGGCCAGGCGGGGCCTGAAAACATGGAGTCTCAGGCGACCCAAGCTCAAAGGCAAGGAAGGCCCTACTCTGCCCCTGTGGGCTCTGCTCTTGGAGGAGGGGCAGAGCCTCCTGCTGTGAGGCCAGGCAGGGCAAGGAGGCAGAGAAAGGCTGTAGTGACTTTGGTGACTTTGCTCTGCTTCGGGTTCTCTGAGTTTAGGGGCCACCCCATCCCCTGCAGGCTTCCTCTCCTGGTGCTTTCAGGGTGCTGGGTGCCTAATGGTATCTGGTGAGCAGGCCGTAGTTCAGTCAGCAGTCAGCGAGGGGTGCAGGCACCTGTGGAGCACCCAGTGGCTCCTGTGATTTAATGAAGGATTCTGGGAGGGGAACTCGAGGCCCTGGGGTGTCACTGTGTAAGGGAGTACAGTTGGCCAGGCGGTGACTGCACAGGAACTGGCTCCTCTGGACAGAGCCTGAGTTCACCACTACAGACAGAGGGGAGCTGCCCGCCCAGACTTGCTGTGAGCTGTGCTTTGCTTTGAGTTCTGACACTTGGAAGTGATATTTAAAATAGAAAACCCCAAAGCACCTTAGCTCTTGGCAAACAGGCGGCGTCCCAGGTCTCTGTGTAGAGGAACCCTGTGAATGTCCTGGGTTGGATATTTGCTGGCTGTCAAAGGTCAAGGATAGGGAGCCAGGAATCCCGGGATTAGCAGGAGTGGTCGCCTGTAATCACAGCACTCTGAAGCCTGAGGCAGGAGGATCACTAAAAGTTTGAGGCCACCCTGGGCTATGCAGTGAGTTCAAGACCAGCCTAGATTACATAATGAGACCCTGTCTCAAAAAACTAAAAATAAAATAAAGGAATCCCAGGTCACCCAGCAGGGTAACCTGGGGCAACTGGTGACCTGCACTGAGGATCCCCCTGGGGCAGTGGTCCTCCCACTGGCCAAGGAAGCACACTGTGGAAACCTGCCTGGCATGCAGATGTTTTTCAGTTCAGAGCTTTGAATCTAGGGAACTCTGAGCTATATCCTCAGCTCCCCCCCACCTTTTTTTGAGAAAGGATCTCGTTTAGTTTGAAACGAGGCTGGACTTGAATTTGCAATCCTTCTGCTTTGGCCTCTTGAGTAACTGGGATTATAGCCTTGGACATGTAGTGCCTTGTTTGTTTGTTTTTTGCGGTACCAGGGATCAAACTCAAGACCTTGTGCTTTTGAGACAGGTGTGGTGCCACTGAACTAAATCCCCGGCCCTGTTTGTTTGTCTTTTGAGACAGTGTCTCCTATGTAGGCCAGGCTAGCCTCAGCTCACAGCAATCCTGCTGCCTCAGCCTCCTAAATGCTGGAATTATAGCCCGGCAGCTGTAGGAATGCTTTAGAACATTTCTCTCTCTCTCTCTCTCTTTTTTTTTTTTTTAAATACCAGGGATTGAACTCAGGACCTTGCGCTTTCGAGGCAGGCAACAGAACAACTGAGCTAAATCCCCGTCCCAGAACATTTCTTTTTCTGAATTCTGTTTATCACCATTAACTTATCCAAGAAGGCAAAGTCACTGGACAATGTAGAAGTCTGAAATTTCCACCCTTGCCTCCCCTCCGGGTCTCAGGGGCTGCTGCAGAGACGTCTGGGTCCTGAGGCTCTTGGGGGAAGATGTGCTGCAGGATGTGGAAGCCCAGCTAGCCCAGGGCTCCTCCAAGGTTTCCCCCCAGCCTGGTTATAGAAAGTCTGCTTCCCTGGGGATGGGGTCCTCAACCCCCAGCGTTTACCTGGAGGCCATCCAGAGGCCTGGGGGGTCCTGGCTGCATAGTACTGAGTATTTCTGAGAGGCAGCAAATTGCTGCTGGGCTCAGCATGTGGAGTTCTAGTTCAGCACGTGGGTTCCCAGCTTTGCCCGCAACCCGGAAACAGTGGCCTCCGTGCGTGGGACATTGTGACTTGCTGAGCAGAGAAGTATCTTTGGCCAGAGGATCTGGTAACTTTTCACATGATCTTCTTCTCTTCAATTTCTCTATAAAAGAAAAACTGCGCCCGGGAGGCCGCGGCGCAGTCTCTGCAAGCCGAGCCGACCCGAGCCGTGCTGATCGGCATCCGGCCCCGGCTCTCGCGTGATCCCGGCTGGCGGAGCTGTCCGGTTAGCGGGCGCCGCTGCAGCCCACGGAGCTCGAGAACATCGTAGCGAACACGGTGCTACTCAAGGCCCGGGAAGGTGGAGGTGGAAATCGCAAAGGCAAGAGCAAGAAATGGCGGCAGATGCTTCAGTTCCCCCACATCAGCCAGTGTGAAGAGCTGCGGCTCAGTCTTGAGCGTGACTACCACAGTCTGTGTGAGCGGCAGCCCATTGGGCGCCTGCTGTTCCGGGAGTTCTGCACCACGAAGCCTGAGCTGACTCGCTGCATTGCCTTCCTGGACGGGGTGGTCGAGTACGAGGTGACCCCAGATGAAAAGCGGAAGGCATGTGGGCGGCGGCTAATGCAGAATTTTCTGAGCCACACGGGTCCTGACCTCATCCCTGAGGTCCCCCTGCACCTGGTGACTAACTGTGCCCAGCGGTTGGACCAGGGGCCCTGCAAAGACCTCTTCCAGGAGCTGTCCTGGCTGACCCATGAGTACCTGAGCATGGCCCCTTTTGCTGACTACCTCGACAGCACCTACTTCGACCATTTCCTGCAGTGGAAGTGGCCGGCAAGGCAGCCAGTGACGAAAAACACCTTCAGGCAGCATCGAGTCCTTGGCAAAGGTGGCTTTGGGGAGGTGTGTGCCTGCCAGGTGCAGGCAATGGGAAAAATGTATGCCTGCAAGAAGCTGGAGAAGAAACGGATCAAGAAGCGGAAAGGGGAGGCCATGGCTCTTAATGAGAAGCAGATCCTGGAGAAAGTGAACAGTAGGTTTGTAGTGAGCTTAGCCTATGCCAATGAGACCAAGGATGCACTGTGCTTAGTGCTGACGCTGATGAATGGAGGTGACCTCAAGTTCCACATCTACCACATGGGCCAGGCTGGCTTCCCTGAAGCACGTGCTGTTTTCTATGCTGCTGAGATCTGCTGCGGGCTGGAGGACCTGCATTGCGAGCGCATCGTGTACAGGACCTGAAGCCAGAGAACATCCTTCTGGATGACCACGGCCACATCCGCATCTCTGACCTGGGCCTGGCTGTGCATGTGCCTGAGGGCCAGACCATCCAAGGCCGTGTGGGCACTGTGGGCTACGTGGCTCCAGAGGTGGTGAAGAACGAGAGGCACACATTCAGCCCTGACTGGTGGGCGTTAGGCTGCCTCCTGTATGAGATGATCACAGGCCAGTCACCCTTCCAGCAGAGGAAGAAGATCAAGCGGGAGGAGGTAGAACGGTTGGTGAAGGAGGTGCCCAAAGAATACTCTGAGTGCTTTTCCCGGCAGGCCTGCTCGCTCTGTTCCCAGCTCCTCTGCAAGGACCCGACGGAGCACCTGAGGTGTCATGGGGGCAGCGCCCAGGAGGGGAAGGAGCACCCTCTTTTCAAAAAACTGAACTTCAAGCGGCTGGGAGCAGGCATGCTAGAACTACCCTTTAAACCTGATCCTCGGGCCATTTATTGCAAAGATGTTCTGGACATTGAACAGTTCTCCACTGTTAAGGGCGTGGAGCTAGAGCCAAAGGACCAGAACTTCTACCAGAAGTTTGCCACAGGCAGTGTGCCCATCCCCTGGCAGAACAAGATGGTGGAGACTGAGTGCTTCCAGGAGCTGAATGTCTTTGGGCTGGATGGCTCAGTTCCCCCAGACCTGGACTGGAAGGGCCAGCCACCTGCACCACCCAAGAAGGGATTACTGCAAAGATTCTTCAGCCGCCAGAGGATTGCTGTGGGGACTGCAGCGACACTGAGGAAGAGCTCCCCACCCATCTCTAGTCCCCAGCCTTCGGCCCCCACCGGCGATTGGCAGTAGCAGCTACTCCAAGTGCTGTTTACAGTTTTGCACAGTGGTCTTCCCCATTGTCCACTCAAGTCGTGGCCTAGGGAACATAGCCAGAGTTGTCCCCAGTGTCCTCTGGCCCTTAGCCCTTGGCCTGGCTGAGTTTGGAAAAGCCTGGGCCATCCCTGGGACAAAGGTGCATCCCTTTAGCTCCTCTGCGGAGCTCTGGGATTTCTGTATTTATGTATTTGTATGAATGTGTATAGCAACCAGAGCGTTCTTAATTCCTACCCTAGACCTGGCGGCCCGCCTCAGCCTCCAAGGCAGCAAGCCCTGGCTGGGAGAGTTAAGAGACACCAGAGGGGCCACTGCCGAAGTTGAGGCTTCTCAGGCCCCACTCAGAAGGGGCAAGGCCAGATCCCTGAAGCCCCGGCATTGTACTGGCCACCACCAGCCTCGGGGTGAGACTCATGCCTGCCCTTGCTGTCCTAGGCTCAGGCTGCACTGACTAGGGCCCGGTAGTATCCCTTTATAGCAAATGTCAGAATTAAATCTGGGAGGAAGGGGCCGGGGACTTAGCTCAGTGGTTCCACCGCCTGCTGCGCAAGCACAAGGACCCGAGTTCGATCTCCGGTACCAAAAAAAAAATCTGGGGGTTCTGTATCCTGTAGGCCTGTGCCAAGCTGTGAACAGAGGTTGGACTGACCGTGAGACCCATTAGTTCACTGCCCAAGGTGATCCACCTTGGTCTCCCTCTGCTTTCCAGCTCCCAGCTCACCTTGTCTCTTATGCTGGGCCCTGAAGACACCTCTTTCAAAAACGCTCCAGCCCAGGCCATAGGAGAAGTAGGGGTGTCCTTGACCAACTCTGGCCAACATTCTAGAATCCCCTCAAAAATATTCACATGAAAGGCTGGGGATGTAGCTCAGTGGTTCCACCGCCTGCCTCAAAAGCACAAGGTCCAGAGTTAGATCCCTGGTACCCCCCCCCAAAAAAAAACATTGGGTTTCCCTCCCCCTAAAAAAAAAAAAATTCACATATGCCCAGCAATAACCTGGCCCTCCCTGTGTGTGCCCGTGGGGAATGTGTGGGTGTGGGTATGTGTCTGTGTATGTGTGAAGGGGCTAGGGTAAGGCTGTGCCTATGACCCTGCCCCAGCCCCAGCCCTGGTCCTCCCAGACTGTGCCAGCCATCTTGGTCCCCCGTGTTAGGGTAGAATGGGATTACAGGACCCTGGTTGTTCCATATTTAAAGCTAATTTTTATTACTCAAAAAAAAAAAAAGAAAAATGGTTTTTCTGAGAAGTGTCTGAAGTTACGGTGTTGGTAAGATAAAGCAGGCTGTGAATTCCAAACTGCCAGCGTCTTGTGTATTGCTTCAAATGCACACACCTGTGCATTACTGAAGAGCAAGTCTAACGGGCTTACTGTCCCTACAAACCCTTGCTATTTAAAAAAAAAGTTTGAGATAGGGTCCCACGCACCAAGTTGCCCAGGGTGTCCTTGAATTACGATCCCGTTTCAGCCTTTCCAGCAGGTGAGATTACCAGCTTGGGAATTTTATGACAAACTTAGCAGTGCGAGTTTTACAGTAGACAGAGGGGGAACTGGATTTTGTGGAGTAAGGTGGCAGGAAACTTCAGTAACTCCTCCAGGTCTTCACAGTGCTATACAAACTTCTCTTGCTACAGTCTTTCTCGCTTGAAATCCAAAGTACAGGTTAGGATCTAGCTGCAAGGGTCTGATAAATCGCCAGAAGAGTGGGAAGAAGAGGGGAAAGAGTAGAGCTAGGGGTCCCTCTGGTGGAGACCTCCGGAAATTCACTAAGGATGCCACTCTGGCCTCCAAGACCGGCAGCTCTGGCTGTCAATATCTAATCACAGACATGAGACCCAAACAAGTCACATGGAACTGGATCTTCCACCAGAAGCCAGTGACAATACTGTCTTCCTAAATCCCAGTCAGCTTCCCCATAGGATCCAAGCTACTTAATTTTCTTTGAGATTTAACAGTAGTTAATTAGGAAAGTGCTCCAAACTCGATAGGGGTATTCTATGTGTTTTGAGGTGCTGGGGAGTGAGTGAACCTTGGGACTTGCAGATGCTAGGCAAGTGCTCTAGCAATGAGCTACACCCTCAGTTCTGATAGAGGTGTTTTAATACAGCCAGGGAACCAAATATCTAGTTTATTTAGATCTGAGACGTTTACTCTTATGTTATTTCCTCTTTGCTACTAGGAACTTTGGTATACATCACGTATGCTGCAGCCGGCTACTTATCACTGAAAGCTCTAAAAGGTTCACCACCATTGGTCTATATGAATGCAGGTTATTTTGCCTTATTTCATCCCCATGGAGGGTGGAGATTTCTACAGAGCTCCACAATGCCTGGGAACTACTGTCCAGTAAAACCCCACTTATTCTTAGGGCTTCTGCTCCACGACCAGCTGACAAATAACTGATATGTCACCTCCTGGCACTTGTTTCAAGGCAATACTTCCTTTGGCTGTGGGAGTGACCATGAACACAGGCAGGTGAGACCCATAGCTGACAGGCTTTCTGAATTCAAAGACCGCTTACCCGGCTGGAGTGGGGGCTCTGGCCCTCTCCTCAGCGCCAACTCTCTTCATGTTGGCTTCTTTTGGTACCCAGGCTTCTTGCCCTTCGGTGCTGGGGATGGAACCCAGGGCCTTGCCCATGTGAGGCCAGCGCTCACCACTGAGCTGCACCCTGGCCCCACCTGGCTTGAGGACCCCAGAGGCTGCTTTCATGGCCTGCCCCTCCCTGGGCTGAGCTGCTCAGGCTCCAAACGCAAGCCCTGCAAAAAGCTGTGGTGAGACCTGTGAGGAGTCACCACTGGGCACGTGGCTCTCGCGCGGATGCAAACACACGGGCTGCAGCACGCGTTTACTCATGTCGCGCCGCTGCCTTCCCGACTGGGTCTGCTCTTCTTCCTCGGAGATCTCTGGCACTCAGCACAGCTCCTACCCCTCAGCAGGTCCTGTGTGAGGCTTTACTGAATGGACAGTCACTCCCGGCCCTCTCCCCTCTTCCTTCCCCAGACCCCATGGGCTGTGAGCTGAACCAGTTAGGGAGGGGCTCAGATGCAGTTCTTCTCCCCCAGGAAGGCCGCCGGGAGACAAAATCCACTAGTGCCTTCTCGGTAATTACCACACAATGAAACACAAGAAAGGTCACAATAAAAATATAATTTGGCTTTCAGAGAACGGAAGTTGACATGCATACAGTATATGTCCACATACTTCATTTGGGAACCTCAGTGCTACTTGTTTTTATTATAACTCAACACAAAATGCCCAGAGATATACAATAGAAATGTTAAGCACTTTTACAAAAGTGAAAATATAAAGAAATGAAAACTATGGATTTATGTTTGCAAACAATTTTACTTTAAATTCATCTGATGCTAAAACTTACCAGTTTATCAAAATATTTACTTGGTCCAACTGTAAGAATTATAGTGGACAAAACTGATGAAATCCTAATTATCCACTATTACAGTTAAAGTCAGTAGGTCTTCAAGTAGGTAGGTACTGTCGCTAAAATGTTCTGTTCATTAAAATTTTTATTTTGGGGAACAAAACAGATCTGACTTCTATTTCAGCTTCAAGCTCAATTTAAAAGCTGAAAGCACTTTTAAAGTATTTCTGCTATCTGAAGCTACTTTTGGTTCACCGCTAAATTATAAAACATTTTAACGACAATCAATGTGATTGAAGGTCATTTTTTGTCTACTGAATGTTTTTGTATCTCTCTACCAAAACAGTAAGGCAAGAAAGCAGTTCCTTTTCCAAATCAAAGACAGTATCTACCCACTTTAAAATTTAGGGGCTTGGGCCAGGGATTTAGCTCAGTGGTTTCGCCACCTGCCTTGCAAGCTCAAGGACCTGAGCTTGATCCCCAATACCAGAAAAAAAAAAAATTTTAGGGGCTAGGACCACTGCAAAATATCCCAGTAGGAAATTAAGGCTGCTGTGATTTTTCTTTAAACTATACCGTAAGATTAGCAGTGTTCCTGCCTGCATATGTTGGATTTACAAGCATCTGGGCTTAAGTCACAGGACACAGGTACGGTATTGCCATTTCTGTCTATACTTATAAGACATGGCTTCCACAATCACCTTCAAAGAGTTTTAAGACAAAGTCAGAAAACACTACACTGAGCTGGAAGTACCTGACTCTGCCGCAAGGACAGGTGCTCAAGGTGATGGCAGGCATCGTGGCCCTGCTGCCTCCCGGAACAGAGGTGCTAGACCCGAAGTCAGGAAGGTGCAAGGTGGTGCTTTCTGCGCTCCAGAGGACCTGGCAGGCACCAGCTCGTCTCTCCTGGGTGTGTAACATCCTGCTCTGAGGCAAGCCTTTCAAAAAGCTCTCACCCCAGCTGCACAAGGTTTCCTATGATCACTTCTAGCACGAAAGGGACCAGGCTTTGCAGTATGAAGCTACCTGGGTGAGCACCAGGGTTTGGCCTGAACAAGGTATAGAGCACTCTCAGGGGGCTTTGGGTAGAGATCGCAGTAGCAACTCAGAACATGGATCCTTTCTGATCTTTAGAGTAAGTTGTTCAAGAGCTATCTGATTCCCAGTATGCACAGCCAAGTATAAACTAAACCACCTGCAAAGTGAGGTGTGGATGCTGACAGCAGAAGTACACAAACAACTCTCACTGTGGAGCTTACTTCACATCGGCACTGGGGGATGAGGTCACAGACTGGGACAAGGGACACCGAGTGTGTGTCACAAGGCCAGGCGATGAGGTGGAAATGCCTGCAGATTTGATTGCTGAGCATGGTCAAGTTGACCTTAGGTTCTAGGTCAGGCTCTCTGTCCCCTCCTTGGGACATATTCCCAAAGAAGTGAGCAGCTTTCCCCTTCCCCAGCCGTTTTGATTTGTGCAGAACATATTCTTATCATTTCTATAAAATAATGCAGAGGGAAGAACCTTAAAACTTTTAAAGTTTTTAAGTTTTAGAGGGGCATAATAGGTTTCAGGAAGTGAAAAGGGTTTAGTTAAGAGAAAACCAGGCAAAAAGAGGCTGGGGATGTAGCTGGGTGGTGGAGCACACACAATTTTCTAATTGAGTTTCTAGAAGCTGAGAAGGTGAAATAATACTGTATAAAATAAAGGACTTAAGGACAACTTTTCAAATAGCTTTTCCCCTTCCTTTAACATTACTTAACTTTAACTTATAAGAGAAATAAGAAATCTGAGCTGTAGCTGGCTTTCTGGAGCGTCCCAAGACTGAGTGTTCAAAGGAGAGTGCACAATCCCACTTGCAGTGTGCAGGGCAGGGCAGGGCAGGGCAGGGCAGGGCAGGCTCCATCATAGAGTTGCCTCAGTGCTGGGGCAGAAGTTTACCGCTTGATGCAACCAGGAGTCTTCAGAAACACTTAGCAGGCGCAATTTCAGTCAACTCTGCCAAGACTGAGATGCAAACAGGACAACCTCGCTCTGTAGCCCACAGAAACATTTTAGGGAAACAGTCCGTGTGCATTTAACCTAAAAATTCAGCTGAACACTGAGGACCATGCTTCAGAAAAGTCAAGTCAAAAGTCCCTCTCTCTTCTTGTGGATCCACTGGCGCTGCTGCACCTAGCTGGGACTCCCTCGGGCCAGCTGGTCTGTGCCGGTCCTAGATGAGGGCCCGCAGCTCCCTGTCCGTGAGCTTGTTCACCTCCATGATCTTCTCCAGGTGCTCCCTGTACCGCTCATGGTCCTGCAGGAAGTGCGGGACCCGCATATTCTCAGTGACCGCCAGGCCTTTCAGGCGATCCACGTCTTCATAAGACACCTGGAAAAGGGCACAATTTAAAAAGCAACTAGAATTTACATTTAAGATGGATTTCTGCCCTGGGTCTTAAAAGGGAGCATATGGATCACTTTGAAATTATTGTTTTTCTGGGTTTTTTTGAGACAGGATCTCACCATGTAGTTCAGGCTGGCCTTGAACTTACTACGTAGGCCAGGTTGGCCTTAAATTCATGGCAATCCTCTTGCCTCAGCCGCCCTCGTGCTGGGATTATAAATGTGCACCAGCATGATTGGCCTCAAATTACTTTAATAACTGCAAAATACCAAAAATCAGTGGCTTTCTTTTTTCTTTATTATGTTAAATAAAAACACATTTGTCTCCTTCTGCTAGGACCATATGAAAAGACTACTGCAAGTTCACTATTTAACACTATCTTGGGCCTAAATCAATTTGTCTAAATAGTATGCAACTAACTTTATGTGTGCTGTGAGACTTCAAATCCAAATAAAACTCCTTCTAAATCAAATAAAGAATAAAGATAATGGAATAATTGTTAAATTAGCACCATTTTATATTAGATTCCTATTTCTATTTCACTTGAGAAACAAAGATTTGTGATTTGTGATTTGTATTATATTCTTAATTTTGAGTTTTTCTAAGCATTTTTTTAAAATTTCACATTTCATTCTCCTATGTAAAAAGTCAATTTTTCACAGGTATTTCTTTCAGGTTTAGTAGTAAAGCTTTTCAGTTCTATAAATTATCTTTTTCATCTTTAAATTCCAAAACATGGCTGATTTCAGTAAAAGGAGATTTATATGATCTGGAGAAAAACCAGACTATAACATGGTTGATTTCAAATACTACCGTCTCCTGATCAACATTCTGCCAGGTTCGGTGGGAAGGTTTTCTGAAAAGAAATCATGTTCATACCCTATTTTCCTGAAAATAAGTTCCAGTTAAGCTCATTAGCCAGATGCATTTAGGACATCTGTTGCAACACACGTTGGGTGTACTGAGGCTTATAAAATAATATTAATATATAATTTAATGTAAATAAATATTGACATTAATACTTAAAATAAAAAATATAAACTATAAATATTTGTTAACACCGAAGAGGATGCCTTTGTATGAGAAGTAAACACCTGTGTAGACAAACTCCAGACTTATGACCAATTGACCAGAGTACAGACAATGCACCAGTAACACGCACACTTGGTAACGAACTGTCTAATATGAATCTTCGTAATTCAATATATCATGTGTTGCAACAGATTCACTTAATGCACTCCTGTGAAATAAGAAATGTTTTCTGAGTTTTGGTGCCAGCAATTTTTCATCGCTTTTGTGTGGACCGTCAATCTTAACTGTCATCGTTTTCATTGCTGCTCCTACCTCCTAAGTCTTCAATTAACACTCGATTTAACGGAGACGCTGCAAAGCCACCCTGCAGGAGGTTGTGACTTGGGTGAAGAACTCACAGGATAAAATCACTGACAACTGTGTTGCCTGTGCACTCTGAGCAGGCCACACGAACAGGAAGCTCTCATTTAGGAGAGCTCTGTTGCTGGTTCTTCAGGAAATGGAGTCACAAGAAATCCAGGCCAGAATTCGGGGTCTGGAGAGTTAGGATGATGTTCCAGAAGAAGACATGACTGTATTTGAATAAATGCAGATTTCTATACATGAATAAATGAATATAGATTGTTTATGAAAAATAAGACATCCGCTGAAAATAAGCTGTCCTGTGTCTTTTGGAGCAAAAATTACTGTAAGATTCAGTCTTGTTTCTGGGGAAATGTGGCATATCTGTATCTTATTCATTTTTAAGTGTTTTATTATTATTATTATTATTAATTATGTAGTTACTATTTACACCCCTAAATGTAATGAAAACAGGTTTGTGCACACTAGTGTGGCTGGCTTAGTAGCCCTAGCCCACCCTGAGTTTATGAGAAGGGATGGGAACAGGCACACCTTGGCCTACTGTGCTTCCCAGACCACGGCCTTTTTACAAATTGAAGGTCTGTGGCAGCCCTGTGCCGAGCGAGTTTATTAATGCTGTTCTGCCAACAGCACTGCTCACTTCCTGTCTCTGTGCTGCATTCCAGCCACTCCCACAATACTGCCCGCCCTTTCATCACTACTGCACGTGTTCTGGTGACCTGTGTTGCTGCTCTCGCTGCTACCTAACGCATGTGCTGCCCGCCCACTGACACGCTCACTGCAACAGCGCCTGCTTGGCTCCTCTCCTGCTTCCCAGACACCACCACCTGCCGAAGGTCTCCAAGGCTTCATTGAGGAAGTGGATCATCTCAGATTTGGACAAGAAGTATCAACATGAGCCCAGAACATTTTACTTTGCCAGGAAAAATGGGGACTTTAAAAAAAAAAATAGGCACCGCCATGAAAGAGTTAAAGGGAAAAGAGTAAGCCCATAATAGTACTGCAAAAAAGAGGGGAGTGAAAAAAACACACAACGAAACCAGGAGATCCCTACTTTGTTACCAGGACTGCAGTAACTGACTGGGCAGAGATCATCTGTGGATTAACACCGACTGCTAGGGAACGGCATTTGTAGGACTCACCCATGGACGACTCACCAATACAAGGGGGGTAGGCCTGGAGATCTGGGGCCACCAATTTGCCCAAGGATCCAACAGAGCATCACCAACAATAGTGCAAAATGCTGTGTGACTTTCTATGTGACACAGCATCGTCTGGGAAAAAGGTTTAACCCGAATCACACCATAAGGAAACAATATGATAATCCAGACTGCTGGAATTTTGAAGGAAACTGTCCAGAACTCTTAAAAATGTCATGAAAAACCAAGAGAGATTATGTAAAGGAGCAAATTTCCAATTAAAAAAAAAAGAAAAAAATGTCATGAAAAATAAAAAGTATGGGCAGGGGGAACTGTTACACATTAAAAGAAATGAAAGATTATAACCAAAGGCAATGCATACATTTTGTCTGGATCTGGAATCACAAACAGTGCTACAAAGGATATTTTGGAGACAATTTGAGAAATCTGAAGTGGATTATACTTTAAATGTTAGACTGAACCAATGGTAAATTTCTTTTAAAAACTGTATGGTCATGTCTGAGAATATCCCTATTCTTGGAGATATTTATAGTGTTAGGTTATTTTAAAATGCTTTTAGAAAGAGACGCTTCTTAGAAAAAGTAGATATAAATATAAAACTATGCATCTTCCCAAATTTCCTACCCCTTTCTGTTATTCACAAAGAAATGTTATGACAGAACCATATTTTCCCCTTCTGTTGTCACATAAAGGAATCTCATTCCAACCCTAAAGTAAAGGGTGTGAACATGAGTCTCAGCACGCAGTGCAGTCGCAGTCAGTCGAGCTTGAGGCCTGGCGATGCTGAACGCTGAACGGCAGTGTGGAGACCACACCTTGGGCTTCCTCACCTTCCCCAGGGCCGTCAGGAGGTGAAAGTCTATGGACTCCCGGTACCGGAGGATTTGAAGGATGCCATCCAAGTAGACTTGGTCTTTACTGAAACACCCTGGAAGAAGCACAAGTGTTTACTTTCTGATGTCTAAAAACTTACTAAGAAATCAGATGCTAATCCAATGCCCCTCACTGTAGGATAAGACCTGTAGTATAAAAATTCTAATGTGGGGCTGGGGGTACAGCACTTGTCTAGCACGCACAGGCCCCTGGGTTCCATCCTCAATACTGCAAGGGAAAAAAATCTAACTTGCCAATGTTTATTTGTAATAAACAAAAAAAGTGAAGACTCTGGAAAACCAGAACAATATACAGACTAGTAGTTTCCGTTCCCCATACTCCTTCTTCTTAACATCTCCCCATAATTATAAAGAAAGGCTGGCAGTTTAAAATGCCTGACTCACGATTATACCACCCCTGCTGCTCAATCTCACCGTAACTCCCAGGCTGCTCGAAGGCACTGGGTGGGGAGCGTGGGGAAGTTTGGGAGCAGTTAAGGTCTCAACAAAGGTCCTGTACAGACAGAAGATTTTAGAAAGTTCTCCTTTTTTGGATTTTTAGGTTTTTGCTGTTATTGTTAAATAATAACAGACCTCTGCCCTCAAAAAAGAGGCTATGGTTTAGGAACAATCTAGGTTATTTTGATACTATTCTTCTGTATGAAAGTAAGAATTAGAACTAACTTTTAAAGAATATATAGGGTTAGGAATAGAAAAAAATATGAATGCATGAAAAATAGGAATAGCTCAAGAGATCTGAGCCTATTCAAAAAAAATGATGAAAACCTTTTTTTCATCCTGATATAACTTCAGCTTTTAAAATTTTTTGGTCTGCATTTACTAAATGGACTAAAGTCGTACCATACAGTCATACATGGAGGAAAGTATCATTAATTTTGTTAGGTAAGCTACCATGATAAGCTACCATGGGGATTATGAAAAATTCTGGTCCAATCAGCAAGAGATATACACTGAAGTATTCATGGTCATGAGGCTAAAACTGTTCTTACAATACTATAGGGAAATAGGAACACAGAAGAACAGATGAACCAGTTGGTAATGGTGATGATTACTAAGATCAGGTAATGTACTAGTGAGGGCTCAGCACATTAATTGTTCTTGTTTTACATACATTTGAAATTTTCCATAACAGAAAGCTAAAAAAATGTGTGTGAAGCAAAAAGACTAGTCTAAAAATCACATGCCTTCAGGGGGTATCAAGGGCAGCAGGCAAGCTCTGTGCACTAAAACTCAGACTAGAGCTAGGCATGGAGGTACACACCTATAATCCCAGCACCCTGGGAAGCTCAGGCAGGAGGACTGCAAGCTCAAGCCCTACCTGGGTGATTTAGTGCCTTAGTGAGAATCTGTCTCAAAAAAGGATGGGGATATAACTCAGTGTGAAGGCTCTGGATTCAGGCCTCAGTACTGAAAAAAAAAAAAAAAAGATAAAGAGATCTACAAAGGAGAAGGAAAATGACAGACACTTTATCAGGAACCCACTTTGGAGGCAGCTGTGCACACATGAAACCAGGGGACAGATGACCTCCCTTCTGATTCCTGTCTTGCCTGATCTCAGCATTCAGACAGCCACCCTGCCATACAACTGCGTTCCTGGTATAATGTCTTAGTTACTTTTCTCGTTGCTGAGACAAAATACCTGACACCCAAAGTTAAAGGAGGAAAAGTTTATTTGGCTTATAGTTCATAGAGGTTCAGTCCACAACTGGCGGGCTCCAAGGCAGAGTGGCACATGGCAGAGGGGCATCGCAGAGGAGAAAATGTTCATGGTGGGCAGGAGACAGCAAAAGCAACCAAGGGATGACCACTGCTCTTTCTATCCCTTGTATCTTATCCAGGATACTTCGGAAGGGTAGCACTCACACCCTCAATCCTAGTGCCCTTGATCCTAGCACTGCACCACGAATCAATGCCAGTGTCACACACTCTAGATCCAGCCACCTCTGAAAAATCCCCACCTATGACCACCCGAGGCTTTGCGGGGACATCTAGACACAAACGGTAACATTCTGCCCTACCTCCCCGCAAAGACACATCCCTGTATGCAAAAGGCACTTAGTCCGTCTCTAAGAGGTGCCAAAGTCCTAACAGTTTCAGCACTGCTGAAAAGTCCAGTTCAAAGTCTCCTCTGAGATTTAAGGCAAACTCTGAGCTGTGCACCCCTGTACAAATGGAAAGTTAAACACTTCCAACAGACAATGGCACAAGATAGACATTTCCATTCCAAAAGGTACAAATAGGACAGCAAGGAAGGGAACAAAGCAAAACCAAAATCCAGCAGGGCAAAAATAAAATCCCACAGTTCCACTTCTAGCATTCCTGGCAATCTGAGGTAAGTTGTAAACTCTAAAGGGTTCTGCCCCTATGGCGCTTCTGGTGGTTGTAGCTCCCGTGGCTTCTCTGGAGCCAGTTCTGCTTCCTCCTTGCAGCTTTCCTCAGATGATCCATGTTCCTGGCTTCTCCAGCCTTCTGGGGTTTCCACTGCACCTTGGGCTTCACACTCACAGCTTCACACACTACCCTCTCAGGACACACTGCCTGGCCTCCCAGGCCTTCTTCTGAAATCTGGGTGGAAGCCTTCCTGACCCTCCAACTCTTGCATTCTGCATGCGCCTAAAACCAGCGCCACATGGGTGATACAAGGTCTGCTGCCAGCTAGAGCAGTAGCCAGGCTTCCTTCTTTCTTGGGTTAGGGGTCCAGGGCCTATGAACCAAATCCCGAGGAAAAACTTCCCTAGGGCACCACCATTCTGCAACATGGTGCTCTGAGACTCTCTTCTCAGAGTAAAGTCTTTCACTTCTGCATTTTGAAGCTGCAAAGCCTGGAGTCCTGCTGCTTCTTGTGATGCCCTCAGGCCATCTTGTCTGTTATCTTCTGAAATACTTGGCTTTTTCTTGTTAGTCTCCTCAGCGACCAATTTCTCCTCTGTTTCATTCTTGCAGGCCAAAACTTTATTGGAGCTTCCTTTCTAGCCAAACTCACAATGTTTTGAATCATTCTGCTGGGCTCTTTGCTCTTGATTCTCAACATAAATTTGGCTAAAAGCCTCCAACAGTATCTATGCTACCACCTCAACATTACACTGCCTTGAAATTTCTTCTCCAAGATTAATTAGCCTGCTGCTCTTAATCTTAGTCTCAGGCAAAGTCTCTGGACATGAGCAAAACGTAGTCAAACTTTCTGCCAAGGCATAATATGCACCGTCTGGAGTCCAACAGCCAATGTAGTCCATTTTCCCAGCAGAAACCTCCCGAGCCTGGTCTTTACCAGCAGGATTTCTATTAGCCTTCCGGTCTTCTGAGCTCTGATTAGAATCTTCCATCAAGTACTGCCTGAGGCGTTCCAGCTCTACTTTTTCAGCCGGCATCTCTGAACCTTTCCAAACTCTTCTCACAAACCAGTCCCAAAGTCTCCTGAACCATATTGGCAGGTATAGTCACAGCAATGACTGCACTTCTCTGGTACCAACTTCTGTCTTACTTCTCTCATTGCTGAGACAAAATATCTGACACTCAAAGTTAAAGGAGGAAAATTTTATTTGGCTTATAGTTCATAGAGGTTCAGTCCACAGTTGGCAGGCTCCAAGGCAGAGTGGCACATTACAAGTAATACCATATAATAACACACGCCCTTGCCTTGCCTCCTTGTATTTTTTCCACAGAATGTTTTATTCCAGAAATGTAAATTTGTGCTGCTGTATTATTGCCCAGTGTATCAAAATGTTTTGTGACTGAACTGTGTGACCTTTCAGGAATGTTCTATTAAGCTCCACCCCCTTATAAGAATGTTAAGCTCCGCCCCCTTACAAGAAAGTTGTTAGGCTCTGCCCCCTTGCAAGAATGTTCTGTAACTCACCCCTCTGCTTCAGTAAGCATGCTCACACAGGATGTGTTTCAGGAATGTTCTGTAACTCTGCACCCCTGCCTCAGTGAGCATGCTCACCTACCCTGTAGATCCCTATACAAGAAGGTTCTCATTTCTGGTATAGGGCTCAGACTTTGAGTATGAACTCCTTTGCGCCTGTCAGCATAATAAAGGTTTTTCTCCACCTCTTCCAGTGACCATCAGATTCTCAAGTCTTCAAATTGCAATAGCCCAGACCTAGAGCTGTAACACTTGGCTACAGCACCAAGCTGTTCTGCTTTGCCACAACAGCATGGCAGAGGGGCATCACAGAAGAGAAACACTTCATTGCAGGTATAAGGTAGCAAAAACAAGCAAAGGAGGATCACAGCTCTTTGTATCCCTTGTATCTTATCCAGGCAACTTAGGTCGGGTAGCACTCACATCCTTAATCCTAGTGCCATTGAGCCTGGCATTGCAGCATGAATTAATCCCAGCATCACACACTCTAGATCCGGCCACCTCTGAAAAAGCCCCACCCAAGACCACAAGAGGCTCTGGGGGGCCGTCTAGACACAAACTATAACTTAAGTTAACATGGGCCACACTGGTGACATAGCCATCATGGCCTGAGTGTTTTTATGCTCTGAATAGGTAGTTTAAAAATACTTTTAGATGGAATTTTTTGATATACTGAATTAATCTCAAAGTCAAAATGACTTTTAAACAAACATTTCCTAATTTTTACTCTTTTTTTCCAAAACATTCTCATACTGGAATTATGGTTTGTATCTAGATGTCCCCCAGTGGATTAGGCCACTGATGAGTATATACCCGAATGTGATACCAAGAGGTGAAGCTGGGTTGGAGGAGGTGGGTCACTGGGGGTGTTGTGGCTTCTATCTAGATGCCCTCCCAAAACCTCATGAGCTATTAGGTGGGGCTTCTGGGAGGTGACCAGACCATGTGATACTGGATTAGTCCACTGATTGGTTTATAGCTGGGTGTGACATTAGGAAATGAAGCCTGGTGGGAAGAACTGGGTAATTGTGGGTGGCCTGGAAGTTATGTACATCCCTCCTCTTCTCTTGAGCTCCACTCTGCTTCCTACATGTCACCTCATGGACTGTTTCTCCTCTGCCGCACCTGTCTGCCATGTTGCCCCACCTTGGAACCAGCCAACTATGGACTGAAACCTCTTCCAACTGGGAGCCATAGTAAACCTTTCCTCCTTAGAGCTGTGGGTGTTGGGTACTGTGTCTCAGTGATGAGCGAAGTAACTAAGGCAATTGCCATAGACTTCTTTTGTGTATCTTGTGAAAAAAAACAAACAAACATAAAAAAATCCTGTGGGCTTCTAACATCTTTAGGCTACTGACAAAAATTTTTAAACTTTCTATTACCTAAACAGGTACATCTACAGAAATTAAAAGTGAAAACCACTCAAAGTGGTTGCTCACAGCTGAGGAGAGGGGAAGAAATGAAGAGTGACTGCTAATGGCATGGTAGGAATATCCTGAAATTAGTGGCGATGTTTGTACAACTCTGTCATATTTTAAAAATCACCGTACTTTACATTTTAAATGGGTGAACCGCATGGCATGTGAATTACATGTCAATGAAGCTGTTTTTTAAAAGCTGGAGAGAAAGTAAAAATGGCAAAAGTTAACAACTGGTGAATCTAGATGAAGGATAGGTATATTTCTATTAGTCTATTAGTTTTCAAAAAGAGCTGCACAAAAACAATGCTGAGAAAGAGTGGTTTGGAAAACAAAGGTTTACTTTGTCACAGACAAATGAGTCCTCAGATTTCATAATTAGACTCTGACCTGCATCCCACGCTAACCAGCCAGTGACTCAGGAGCCCTCGGTCAGGGATGCTCACCTGGCTGGGAGGTGTTGGTCCAGCCCCTCTTGGCTCGTACACAGTAATCCCATCGGGTATTGGGGTCCTTGACAAACTTGCCAATGTCTCTGAAGAGTTCACAGAACGACATGTGGCTGGCCTGGTACACGGTGTAGTAGAGGAGGGCGGCCCTCCATAGGAAAGGGTCCTTCCTGAACAGGACACTGTGGATGCTCGCCAGGCCCTCCTCTGTGGGGTTGTTGGGCTTCAGCTCATGTTTTCTGCGGCCCATCCAACTGTTCCACGGCTGCTGCAGGTTGTTGATACCTCGGAAGTAATGTGTGCCTGCAGAGAGGAGGAGGGACATGGGTGAAGAAAACTGCTCCACACCCCAAGCAGAAGCTGGTCCCCAGCTCAATACCCTGGGAGGTGAGGCCTAGGGGACATCTCTAGGTTACTGGGTCCACTTGGCTGTGCCCTCCAACGAGATAACGGGACTCTAGCCCCTCCCTCTTCCACTCTCTTTGGCTTTTTTGGCCTTGAGTTTATTCCTTTTATAATGTGCTGCCCTGCCACAGGCCCAGAAGCAGCAAGGCTAACTCCTCCTGGACTGAAACCTCCCAAATTGTGAGCCAAAATAAACCTTTTCTTATTTTAAGCTAACTATTCCAGTTATTTGTTATAGTAACAGAAAACTGACACAGAAAAGATTCCATCAACAATTCTACATTGATGTTTGCCTACAAATCAAAACAAAGTAGAAAATGACCTGATCTAAAGCCTTTGAAAAGCTGAAGGAGTATAGTCCCTTCATGGCTCATTAGAGGAGCTCAAACTTTTATAACCATATTGTTAGTGAGGAGAATCAGCCTTGATATTTGAAAAGAATCTTAGAGACACTTATTTCAACCCCCTCAGTTTAAGGTGGGGGAGCTGAAATTCAGAGGAGTCAAATGCCTTTCCAAGCTCAGTACAGCTACAGCTAGATGGTGCCCTAACAAATCCGAATCTGAAATAAGTACATTATCTTTAGTCCCAGTACTGCTTAACAACTGCATGCTTCCTGCTAAACACTGCTAAGAGCACCGCCCTGGGGCTAACTCCTGCCATCCAAGTGGCTGGGGTGGGCTGCCCACCTATCTCATGCCGTAACATCCCCTCCAGCCAGTGCTCACGAGCAGTGGCCACATTGATGGTCAGAGTAGGACACCCGTTGACAACCGTCATCGAGGCTCGGGACAGCAGGTCCTCAGTGAGATGCACCACAATCTAAGGGGCAAGAGGAAAGTACATGTGTATTAAACAAAGTAAAGGCAGGGAAACGATGTCACAGAAAGCAATGAGCCCAGGGATGAACTCTGGCTTTTGTCTATGGCTGCCTTGACTCTCTCAGAAACCAGGGTGGTAGAATGTGCAGCCAGCCACCTTTAACTTTCAAGGACTCAAGAACCTTCACTGGCTTGACAAGAAGGAAGACAGCTGTGCTGAGGAGACTTGGAGAACCTAAAACTGAACCCCTAGGGTCTCTTAAGCAGTCCCTGGCTACAGCAGGCAGAGGAAGGCGCAGGGGAAGAGTCCTGTTGGTGGCCAGTACCAAGTCCCTGAGACTGACCACTAATATGGGACTGCTAACAGGAGAGGCCACTGAGCAACATGTTTCATTAGCAAGATTCAGACAGGAATTCGTATAACCCTAAGGCTATACTTGAATGGCTGTAAGAAAATGAGAAAAGCAGAGAGAAACTGAACACCACAATTCAAGGCAAGGGGAGCTTAAGCACTCGGAGCAGTGCCGGAAGCCCACCTCTCCCAGGCAGCCCTCCTTCGTCATGTACTTCCGCACGTGGCTCCAGATGCGTGGCCTTGACAGCAGGCTGCCACCTGTGGCCTGCTCAAACTTCTCATAGCTTCCATACTTCTGTAGAGTCAGTTCCATGATACGGATGGACTGTAAAAGCAGGAGAGAGGATGACAGCAGAGGGCCTCATATGGCTTTGAGATGAGTAACAAGCCAGCTCTGACTTGTTCCAGTTTTATTGACTAGCAGAGTAAGCAGCAAGTGAGGGAACTAGGTTTTCTCACAGGTGTGTACTCGGTTGCCAAGCGAGGGGCTCCGTGCTGCCCACAGTGCTGCTGTGCAACGGGTGAGGAGCTGGCTTCCCTATGCTCACACAGTGGGCAGGAGGACGCGCCAAGCGGAAGGCCCACGTCTACACTGATCACAGGGCTACAATTTAAAAAAAAAAACTTCAAAAATTTAAGAACATAAAAGAATCAATGAGTCTTCTGTGACAATCTCTAAAATCACTGTTTTCCTGAGCTAATCCTTGGCAGACAACACAGTTTCTAGATTACTGAGAACACTTTTATCTTTCTTTCAGACCAGAGAACTGTCTACTTCTCATGCTTCATAAATTTTCAAGGAATACAAAAGCTAAAATTGTTTTCTCCACACATGCACAGGCAAAATAGAAAACTAAAGGAATCTGGTAACAAACTACAAATCATCAGGAACTGTGGAAAAGCCTCAAGAGTGAAAAACCAAAGAAGGAAGAAAATTACCTGCAAAGGCTCTTTGGAACAGAAACTGGAAAATTCAAATATATCTCATGTGAACGGTGAAAGAACTGGGAAACTCACACACGTTATGTGAGTCTGTAGCTTCTGAACTGCCATCCGACTCGTGAGGAGAAGAAGGTACAAGCTCTAGAACGGGACCTCCTGAGCTTACACCCTGGCTCTTTACCCGCTGGCCAGTCTCTACACTGGCCACTCGGCCTCCTCGCTTGTGAAGGAGGATAACAATAACAATGTCTACTTCGTGGTTTTGTTGAGAACATTTTGTCCACCTTTGTCAAGCACAGCTCTTGGGACATAAAACGAAGCCAGTACCTATTGATTATCACATCAATGGTATACTACCATTCTTTATAGATACTACCACTGTAAATAACAAGCCTGACATAGAAATTATTGAAAAGCTAACAAGTACAAGTCATCATCGTTCAACATATATTCTCAGTGGAAAAATATAATTACTAATAAACTAGGCATGTATCATAAAGTTACCAGAACAAGCAGTGACTTTAACAGATTTTGTGATTTCTGTTTCCAAACTATTACTGAAAGCCTTGCTATGTAGTATGGCCTGAGGGCCAGCAGCGCTGGCACAGTGGGAGCTGGTCCCAGAGGCAGGATTTTGGCCCTGTCCTATCCTCAAGCCATGAGGTCAGAATCTTCTCTTCCACTAGATCCCAGCTGAGTCACACACAGGGAAATGTGAGGAGGACCCCAGAGAATGGTAAATGTGGCACGAGTGCCCTGGAGGCCGATTCATTCATACGACAGCTAGGGAAATGACAAGCAATAATTAAAAGCCCATTTTAGCAGCGTGGTAAAGGTATGTCTCACACACACACACAGGCGCACGCGCGGGACTACAGGGCACCGGTCAGCAGTCACCCAGCTATCAAACTGAAAAGAATGTGGGCAATTTAGCCTTAATTGCCACTGAAGAAGGTGGAGGGACAGCTTCAGTACTGGACTGACAGACCTGAAAAAGGCTATGTTTTTCACTCTAATTTCTGCTTCCAAGTTTTTCTATACAAAATAATTCCAGGGAAAATGAGCTTTTCTCAGCATATGCTTACTCAGTAGGAAAATGTAGTTATCTGTTTACTATTTAATGTGGCAAATATTAAACAGTCTAGAGAATTAAGAAAAATTATAGGTGTTGTTATCATGGATGAATAAGTAAGGAAAGGATAAAAGGAATGGAGATTTCTGCAGTGAGGGAATGTGATTTTCCTATCAAAATGCTCTGCACCTGCATGTCACTTCCCTCGCTTCCTCATGAGCGCCACAGTGACATCGTGAAGGTGACATCCCGTGGGATATGAGAGCCACAAAGTGTACTGCACTTCTCCATGTTAAATACTGAGCACCACATCACCGTCTATATTCTTCCTCTTTGAGGTGCTTTCCCTGTCATCACCTTTACTGATTGTTTTCTTCTTCTTTACTATGATCCCAATTTTGGATAAAGTAACTTTAAAAGGTACTCTTAAAATCAGGAAGGATATCCCAAGGCTGATGTTCACATTTGGGGAGGGCGTAACGAGTTGCACCAATGTGTGTTATTTGCATTTTTCACACATTTTAAAATTCTTTATAATACGCATATATTTGTGCCATGATCAGAAGGAAACAGTTATTTTTAAAAGGGTGACGGCTCAGACAACCAATGTCTGCACTACTTAAGAGAATCAAGCTTTTTCACACCTGCACATCAACGACACTTTTAGAGGTAATAAATTTCAGGTCAAACTTTACGCCATTATATCATCATCTATGTTAATCAGAAAAGTACACTTCATAGTATAGTATATGGCCCTAGAGAATATGCAGTAGAGAAAAAAAGATGGATAAAGGCTTTAATAAATTTCTAGCATACCAGCAAAGAGGACCGTTCACTCATCCAGCCCCTCATTCATTCATCTTCATGGTCACCCTCTACCAATCACTGTTAACTTTTCTATATTTTAGAAATGAAGTCCTGGGCCAGGGATTTAGCTCAGTGGCACTGCACCTGCCTTGCAAGCACAAGGTCCTAAGTTTGATCCCCAGTACCAAAAAAAAAAAAAAAAGAAAAAGAAATGAAGTCCTTGTCCTACCATTAGATTGGCAGATGACATAATCAGACATAATACAGTAATATCTTGATGGAGCTATAAATAAACTACAGAAGTGGACATTATCGGAGATAGAGGACATTCCAAGCAATGGAAGCCAACGAGAGTGGAGCTACAGAACTCTTCGAGAAGGCATAGGTAGCCATAGGTAGCATTCTCATGACCTTGGGATAGGCCCTGGGCTCATTCACATCCAACACAAACAACAGAAGATAAGATGGACTTTACCAAGATTAGAGCCTTTTGTACTTCAAAGGATACCACCAAGAAACTGAGGACAGCTCTCAGGGGTGGGATCCAGAATGTGCAGAAGGCTTGGCACCACCTCATGGGGGTTTGGGAGGTGATGGGTCACAGGGTCTCTAAGGTCATCCAGCAGATCCATCCACTTGTCAGTTCATTAGCTGCAGGGGCTGCTGGGAGGGGACCTGGTTGGAGGATGGAAGTCAGCGGGGGTGTCCTCTGAAGGATCTATCTTGTCCCTCCAACTCTGTGGGGCTCTCTCACCCTCCCTCCTCCAGCACGATATTGTCTCACCGCAGGCCTGAGACTGCAATGGAGCCAGCTGACTGTGGACAGAAACCTGTGAGACCAGGTGCCTCCCTTATGTTGTTTATCTTGGGTGATTTGTCACAGCAAGGGAAGCTGACTAATACATAGCCCACTAATACACTAATACACAGAATAGAAGAAAGCATTTGCAAACCTCATGTCTGATATGGGAATTGTACCTAGAATGGATGAAGAAATCTTGGAACTCCATAAGAAAAACACAAAGAACTCAATTAAAAAATGGGCAAAGTCTCTGAATAGACAGTTCTCCAAAGAAGATGTATAAATGGCCAATGAGCACATGAAAAAAGAGGCTCTGCATCGTTAGCCACCAGGGAGATGCACAAAACCCAATGAGATCCCCCCTCTCCTCCACCAGGATGATGAGAAAAACAAAAGCAGAGTTGATGAGGATTTGGAGAACCCAGAGTTGAGATACACTGCTGGAGGGAAATAAAGTGGTACAGTCACTTAGGAAAACAGTCTAGGAGTTCCTCAGGAGGTTAAAACAAGGAGTTGCCATGTGGGGCAGCAAATCCACCACTAGATGTGGACCCAAGGTAACAGCAAACAAAGTTCACACAAAACCTGTACATGGGCCAGGGATTTAGCTCAGTGGTTCCACCGCCTGCCTCTCAGGTGCAAGGTCCTGTGTTTGATCTCCGGTACCCCCCCCCCAAAACCTATACATAAACATTCACAGAATGATTTATTATAGCCCCAAAGTGGAAATAACCCAACTGTCTATCAGCCAAGGAATAAAGAGAATGTATTAAATCCATACGTGGAATATTATTCAGCAATAAAAAGTACTGATATGCGTACAACCTGGATGAATCTTTGAAAACATCATGGTAAATGGAAGACACCGTTCACAAGGACCACTAAGTCTACATATTATACGATCGCATACATAACAAGTACCCAGACTAGGCCAATCCACAGAAAGCAGTCTGTGCTTGCCTATGGCAGGGAAGTTGGTGAAAATGGGGTGATGCTAAAGGTACGGGACTTATTCTGGGGGTCATGAAATTTTGGAATTGGCAGTGATGGTTGCATAACTAACTATATTAAAAACCATTGAACTCTACACTTCAGTGTGTTTGAGGCATTTTGTTTTGTTTTTGGTTTTTTTGGTACCGGGGATTGAAGGGGATTGAACTCGGGTCTTTGGGCTTGCACAGCAGGCGGCCAAACCACTGAGCTAAATCCCTGGCCCCTGAATTCTACACTTTAAATGGGTAAACTATATGGCATGTGAGTAACACCTTAGTAGAGCAGGGTGTGGTGGTACAGCCTGTAATCCTAGGACTGAGGAAGATGAGGCAGGAGGATCACTATGAGTTTGAGACCAGCACTGGCTACATAATGAGTTCAAGGCCAACCTGAACTACATAGAAACACTGACTCAAACAAAACAAAACAGAACAGAACAAAACAAAACCTACTGCAAAAAAAGGAAGAGTAATCAAATAACATACATTTAAACCATTAACCCATAAAATAAAAAATTTCTTTACATTGGGCCGGGGATTTAGCTCAGTGGTTCCGCTGCCTGCCTTGCAAGTACAAGGTCCCGTGTTCGATCCCTGGTACCAAAAAAAAAAAAAATTTTCTTTACATAGAACTTTCAGCATTCTCTTGGATGACAGAACAAACTATCTGAAAAGTCTCAATATTTTGCTAAATCTGCTTTTGGTTTACTTGCTGATTTCATTTAGTGTTTAGAAATCTGGAAATCTGACCATCAGTCACAAGCCACTTTAACAGTCATGTGCTAAAAATGATCTCCCTTCTCAAATGCAATTTTCTCTCATTGAAAAATAGCATTTCTTAATGGGGCCACTGACAAAGGGTAGTGCTGCAGAAGATGAGACACCAGAGGACCTGGTTTTACATCAGGGTGCCACCAGGTGCTGACGGTGCCATGGTGAGGATGCTGGTTTAATTTTCTCAGGTGTAGCATATTTCCTGGTAAAATGGAGATGAACATCCAGGCCCTGCCTACCTCTCAGCACTGTGGTGAGGATGAGACGGGCCGGGAAGGGGCACTGAGAATGTGCTCTACAATGTATTTCCTATAGGACTGAACAGCACTTATATCTGGCAGAATAATGCTAGGTTTTAATTTGCGTGTGTGTGTGTGTGTGTGTGTGTGTGTGTGTGTGTGGTCAGCTTTAAACTTTCGGTCCTCCTGGCTCAGACTTTCAAGTAGCTAGGATTATAGGCGTGTACCACCGCTCTCTGCTTAATTTTAGAATTTAAAGTAACTGGTTTGTCTTCTAACTTTCTATTAAAGGTTAGTTTTTTCTACCTTGCTAATTAACAGACAATCTCAATACTCGTTCCTTTTCTTTTCAGCAAATTCTAAAGTCTGAACCACCCCCAGAAGATGAGATAGTCCTTTTCTTTAAGCCAGTGCTTTACAAACTATTCCTTGAGGGAAAGTGAATACATGGTGTATTTTTCATAGTTTCCATGACAACTAAATTTGGAAAATCTTGGATTAAATAGTCGAAAGACTCCTGCCATCCTTTCTGATGATGCTGAGTGGTGAATCTTGGAGATGAACAGAATACGCCAAGTTTTCACAGCCCACGGCCCCCTTTCCTTAGTGTTCTTGAGAACAGCTGGAGACTGGTTACTACAGATAGCAATGGGGACCCCCATTCTGGTACTGTGAGATTCTTGGGACATAGAGTAAAATTCCAAATACTAATGAGGTTTCCAATGGTGGCTTCTGCTCCTTGGTAGCACATCAGGCTTATAAAGATTTGTGGTAATATCAGATCACAGCCTCCATGTAAAGTACTGCAGCCACCTACCTATAGCACACTGTCACAGTGGCACACACGCTGCATCTTCAGGTGTGAGCAGTAACCACAGTGTAAAGCTACCAGCTCTAAGGTACCTGGGAGGGCATCAGAGCACCATCTTTCTATTTCAGTGTTTAAAAAACACCACACCAGCTCGACAAAAGATACATGCTGGCTGAACTTGACCCTGGACCACAAATTTAGAAATCTGACCATCAATCATGGATCTGTGGTTTATCAAGTACTTTAATAAATTTCTAGCATAGCAGCCAAAAGGACCATTCATTTACCTAGCTCCTCACTGGTTCCCTTTCATGGTCACCTTCTACCAATCACTGTTAGTCTTCTATATTTTAGAAACGAAGTTCCTGTCCTGCTATTAGATTGGCAGGTGACATCTAGACATATTGTAGTAATACTTCAATGGAGCTATAAACCATTGTAAGATCATCTAAAAAAGTTTACTAGAAGATGGGAATTAGAGGAGACAGGGGACATTCCAGGCAAATGGGAGTAACACTGTCAGAAGGACACAGAAACCAAAGAAAGGGAAATACAGCTTGGGAAAGTCATGCAGAGCCAGCAACTGTGCCAGAGATTGTGGAGTAGCTGAAATAAATAAAACGCACTGATACACAGGAGGCCAATCTAGTGATGAAGAAACAAGAAGCTTAAAAACAGTCACAGGATAAATGTAACAACAAGGTACCATGGGAGCACAGAGTTGCCTTTGCGAGAGGCCTTGAAGGCCAAGCTGAGGATTTTGGACTTCAGCAGGAATGATGAGGACCCCTGCAGTTCCTCAGGAAGAGAAGCGACAGGATCAGATGTCACCTTAGAAAGACGCTGACAGCAGAATGGACAGCAAAGAAGAGACTGGGGGCAGCACAGATATTTTTGCCAGGAATCCAGTTTTCTTTAACAGGAACTACAAACTAGGATCAGGCTGCAATAAGAAGAGACAAACTAACATATTTCAAAAAGTCATATTCTAGATAGGGAGAATCCAGGAAATAAAGGATCCAGACGTTGAGTGTGCCGGTCAACGAATGACAAGGCCCCCTTCTGTGCAGTCCATTCCTTTGGGCCCTGGTCTCCCCTCTGCACTCTGCTCAGACAGGGGCAGGGCACGGCCAGCGTTGTGGATGCAGGACAGGAAGGAAACAACAGCAGAGATGTTTACAGGCAGCTGAGCACTGCAGACTGTTTTTTCATTGTTGACCATGGAACCAAGAAAGACTTTGCTAAGATAACCAGAGAATGTGCAGGTCAGGGGGCCGGTGAGCTTTCCAAGTCAAATCAACAAAGCCTCCCAATGAGGCATCAAGGTCATTCCTCCCTCCAACGACAGACAATCTGATGGGTGTGCTTCCATCTGATCTGGAAGAAAACCTCTCAAGATATTAGGTGAAGAAATGGCCCCGCTTCTCCAACCTAGTACACAAAGCAACGATGAAACATACTAAAATCCTTTTAACTTCAGGGTGTCTATGAAAAGTTTATGATTTGCCAAAAGAGAAAATCATGTGATCTAAGGAGAGGTGTGATATATTTATTTAAAGAAGCCTTGCTTTTTCTTCCCCTTCATTGTTTTGGCAATGTGAGTCTACAAAGATAAAATACTATTTCTATTCTAGGATTATACAATTATAACAGCCTTAGAGAAGTTTTAGATTAAGACACTCTACTAGTGAAGGTATTTTATTGCCAATTAAATATTTTTCTATCAAAAAAAAAGAAGGAAGCCAAGCATGGTGGCACACACCTGTAATCCCAGTACTCAACAGGCTAAGGCAGGAGGATCTCTGCGAGTTCAAGGCCAATATGGGCTGTGCAATGAGTTCAAGGCCAGCCTCAACTATACAGTGAGACCCTGTCTCAAAAACCAAAGACCAAACAAACAATAAATGAACTTAACAGATGTTTACCGAGTCTTCCACCCCACAAAATCAGAATACACATTCTTTTCAGCAGCACAAGGGTCATTCCCCCAAATAGACCACATACTCACACATAGAACATGTTTAAGTAAGTGCAAAGGAAGTGAAGTTATCCCCTGTATATTATCAGACCATAGTGCGATGAAATTGGAGATCCATAGCAAAAGAAACTCAAAAAAT
>NW_004624740.1:24851264-24864189 GCF_000247695.1 Heterocephalus glaber | reverse complement strand
GGTGGAGGGCGTGAAGGGAGGGCTAGGAATGCGGAAAAAACAAGAACCAAGATGCATTATGTAAAGGTACAAGTTCCCAATGAGAAATGTAATTGTGTTGTATGCCTAAAATGTACCAATAAAAGAATTTTAAAACAAACAAACAAACAAACAAAAAACTCCAAACCAAACAGCAAATAAATCTACTGGCCATAAGACCAAAGAACTATACTATACTATCAGCAAAAATGCTGAAAGAGGACAGATACCTCTTGAAAAATAGAGCCATGCAATTTTGCTTATCTGTCCTACAAACTGATTTTTCAATCACTGGCAAAGCCAAGCTAATATATTCTAAAAACCTGTCCAAAGTTAATTTAACTAAGTTCAGTCTGCAAATATCATCTCAACACTATGTCCTGAAGACAAACATCAGCCAATTTTGCCTCAAATGCTTCTGTAAAATTTTGGTTTGTTGTAGTCCTAAAACTATGTGCTAAGTCTAAAGTGAACAACTTAGAAAATATTCTCTTTATTCATGTGATGATTTGTTAGTCCCAGAGATAATCATTAAAATCCCATTATTTTCTTCTTTTTTGAAATTATTGATTATTAGGGTGCTGAGGCTTGAACCCAGGGCCTTGTCCACACCTGGAAAGTGATCTACCACAGGGTTACGGCCCCAGCCCATTTTCCTCTTTAAATGAGCACTAGATGATGATTAATCCTTTTAGCAAAGTATTAACAAGTTCATGAGCAAGAAGCAAGTCTGGGTCCCCAATTTGCTATAGATTGGTAAATTGGGAATGAACCAGCTTGGGAGAACCAGAGATCGCATGCTCCACCTACACATTAAAAACTCAACTAGAAAACAAAAACATAGTGTGAGCTTCCCAACAACCATCTGTGTGCTTATAACAGGCCAAGAGTTTGTAACTCCTGAACGAAAGTTTAGAACCCGAATCTGAAGCTCGCTTCCAAATAGGGTTGCTTCCTGTCACAAAGAGTCTACACAACAGATTCTAGATTTTGATGAGTGTGTAGTTGTTCATGTATAGGAAATATCACTCATCTGGAGATCTCTTGTCACATTTCCACCTGTCCTGGGTGGGAGTTAATTACAACATATACATTACTGGAGTATTTAAAAACAATTTCTGTTTTGCTTGCAAAATGGTAGATAATTGGTACACAAAAATGAAATGCCACTATTGGCATCTTACCTGCTTCAGAAATCGGTCAGATGCATTGCTGTGCTTAGCTAACACACTTGGCAGGCCAGGGTTGGCGTATTCAAACTGGGGGTTGTGGGTATAGTCAGACTTAAAGAATCTCAGTTTTTCTTTCTCTAAGTTGGTAGGCTTTATAGCAGTCAATATGCAAAATCTCTTTCCAGAAAAGTCATCTGCTTTTTCAAAGCTTCTAGACAGCTGAGGCTGCTGCTTAGGCTTTGGCAGAGCAGAGAAATGGCGTCGTTTGATCTTGCTTTTAGGTTTAGGTGGCAAGACTATGCTGGTCCCTGTAACAGAGATATCACGGGTAAACTTTACAGGACTTGACACTGAGCTAGTGACAAAAGCAGCAGGCTGCCTCTCCAGGCAACACCAAGTACCACTGCTTGCCATGGGCACCGGGCCTTTTGTCCTGTGAGGGTCTCTGCTATGAGAAGAGCTAGGGCATTTGCTGGGCTTTCTACATCTTTTGGAGTAGGTGGAGGAGGACTGTTTTTGTGAATGATGCTTTCTTTCCTCCTTGCTCTGCAGTAGGACATTGTAACTACTGGTTCCAGTTGTGAAAATGTCCTTTAGTATTCCAGAGGATAAATGCGAAAGGCTTCTCTTGTTGTCAGGGATCAATGAGTCTTCTGCATTTAGAACAGACTTCTTAGCAAGTTCTTGCTCAGGCCAGTGAAGCTTCTCTGTGTTAAATAAACAAAATCAAAACAAAAGAAATAACAAAGATACCGGATGAAGCAAACTGCTTTTATATGAAGAATATTCTGATGGCTTGTAAACTTTATAAATTTGCAATAATCTTTAGAAAAGATATTTAAATATTAATAGGATGTATTACTTGGGTAATGCTAGACATTATCGCTTTTCTTCCCCATAGTGTATATATGTTAAATTATCTGTAAAAATTCCTCAGCTTCAAACCATGTACATGATCAAAGTCTAATACAGATGTGAGATAAGACACTAAATAATCTGAAGACACTACTAAAGAATGTCGATTTCAGAAAGAATATATTCCTAATAGTATTACTAATGAACAAATAAAATCCAAGGTATTTTCAAAATTAATATGATCTTGAAATCTGAAACTATGTAGAAAAAGGCAGCCTGTTTACCCCAAAAGCCACTTTCAGGATTGAACAGATGACATGCATGTGTTTAAGCACTCAGTATCAATAACTGGTTGATTTTATTAATTCTAAGTTATATTTTAAGCTTACAGTTTTTTCTTGACAAGACTGAAAAGCAAATTATAATTACTATTACCATGATACATATATATTAAGTGGCAAGTTAAGGGGAGGGCAACTTTCTCTTTAGGGCTCAAAAGCACTTTAAACAAATAAGACCTATATACTGATATTCACACACTGCTTTAAAATTGTGTTCTGTCTTGTTTTACTCACAAATATATAGAATACTACTGACTTGTATAAGGCTCTAATAAACACCTGTATAAGTACACTATTCCTGCCTACAGCCAGCTTCTAATCTGACTCCAAAAACAAGGTGTTTTGATTAATAATACCAGTTAGCCTATGATTAAAGGTAAAAAAAGACACCAACAGTAATCTAGGGAGGGAGCAACTGAAGAGGACCAGGTGAGGGGGTCCCAGGTGGGGCTCAAAGGGCTGTCAGACTCACTAACTGAAATGCAGCTTAAATGCAGCCATGTGAACAAGACTCTAGCTAAAGTCCTGTCAAGAAATGTGCAGTGAATAAAGTAATTAATCAGTGACCCTACACATACCACATTCCAGCCACTAAGTAAAGAGGGATCTACAGTTCTGGAAGCATTCAGTTTTCCTACAGGAAGAGCCCTGCAGAAATAGAAACCCACAAAGACCCTGAGCTGAGGATGACTCTGCCCTTGGGGACATCTGGCAACATCTGATGTTTTGGTTGTCACAGCAGGAAAGGGCTATGGGCATCTGTGGACAGAGGGCAGGGATGACACAAAAGATCCTTCACAGGAGTTCTGTACACAAAGAAACATTCACCCCAACATGTCGATGGTAGCGAGGTAAAGAAACTCTGTTTTGAACGTTAGCTTTGAAAGCCTAGAAGTCACAGGGTTTAGGGCGAAGAAAGAGTACCAGGTCACAAGTGGCCTAACCCCATCCAATTACGTAAGGTACTTAAAAAATTCCTTTTACTTACATTTTCTAGGACAGCATATGAAATCTGAATTCCAGTGTCTAAAAGTATTTGCAGGGACAAAATATCTACTGTATGTACAAGTTTAGAAGTAGGAGTCAGCTTGCAAGGTTCACGCCGAAGGTGGGTTGGACACAGAAGCCATTCAAAACATGTTAAAGATTCAATCAGCCAAAAACAAGACAGACACCATTTTCATCACAGGCTGGTAAGTGCCAGTTTCGCAGAATTTTCAGACGTGAGGCCAACTGAGAGTCAAAACTGGCAAGGCAAGCAAGCTAAGGAACACCAGGACACAGGCTGCAGCCCAAATCCCCGACAACAATGCCAGTTTCCTTGAAAAGACACCACAGGTTTAGGAAACAAGAGATGACAATGAAAGCAACACTGAAATGGACACTAATTGGGAAAGAGCAAGAGAATGAGATAAGAACACAGCAGTATCGTAAGCCTAGAGAAGTAGGGTAAGGACCAGAGCGGCCAGAAAGGTAAAGGGAGGTAACCAGGTTCTTTCTCAGTTTGAGCTTCATTTAAGACAAGGGAAAAAGTTGCATGAAATTAAAACCAATGAATAAAATCACCCTGAAGAACTCTGACGGTTCATTACATGTCTGATTTTTTTTTTTTTTTTTGGTACCGGGGATTGAACTCTGGACCTTGCGCTTGTGAGGCAGGTGCTCGAACCACTAAGCTAAATCCCTGGCCCAGAACATGTCTGATTTAAAAAAAAAAATTCAATGTAAAATGGTTTCTTTGATCCTGAACACTTAACTTTATGACCATAGAGCCGATTTCACTGAGTTCCTTTGTTTTGTCATAAGGCATCAGTGACTTCCAAATTCATAATTTTGTCCGAGGTCAAACTATATACTTTAGGATATGAAAAAAACCAGTCCTGAACTTCTTACAGAAGCCCCCCAGGAGAGAGGGTGGCAGAGGGGCATGTGACAAAGCATTCTCCCCAGGCTATGGCATTCGGCTCACCTGCTGACCATCTACTGAGAGCTCAGCAGCATGCTCGAGGCCCATCTGCTGCTCCACAGTTTCCAAGTGCCAGGTGAATTTATTCCCAACACCAATCTTGCCAAATATTGGCTCTTCCATGAAGCCCAGAAAGGTGGGGCATATGGTCCTTCAAGATGGACACAGACTGACTTCTCAGTCATGCTAATCATACTTCAGTTGTATATAATACTGTCCTCGGGCCAGGGATTTAGCTCAGTGGTTTCATCGCCTGCTGTGCAAGCACAAGGACCCGAGTTCGATCCCTGGTACCAAAAAAAAAAAAAAAAGACTTAGTAATTGTAATACTGTCCTCATCATTTTAAGTACTACTGTTTATTCTTTTAAAAAATGACCTTTCATACATAAGAACATAATAAAAGGCTGATGAGATTTCCAGTTGTCTACATAATTTATTAAAGAACACTTCATTCCCTGACTCCTCCTTCTTGAAAATTTTTCTCTTAGGAAGAAGTATTTTTCCTCAAAGAAGCATTAATTAAATCTCATAATCTCTCACATAAAAAGTTGATACCGTGTAATTTAACAAGTTACCCATCAGCAATCTGTTCGTTAAAATCTCGGAATGAATAATCTGTTCACCTCGACCTGGTTTCCCATGCTGAGGAAAAAAGGGTAACCCATATTACTAGATAAAAACTAGTAGTTTCCCCTCAGCAGGTGAGTGCTCAGCTCGCCAGCACAATGGGAGCTTCACAAGCATCTAGAACTGGAGGAAAGGAGACAGGAGCCAGCGTCCCCTGGCAGCTCCTTCAGTGACCTCTCTGTAACATCAGCCTAATCGTCCACCCCATCAGGGCCGCTGCTGTTCACTCCTCAGAGCAACACTGGGGAGAAGGGGATGCTGCTCACTTGACCCAGGCTTTCACACCTGGGAACAGGCGAGGTTTCACATGACTGCAAGGCCCCTGGCTAAATGGCGGATCACCAGAAACAGAAGCCCTGTGGAAAAACACTGCTCAACAAATCATGGCCTATAAAACAACTAAGATTTGGTCATTTTTTTCTTTTGGTCCTGGGGAACAGGCTCTGTACCCCTGGGGATAGTACCACACTCCTGTAATCCCAGCTCTCGGGAAGCTAAGGCAGGAGGATCTATATGAGTTTGAGTATAAGGCCAGCCTGGGCTACATAGTGAGTTCAAGGCCAGCCTAAACTACTTGGTGAGACCTTGTCTCAAAAAAAGCCAACATAGATAGATAGATAGATAGATAGATAGATAGATAGATAGATAGATAAGATAGATAGATAAGATAGATAGATAGATAGATAGATAGATAGATAGATAGATAGATAGGCAGGCAGGCTCTACCACTGAGCTACATGCCCAGCCTACAGTAACATATGGTTTACTAATACTTATGGAACCTGAGAATCTGGGATAAATTTACAGCACAAAACAATCAGTTGCTTGGTTACACACAGAAGAAAAAACAATGTAAAACAAAATAATCCCTGGATGAGATAACACTTTATCAAGTATTTCAGCACTTAAAACTCAACTGAAGTACCTGTCAAGAGTACAAAGAATGAATAAATTGTGGCACAGTAACACAACAAAATACTACACTCTACTGAAAAACACTGAGGTTGCTCAGACAAGGTTCAGGAAAGGAAGCCGATCAAAGGAGTATATATTCCATTCATATAATCCTATTCAGATGCAGTTCAGAAATAACAAAACTTATTTATGATAGCAGAAGCCAAAACAGCATCACCCTGGTCTTTTGAGAGGAGTCATAAACTGGCGGCAGTACCAAGGAGCATACTGGGTGCTAGAAACCCTTCCATGTCTGCTCTGGGCAATGGTTATTCATTACACTGAAACCTGTACACTTCACTCTATATAAATACCTCCTTAATTTTTTTCCAGTGTTATAGATCTAATCTAGGGCCTTGCATGTGCTAGGTCAGAGCTCTACTACTGAGCTACATCTTCAACGCTGCGTTTAAAATATTGCAATAAGAAACAGTATCTTTAAAAACAGTTCTTGGACAATTTCTCCACATTACGTGAGTAATCTATTAGCTCTAATACCGCTAATTCAGCAGCACCCACTGCACTTTCTCAATGGTGAAGGAAAAGGGAGAGGCACTGCTAATGGCACTCAGGAACTGGGGATCAGGCTGTGCTTCAGCGGATCCGTAGGCAACAAACCTAGGAGGTGATGAGCCGCTCTGGGGTCAGAAGTAGCTGCACGTGGTTTTTAGTTAGAGGGTATTCTGGAAATGACTGATGATGTTGGCTGCGATCAGTGAGCCCTGTGAAGTCATAGTGAATGTAGCAGGATTTAACTTTCCCATGGCCTTCCACGGGTTGAGGATGGATCCCCTAACCACGGCCTAGGAGGTCACTCACTGCCAAGTCCTCCTCGTCTCTCCCGAGTAGTGACTGTCACACACCATTCTCTTACACTTGCTCTGGGAGGGCCTGCTCAAAATGGAGTAGTAACAAACTCCAGGACAGCACTCGGCTGTGTGTGCTTTGGCCTGCTCTGCCTTGCTTGTGAGAGGGCAGCCAAGGAGACAGAAGACTTAGGGAAGGGGCGCAGAATCTGGTTTCCTGAGGGGTGAGGGAAAAACTCATCCCAGGAAGGTACAAGGAAATGAAACAATTAATAAGGCTCAAGAAAAGGGATTTTTGTTTTATTTTATCATCCCACACAGTGGGGATTGAACCCAGGGTCTGAACTGAGCTACATCCCCAGTCCTTCTTTAAAAATTATTTTAAATTTAAAAACCTTTATTAGTAGTATATGGTTGTGAGACATACTAATTACATTAATCTTGGGGAATTGGTACATACATACATATATATCTTATCCTGATCATTTTTATCTCCTCTTTCTCCAACTCTTCCCCCTCCTGCCTTCTCTAAAGCCCTTTCCTAACTGTCACAAAGCCCACCTCCCTGTTGCCTACCATCTCTGTTTATTTTGCTCTTTAAATTATTTATATTTTGGATTTCTCAGATAAGAGAAATATACAATCTATATGCAATATTCAACCTTCTGTGTCTGATTTATTTCACTAAGCATTATGGTCTCAAGGAGCATCCATTTTCTGGATTTTATTTATTTATTTATTTTTGGTACCTGGGATCAAACTTGGGACCTTGCGCTTTCAAGGCAGGCAGTGGAACCACTGAGCTAAATTCCCAGCCCCTGCATCCATTTTCTTTCAAATGACTCAAATGTATTCTTCTTTATGGCACAGTAGTATTCCATTATGTATGAATATATTTTCTTTATCCATTCATCTGTTGATAGACATATGGGCCACTTCTATAACTTAGCTATTATGAGTTGTGCTGCTATAAACATGGGCATATTTATATAAACATGGACACTGTAATATGATGTCTTTAACTTTTTTGGGAAGGTTCATAGAAGGGGTACAGCTGGGTTGAATGGAATTTCTAGTTTTAGTTTTTTGAGGAATCTCCATGCAGATTTTTTTTTTTTTGAGATAGGATCTTACTAAATCATTAAATTGCCCAGGCTAAGCTCAAACTTATGATCCTCCTGCCTCCTGGTGTTGTATGAAGATTTTTATAGTAATCCTGAGAACGGTGCTGGCCCAAAATAAACAGTCTTTGTTAACTATCATTATTATTATCATAATTCTATTGAATATTACATTCAGCTGCTATAGACACATCCATGAAACAATGTAAATGGGTAAATAGAATCATTACATTTGTATTTCCAAGGTAAATTTAATGTTAACTCTAAAGTAATCAACTGTATATTTTACAATCAACATTTTAGTGGCTTTGGTATAATAAACTTCCTTAGAAGATTCTAAGAGGGCAAAGAAACATTTTCTGATTTGATTCCATTTTTAATAGCACACAAAGCATGTATATCTTTATTTCATTACTCCTCTAGCCGGGTGCGGTAGTACATGCCCATAATCTCACCACTTGGGAGGCTGAGGCAGGAGGATTGCTATGAGTTAGAGGCCAGATGGATCTACACAGTGAGTCTGAGGCCAGTCTGAACTACATGGCAAGACCTTGTCTCCAAAAAACTTAAAAAAAAATTACTCCTCTAATTAGCACTTCCACTGGGATGTTTTAGATTACATGACTAAGTCAAAGCGGGTAAGATTATAAATAAGTAAGTGATTTCAGAGACACTTAAGTAAGTGCTTCAGTCCTGAAATATAAAACACCAGTTTTTCTCTTTTTATAGCTATATCAAAGCTGAAAAAAGGCACACTTTTGAGCAGTACTCTCACTACCATCCATCAAGCTGGTCTGCTAACCAGAAGAACTGGGTGTTGGAGATACCATGAATAGTGAGAGAAGAGCTAGGCACAGGGCTCTAGCACTATTTTAACTGTTAAGTACTATATAAAGGAAATGGACAAACTATTTAAAAATAACCTATTCGGGTTTCTTTTTGTTTGTTTTTCCGGTGCTGGGGATTGAACCCAGGCCCTTGAACGTGCTAGGCCAGTTCTCTACCACTGAGCTATATTCCTACACCCCTTTTAATTTTTTTTTTAAAATTTTTGAGACAGGGTCTTGCTAAGTTGCCCAGACTGGCCTTAAACTTGTGACCCTGCTGCCTTAGCCTCCCAAGTAACTGGGATTACAGGTGTGGCTGTAAAGGGACTGTAAACTTGAGGTTTAAATGGTCTCCAATAGCAATTTAATACACACTGAGACCCTGTCTCAAAAAAAAATGATAATTTAAAATTTTATTATAATATAGAAATCCACTCCCAAATTATCTAAGTCAGGACAAACAACACTGAGTTTGATTGATAAGTACACTGCCGTTAAATTAAGAGAAGGCAACTGAGTCAACAGGAGGGGGTGTGCTATTTTATAAAGTACTGTATCTCTCCTCAAACTTCCAATTCCATGAACTCAAGTATCAGGAAATCCACTTTGTCTTACAGACCAGTAGATCAGAATATTTACATTCTAATATTAAGACTATTTTAATGGTATTCTCTCTATAATAACTGTTATACTTTGGGCAAATGATTTTAATCAATGATTTCTAAACCAAATAAATTTGTATTGTGACAGAATGTCACTACATTTTACTCCAAGACAGTAGCTCTCAATGAAAATACAAAGGGCAATTTTGCCCCTTATGAGTCATTTATAGCAATATCTGAAGACATTTTTAGTCATTAAATTGGTGGGAGGGAGAAGTCAAATTATCAAACAACAAACTAGGATGAATTATCTTGCTTAATGTTAATAGTGGTCATGACATATAAAAGAAATGGCACTTTCAAAGTAACTTTCATTTTGTTTTAAGTTGAAAGACTAGCATCTATATCAAAGCCTATTTTTAAAAAATCTAATGGCAACTCAAGTTGCCTCTCTTAGATCTTAGCTCCTATTACTGTTTCTGCTTCCTGTCAACATCAAAATGAGATAGATCTCAGCAATGTCATGGCTGCACAGAATGAGCTCTGTATATTATAACACTGAATATCAAATAACAGTATACATTTAAGATCATAAATATTATCACTTTTCAATTTAAAAAGCACACAGAAAGCATGGTTTATTAGGCACTGGGATGCTTTAAAAAGTCTGGCCTTATTTTAGGTAACTCCCTTCAGCCTGTTCTTCATCATGAAACCTGATCTACACAAAGGTTCTACTGAGGAATCAGATGTTGGGAAAACATTGTGGGAAATTAATTTAACAGCATGTAAGATTTTTAAATGTCTAGTCACTTAGTTACATAAAAATTAAAAGTGACATAAAGGCAAGCAAACTTTCAGAGCTGGGGTCTAACCACCCATGCTTTATGCTTCTTAGTATCAACTCAAAACGTCCTCAGGGTTTGCGAATAAGAGCGCATACACGGATGCAGGCGATGTAGACACTCAAGGGGAAAGGTGCGTTCTCTTGCTTACCTCTTCTTTTGTCCGAACATTCTAGAAAATCGTAACGCCCAGGCACTCTTCTGCTCCGGAACAAGCGTCAACACCCTGTGGGGCGTCCGTTCCCCAGACCCCGGTGCAGAGCTCGCGCGCCCCAAGTGACAGGAGGGGCCGGTTCTCCTGTCCCCGCGCGGCGTCCCGTGCGGTCCTCCCGCGCCAGGACCCCGGCCACTCCCCGTCATTCGGCCACCCTGGCCACCTCCATCACCCCTGGTCACTCCGGCCACCTCGGCCTGCCCTCCCCGCACTCACCTGTCACACGGATGGACTCCAGCATGGTCCCGCCGGGGCCGGGAGGCGGACTCCGTGGGGTGGAGGACCAGCGGGACCGCCACCCGCCCGAGCCTTGGTGGTGGGGCGCGGGGCTGCTCTCGGCAGCAGGGGCAGACGGAGAAGTGCGGACACTCGGCTGTGAGCGGCACTCCCTCCACCCGCAGGCGCTGGAAGATGCACTCGTTTGCTTAACAGCGGTGGCCGCGCTTAGCCCCTACCGGCGTGACGTAGACGCTGCCCCCGTTGCTAGGAAACGCCCCCCCCCGCCGCCGCCGCATCACGCACGCTGCGCGTCACCGAGCCTGCGCGCCGCTGGGGGCGCTCGTGAGTCAGAAGCCTGGCTCACAGGGAGAGACGGGAACTACAACTTCCGGCGTACAAAGCGCGGACTGCGCCGCGCGGTTGTGTGGGACAGCCTGGTATCCGCGATCCGAGAGAGCGTCCCCCAAGACGTTTGCTGGCGATTCAGGGGGTTTGATTCCGCGATGGCTGCACGAGATACGGATACCGTGATACTCAGTCCCGGCTGTACACTGCAAACATTCACTAGTGGACAGCATGCCAGCATACTGTTCTTAATACTGAAAGATAGGTATTAATTTGGGATTATGCAGTTGACAGGGGCTGAATGTTCTTTCTCGGTTTATTAGAGTTCCTTTTTTACCCACAGGGGCTGCCTGAACCATGGTACTGTGTTTTCCTACACATACACAGATATGATAAGGTTTAACTTATAAATTAAGCTCAGTAAGAGATTGGCAGCAAAAGCTAATAATTATGACAATTTACTGTAATAATATTGCCAAGATCGCTACCTTTGCCCTTGGGGGCCATTCATGAGTAAGATAAGGGCTACTTGAACATAGCACTGTGATACAAAGACAGTTGTTCAGATAACCCGAGCAGCGATTATATACAGCCTAGATATGATGCACAAAGGAGTGTTTTGTGTCTAGGGCAGGACACCGTGTGATAGTCAAGATTTCATGGGGCCGGGGACTTAGCTCAGTGGTTTCGCCGCCTGCTGCGCAAGCGCAAGGACCCGAGTTCGATCCCCGGTACCAAAAAAATAAAAAGATTCCATGCTATTTAACACTTACCAATGGCAGTGGTATATTTCTCAAACTTTATGTTTCATATTTTCAGACTGCAATTACTACAGAAAACTCAAACCATGGAAAATAAATTAATGGATGCCTATTTGCATTCATTTTCACTTTAAGGAAAGTGAAAACAATCTTTTACAATAGCCATGAGAAATGTAGACAATATAACATACAGTAAACACATTGTAAGGTCAACGCATGCAAGGTTCTGAAGGTCTTGAGGACATCGAGAGAAACGCAATAAACCTGGCAGAGCATTTTGTCACGGTCAGAAGACAATGCTGGCACTGTCCATCTTCAGAGCCCCTTTTTTCTCCTTTCCTTGGGGCATGTTTTCAAACTAGGGAACAAAGGAAAGTTCAATGTCAGGAGTATGATACACTGAAAAGCCTTGAACTTGTGAGAAATTGTTTCTTTTTCATCACTTAGATAACAGTGGGGGAAAAAGTTTTTGAGGCAGGGTCTCCCTATTGATTCAGGCTGGCCTCAAAACTTGTGTTCCTCCTGCTTCTGCCTCCTAAATGCAAGATCACAAGCATGGGTCACCAAGCCCAGCTGAAAATAGTGGAAACTGAACTATCACATATTAGTAGATAACCTCACATCCTGTCCAAAGAAGCTGTACTATCTTGAAAATAGATCCAGAACTCAGTCACTTGCTACTTTTTTGGTTCAAACCACTCCCTTCTCTTGTCTGGATTACAGGGAGGATACCCTAAATGACTTCTCTATTCCCATCCTTACCCTCTAATTCTATTCTCCAAATCCAGTGGCAAGGGACCCTGTGAAAAAGTCAGATCCTATCAGTCCTGGCCTCAAAACCCTTAAATGACTCCAAGTTCTTTATGACCTAGCCTCCAGTCCTTTCTTTGATGAATCTCCAGTACTCCTCCCCACCCTCCAGGTACACAATGGCTTCCGGAGGTTTCTCAAATGTGACAGGAACTGTTTGACCTCAAGGTCTTTGCAATTTGGGATTCTCTCAGCCTGAGAGGCTCCTTCCCAGGTATCCACAGACTAGCTTCTCACTTCCTTCAAAGGACTTAATGCTAATATTACTCTATTGAAAATGCCACTCCACTTAAAAATAGAGTGGCCACTCTGTTTAAAATTTCATTCTTTTCTCATATTTCATATCCCCTTTCTATGCTCTATGTTTAGCACTTACTTCATATTGTCTAGTTTATTAGGTATTTTACTGATTTTATTTTATTTATATTTTTTATTTTTATT
>NW_004624740.1:24787481-24837350 GCF_000247695.1 Heterocephalus glaber | reverse complement strand
AGCATTTATTTGATTTATTATTTAAAAAATTTTTTCTGGTACCAGGAATCAAACTCAGGACCTTGTGCTTGCCAGGCTAAACTAAATCCCTGCCCTTCAGTGTGGTCTTTTATTATTCTTCTTTTTCTTTTTTTTTAAACCGGGGATCAAACTTGGAACCTTGCACTGTGAGGCAGGTGGCGGAACCACTGAGCTAAATCCCCGGTCCCTAATGTGATCTTTTAAATATGAGTTTGCTAGATATTCTCATAAACCGCAGATGAATGTAAAAAGAGCACTGAACCTATTTGCATCTTTGGAATATTCTACTGAATAAAGGAGATATGTCTGTAGTTGCAGTGGTTTTAAAAAACAACGTAGTCAGAAAGTCAAATATGTTTTTTAGTTCCTCTGAAATCTGAAATATTTTCACTGATTAAATTCGAAACAAATTATGTCACACTAAAAGCCATTAAGAGCATAAATTGTATCCTTTTCAGTAACATGTTGATAACAACTTTTGATGGTTCTTATTCTCCATTATAATAAATGTATAGAATTGGCCTTTTGACCAGATAACCTGAGGTAGAGCACTTGCGGCTAATCCCTCTGGCCACTGCCTTCTGGTTAGAGCTTGGCCTTTTCTCTTCCTGTAAAAATACAAATATTTACGTTATTGCATTATTTTGTCAAGTAAATGAGAATGTGTGTGAATGTATTTTAACTATAAGTATACAGCAGTGGTGGCGAACTTATGGCACATGTGCCACAGTGGGCTGTTTATATCATTGAAAGCTCTGTTTTTCTTTTAATGAATGAGTTGTTCTTTCTAAGCTAAAACCTCAGTATTCAGGTTTAATTGCAATGTTGGCAGCTGTCGATAATTAAGTGGGTCCCGGGTTGCTGTTTGGGAGCTTGGTCTCTAAAACATTTGCCATCACTTGATACAGCATTTGGACTGTCCTTATCGAAGTCAATGCTATCCAATTTTCGTGTTTTCTGGCCTTCCATCAATTTCATCTGCAAAAGACACACTTATTTCCTTTGTCTTGGAGGAAATATTAATTTTCTAGGGCTAGTCATCTCTGTTTCAGATACTCAGTTCTGTTAATATAATAAGTTGTGGCCTTTTAAAAAATAATTTGAGAAGTGTATTTTTTGTTTATTTAATGACTTAGTCCAAATACCCTTTTGTGTGTGTGTGTCTGTGTGTGGGTGTGTTCATCTTAATTTCTCCAACTCTAAAATAGGAATAACAGTTATTTTTACATTCATTCGTTCATTCATTCATTCAATACGTATCTACTGCATTCCTGTGCCCAGAAGGTCCTGGGTTACCACCACAAAGATGAGCTCCCAGCCTTCGCTTATACTTTAGTGGAAGAGCAGGATCATAAACATAAATACATAACTAAAATAATGTCCAATCATGGTAAATTTGATGAAGAAAATAAGTCTGAGTAACAGGATAGAAAATGATTTGGAAGCAGAGAAGAGAGGGTGGCCAACTGTCACTTCCTTTTTAAAGAGAGAGCATCTGCAAGCTTAGACCAACTGCCTAGGTAGGTTCAGAGATGGGCATCAGGCTTTCCTTTCCTTCTTTCCTTTCCTTTCCTTTTTTTTTTTTTTTTTTGTTTGAGACAGAATCTCACTAAGTTGCTGAGTTGCCCAGGCTGGGCTGAAACCTGCAATTCCAGAGTGCTGGCATTACAGGCGTGGGCTGCCATGCCAGTCCATGGCTCTTTTTAGGACCAGAGAAGAAGGCGTGAAGGTGGAGCCTCATGAAGAAAAAAGAGTATTGTGCTATCAGGAGGATATTAGGTTGCTAGGAGAGGCAGGCAGGCTCCAGATGCCATGGGGCCTTGTGGGTGTGTTGTGTTATTCTAATTGCAATGGAAGACATAAACCAGCCCTAAACTAGGACTTGACGTTGCATAATTTATATTTAAAAGATCTCTACATAGTGAGAACCTGTTTCAAAAAATCTCTATGTGAAAACAAGTAAGAGTTTATTTGGTATGTTTGCTATAATCAATTATGTATCTATACATCACTAACAGATACTTTAAAATGGTAATTATTATATGTATTGTACTGGTAGTTTAACTCAGGGCCTTCACACTGAGCTACCTCCATACCCCTTTTTGTAACAGGGTCTCACTAATTTGCCCAGGCTAGGCTCAAACTTGCCATCCTCCTACCTCTGCCTCCTAGAGTGCGAGGATTACAGGTGTGTGTTACTACTTCCAGCTTACAAATGATAATTTTTAAAATATCATTTATAAAAACAACAGCAAAAAGATATAGGCAAAAATTAACAAATGAGTTTAAAGAGCTTTCCGGAAATACAAATGTGTTTGGAAGACATTAAAGTAGACCTGCACTACTGAGGAGGATACATTGTACCATGTTCATGAGTAGGAAGGCTTAATATGGCAAAGATGTCAATTCTTTCCAAGTTAGGTGATAAATTCAGTGCAACTCTAATCAAAAATTTCAAGAGTTTTTTTTTTCTCCTTTGTGGAGCCTGAGAATACAATTTAGGTGTAAGAACAAGAGGCAAAATGAAACAAGTTAATCCTGAATTTGCTCTGTTAGGTATCAACATTGTGTGACACTGTGGACAGAGACAGAGGCCAAAAGAACCGAGGAAAGAGCTTCAGTATAAAACTACATTCACATGAGAAAAAGTCTTGTTTTGAGGGCTGGGGATTTAGCTCAGTGGCACCATGTCTGCCTAGCAAGCACAAGGTCCTGAGTTCAATTCCTGGTATAAGAAAAATTCTTGGTTTGGTGCTAGGAATTAACCCAGGGCCTCATACCAGTTATGTGTGCACTCTGCCACTGAGTGATATCGCTAGCACCCTCCAAATTTGATATGAGTAGCCTTTGGGTCAAAGGGAAAAGGAAGGACAATTTAAAAACTGTTGCAGAAACCACTGGTTACCCATATAAAATACTAAATCAAGACCAATAGTTGAAAGACAAAGCCATGAAAATCCATTGCTTAAAATATTCAGAAGAAAATACAGGAAAACATCTTTATGATCTCAGGGTAAAAAGAACTTGTTGTGGCATAAAAATGCCAAATCCTAAAAAAAGTACATATTTTTGATAATAGTAACATTAAACACTTCTGTACATCAAAGATTCATAAAGCAGAAAGACAAGCCACCAAGAAAAGATATTTGTAGGCCCCCCCAAACATCTTGTTTTTCCAGAATATGGGAAAAAATAACAAATAGCCTATGAATCAATAAGACAACCAACAGGAAAAGTACATAAAGTTCAATGTCATAGAAAAAAAGTGAAAGGCTAAAAAAACACATGAAATAATATTCATCTCCACTAGCAATAAGAGAAATAAATGCACACAAGCAAGAATGACAAAATTTTTAAAATAGCCATTCACAGCCGGGCGTGGTAGCCCACACCTGTAATCCCAACACTCAGGAGGCTAAGGGAGGAGGATTACTGGGAGTTCAAGGCCAGCCTGGGCTACATAGTGAGTTCAAGGCCATCCTGAACTACATAGTGAGACCCTGTCTCAAAAAACCAAAAGGAAGAAAAAGAACACCACCCCAAAAGAACCCATTTACAGTACTGAGGAAGAACTAGAGTAACAGGTACACTTATAAACTATTGATTGGAGTATAAATTGTTATAAGAATTTTTTAAGATCAATCTATTTTCAGTATGTTGTAATAATATCAAAATACATTTATTCAATGAGCCATGAAATTCTAGGTGTGTTATTCTAAGCAAGTTTTTTATGTGTATGTAAGGAGACAAGAATAGTCACTGTATCATGGGATCTTTAGAATGAAAATCTAGGAACAAGCTAAATGTCCACTGAAAGATAATGGATATTGTACAAATTACACTCATTTTTATATAATAAGATAGAAGTGAAAGTGAATGAAATAAAGCTATAGTACAATATTAGTGAGGATGGCTCTCATAAAGATGAGACAAAGAAACTGCAGAAAAGATATCTGCAGGGAAAAAAAGTTACATGAAACACTGTATCTTGTTGTGGAGGTACATTTAGATGTAACAAAAGTATACACATGTCCTTGGGAGTGATAAATATCAAGCAGTTTTATCACTGGGGAATGGGAAGGTGAATAGGATTAGAAGGGTCACATAGAAGATTTCAGTTATGTGTGAGATTTTTAAAAAGTGGGTACAAGGTGGGCATGGTGGTGCACGCCCGTAATCCCAGCACTCAGGAGGCTGAGGCAGGAAGATTGCAGTGAGTTTAAGGCCAGCCTGAATTACAGAGCAAGACCCTCTCACAAAAAAAAGTGAATACAGGGTTATGTTTTATTCACTTTTTCTTTTTTTTGTAAACTAGAAATATTTTATAACAGTTTTTAAAAAAATTGTTCCATCTTATAAACTGAGGAATGAATAGGACGGCTGTTAGGAGAGGACTGTGGTACTCGGTGGATTGAGGATGTTGCACAGTGTCTGGCACACAGTAGGTGTTTCACACACAGGCGCTTTTGTTGCTACTATTACTACCATCATCCTGAAGATAAAATCCAAAGATACAGGGGGATTGTGAAGAAAGGTAAAAGCAGAGCAGCTATCTTTTGCTGGGTGCTTTATCCCCGTTTTGGCTACTGCTAGTTTGGAAGGAATCTAAGGATCAGGGAGGTGCTAGCCCCAAGGCACAACGGCTACATAAATTTCTAGTGACTCATTCCCAGTGTTGTCTCACACACATAGCTGAACCCCAAACACACACACCTTTTCTGCTCAGCACCTGAAAAAAATTCAAGGACCTTTTTCCTCGTTGGTTTACAAGTGGCATATTCTGAGGTAAATATTAATAATTCCATGTTACAAAATACTTTGGGGTCTCTCACCAGAGCTCCAAGGGCAGTTGATTATTCTTGTTACACAGATACGCACAAGAGAGGCTAAGTCAGAGGTTCCTAAGCTGGTGTTCACAAACTGCACGAAATCATGTATGTTAAATAGCTTACGATTGAGGGGTTTTTTTCTAGGTAGGTCAGCTTCAGTTTCTAAATTCATGACTTACCCCCACGGGAAAAAAAACTGGTCAGACGATTTGCTTAAAGCCTAAAGTCACATGGACCTGGGTCCTGGTAGAGTCCAGACCCAACTAGTTTCTCCCCACCTCAGGTTCAGAATTTGGCTTATCACAATCTATCATTAAAATGCAAATGAAAGAAATTATTGGTAAAATAACGTCTGCCATCCTTACTGACTGCTAAGATGGAGACGTTATTAAATATAAACATCTTACTTGAATACAGTAAGTGGAATAGTGTTGTTTGGTTCAGCTGTTGGGCAGTCACTGTAATCCAGGTGGGTGTTACTTTTCAGATGGGCAAGTAAAGAGCTGTTTTTACAAGTCCCAGTGGGCTTGTTAGGCAAGAAATGAACCTAGTGCGGCAACTATGTACGATTATTTTACAATCATCAAGCAAAAGCGTGAAGCCGGGCACACGTCTGTTATCCCAGCACTCCGGGAGGCTGAGGTCAGAGTATCCGAAGTGTGAGCCCTGTCTCAATGAGTAAAAAGGGCTTGGGATGTAGCTCAGTGGGAAGGTCCTGAGTTCAATATCCAGTACCACAGCGTTAAAAAAAGCGTAGAGACGAAGACTGATCTAGGGTGGAGAGCGGATCACGAAAAAAAAAAGAGATTTCCATTTCCCCTGGACCAGCTAATGTCTGCGTGCGTCGCTTGAACTAGAGAGCCTTCCAGGTCACTCCCAGCTCAAACCCCAGATACGTGGGTATAGGATTAAAACAGCAGGACACCCGAAGTTCTCTCACAGCTTCTCCTTCCAACAGAAAGCACCAGTCACGGCTCCCAAGTATCCTGGACCCCCAGAGCCGCCTCAGAGACAGGTCCAGCGCCTGCAGCCCCGCTCCGGGGCAGTGGGCGCCAGGTGGCGGGGAGGGAGGAGGCTTTGCAAGCCAACGCCCCCGGCGGGACTCCAGAATCCTAACCCTACATTTAGTAATTGAAAGAAGGCGGGAACGCCCAAACGCCAGGCTGAGACGCGACCGGACCAGCTTAGTCAGGGTGGGGCGACAGCAGTGGGGTGGGACTCAGGTACCGACCTGGTTGTGCGCCAAGGAACTTCCGGTCCAGCGACGCCATGTGACCGAGGCGCGCCTAACCCCTGCGCATGCGCGCCGCTCCCGGCGCTGAAATTCAAATTTGAACGGCCGCAGAAAGCCGAGTCTGACACTGCAGGCTGAGGGTAGAGGAGAGTTGGTAGTGGGTGAATTCCCCTGTTGGGACTTCTTGTTTTCTCCAGGAGACACACTGAACTCCAGACTCACTTTTCTTTTCCTGAATTTGAGCCATCCTTTCCGCCGTCTTATAGTCGGCACGCGACGCCCGGGGCGATGGACCCGTTTACGGAGGTGAGAAAATTTGCTTGCGCGGCCCACCACGACCCCTCTCGACTCCCACCCTCTTTCCGCTCTGTCAACCTCTGCCCACCCGCCCGAGAGCGCGCGCGTGCGCAGTGCGTGAGAACGTGGCGGGGGTTAGCGCCCCCCGAGCTGGGGAGACCAGGTCTGGTCGCAGCTACTCCCTGTGCCGCGTCTCCGGTCTGTCCGCGGCGGTAGTGTTACTGTCCTCCAGACGGAACTCGGGGAGGAAAGCTTTGAGTCCGTTTTAAAAGGCGGTAGTGCGGAAGCTCTCGCAGCCCCTGTTACTGCAGTGGCCCTCGGGAGTCGTGATCCCCCCCTTCCAGGTCTGTCTCCAGCTGCACAGAAGAGGCTTGGGGCTCACGGAAAGAGGCCTGCTGGAAGAAGCTTGAATCGCTGGCAGGGTGGTGCCCAGTGACTCAGGGCTGCGTGTGCAGCCACTGCCTGGAGACGGGAAGGGATGTGATAAGGGGATTTGCGTGTTTAAGGTCCTGCTAACGAGAGGGCAGCGCAGCGTTTAGATGCGCAGGTGCCCGACCTTTGCGTTCCTTCCTAGTGTCTGTAGTTCCGCCACACCCCTTTGCTCTGCTGATTCTCGGCTTCGTACCTGAGATCTTTTTTTTCAAAGCAAACAGGGCTAGCTAGCCCAGTGAGTGGAAACCAATACTATTAGCCCAAGGTTAAAAAAAAAGAAAAAAACTAAAGATGTAAACCAATACCTTCCTCATCTTTTGTTCCTCGGAAATAGTATGGATCACATCGCTATTGTGTCTCTGGTTTTTCATGTTGAGGATGTACGTCTACACATTGAGGAGTTTCGTTTTGCTGCGTTTAACTTCACGAAGTTCCTCTTTAGGCTGTTGTGCAGCTTCTAAACTGCAATTTGTGTGTGTGTGCGTGCGTGCGCGCGCGCATTGTTGCAAAGTGGGCTTAAAAGTATTTCTACACTAGACTGAAAACCTAAATGCAATGGAGTGGGATAATGCATACTTTTAGGAATAATTACAACTCCATAAGTTAAGTCTAAGACACTAAAGATTTCAACAGTTAAAAGTTTATCTGTATTCAAAGTATAAGGTTTTTTTGTTTCAAATTTTCAATTATATTGTGGGAAACACATCAATTTGCTCAGCTTACTTGAAGATTCTAATTGGAAAATCCAAGACACATTTTTTTTATCAGTTTTAAAGAATAGGGCTGGTCATGCACCAAATATCTGTCAGTCACACTGAAGCTAAAAAGTATGTATTATTTTACATTAGGTGGAGTAGAACCCCTAAAGACAAGGCTGTATGTTCTCCGTAGTAACTGACAGGAAAGAGTAAATGCCTGGGAAGAAACATTTTGAAAGTTGGCTGAAAATTTTTACTTAAAAATGTCATTCTGAAGCTAGTGCAAATGTCAGTTAATTGAAACTTTCTATTTAGATAATTTTAGAATCTATTTAGAAATGTGGTTTGGTTTCATACGTACAGTTTATATCATGAACGTTAGATCAGTTGCAGTTGGAATAACAGCTTTCACGTCTTTTCCTTAATTGGTAACAAGTGAACTAGTTGAACTAGTTCCAACTTCTAGGTGCTTGATGATGGCATTCATAACATTTTTGTACAGTGCAATGAATTGCTGGTACATTTTCTTCTCTAAAAAGGACTTAAAGTCATTATAAAGTGACCATTAAGAGCTTCCTTCTCAAAACCGTGGAGCACAATAAATTAAGAGAGTTTTCTCAGTTTTTCCAAGGGTGACTCATAGCCAGCACTATCCTGCAAACAGGAAAGGAATCAACTCATTTGCATAAATCCCAGGATCTGTTCTAATTCTCTTGGTAACTCTGGTCCACAAAGGTTATAATCATCCTAAACTCTATTTTCTTTAAACAAGACTTTGTCATTGGTTCTCCCCACTGCCTCTGCTGCTGTCTAGCTTTCTGTCAGTCTCCCAGCCTTTTCTGCCTATTGAGCTCGGATTTGATCTTCAGCTTGCAATGTGATCTCCCTTCTCCAGAGGGCAATCACCTTTCCCAGTGCTCATCTCACTTGCATTTACCTGTTGAACTGAGCCTTTCGAAGGTAGGAACTGTTCTTTGCTGTTCAAAGATATTTTCATAAAAATCAAATGCAACTAACAATATTTTGCTGAATTAACACAGTGGACAGCTATTAAGTGTCAATTTTATAAATCTATTAGAACATGTTAGCAATTTTTTTCTTAACTGAAGAAAATTTCAAAATACATAAAAGTAGAATAACTTCATGCACCCATCATCTAACTTTTGCAGTTATCAACATAAGCCATATTGTTTTTTGCTTTATCCCCTCTCACCTACTCCACTGAATTATTTTTTGTTTTTTGAGACAGGGTCTTATGTAGCCCAGGCTGGCCTCAGACTTACAGCAATCCTCCTGCCTCAGCCTCCTGAGTGCTAGGATTATAGGTGTGTGCCACTACACCTGACTCCCACTGAATTATTTTGAAGCAAATCCTAGACATCATATACAGTGGTACCTTGGTTCAAAAATTTAATTTTTTCCACGATTCTGGTCACAAATGGAATTGGATGAGCATCATCTCAAATTTCCCCATAAGGTCAATGTTGAACCTAACCATTAAATTTGATTCAGTTGTAGACCAATATGGTTTGCATCAAGAATTGTGGAAAGAGTTAAGTTTATGAACCAAAGTACTGCTGTAATTTCATACACAAATACTTTAGATACGAAAGACTCTTTTAGCAAAGCATAATCACAATGCCATTATCACACCTAAAAAATTAAAAGTAATCCCTTAATATTATGGATAGTCTATGATTCAGATTTCCCCAAGTGTCATATATTTTTAGACCTTATTTCTTTGAATCTGGATCTGGACAGAGTCCACAGGGGAGTGTTTAAGTGGTTCTTCATGAAGCAACGGTAGAGAAAAGAATCCATCTCAGATTGATTCATGGACTAACAAGCAATTGTGGCATGCATTTGTTATGATCAGCTGATAGCATTAAAAATTCTGATATGAGGTTGGCTTGTTCTGCTGCCAGTAAGTTCCTAAGAAGAGCAATGGCTTTGTCAAGAGACAGTTTTAGTGACATGGTTAAGAACCCAGACCCTGGATTCTGGATCTGAATCCTGCTTTGCCACTTCTAAGCCATGTGACCTATCTTGTGTTACTTAGTCTGTGCATCAATCTCTCATCTGTAAAGTAGTAGAAGAAACAGATCCTACCAAGTAAGGTTTTGAAAATGAAATGCTTTAGTTTTTGCCAAGCCCTGAAAGTACTTTATATTAAATTCTGTATAATTGTTACATTATTTTTATACTTGTCAGATGAATTTAAAATCAGACTTGCTACTCTTTTTTTTTTTTTTTGGTACTGGGGATGGAACTCAGCACCTCACACTTGCCAGGCTGACACTGTGTCTCTGAGCTAAATCCCTGGTCCTTCCTATATTGAAACTTTAAAGGGATAAAACTATAATTAAAATACTTTGGTGCTAAATACTTTTAGGAGCTACTCTGAGAGCCGAGGCAGGAGGATTGCTTGAGCCCAGGAGTTTCAAGCCAGAATGAGGAACATAGGGAGACTCATCTCTTAAAAATAAATAAATAAATAATATACTTCCTGAGGCATTCTAAAAAAATTTGTGAGATACTTTAAATCCTTCTGTGCATGCAAGCTAAGTATAAATAAATAAAGAAAAGACTGCTACTGTTTTTAGTAGTGTTTTTCTTATTTTCCAGAATTAAATAACAGTGTGGGTTGTATTTGAGTCGTTAAATTCCTGATGTAGTATTATTAGTAATAGCTTATACTTACTGAGCTGTTGAGTTTATGTACTTTAGATATACTAATTTCTTTAAATTAGCAAACTTTGGTGTTTATCAGTTTAATTTTTTTTGCTTATCTATAACTTTTTAAAATCTGGGATTTTTTTTTTTTTTTTTTTTGTACCGGGGATCGAACTTGGGTTCTTGCACTTGCGCAACAGGCGACTAAACCACTGAGCTGTATCCCCGGCCTGAAATCTGGGAATTTTTGAATCTAATGCAAACAATACAATACTTGTGTATGTTTGAATGGCAAAGCCACATTCTTTTGCTGTGACCCTTTGCTCCTGGTAATTGAAGCTGTTCAGACTCCTAAGTATTCTAACGAACTGGAGTGAACTGTGGAGATGACCATGCCTGAATACAATTTGGCAGTTTGGTGTCTGCAGAGTGATATCGTGGGGAAAATTATCAGACGTTTATGAATTTTTGTAACAGTATGATCACATTTGAGTTTTTTAAAGGAGATTTTTATTTAGAGGCTGAAGTCTTGTGTTTTGGATTTGGTTCCAAGGCATTTGGTTCTAAATTACTCTTTCAGTGACACAGCATCTTGATTTAGTGTTCCTAATTTTAATGAACTTTAAATTAAAAATTATTCCTAAGAAGAGAGTTGTTCCTTGTTTCAAATTTAGCTCATGTTCTTTTTGCATGCTCAAAGGATTTCTTAAACATTATTCTATTAAGGAGTTAGATCAAAAGTAGTTTAATTCCTCAGTCTGCACTAAGTACTATATCTGTAAATGTAGGATGGTAATAATCTGCTTTCTTCTTTTGGGTTTGTATATTTGAAAGAGAACAAATTGTTTTATACTACGCTGTTCGAATAGGAACATTAATTGATTCAGAGTAAGAAAAGAGGAGTAATCATGATTTTATGTTACAATTAAGATTTGAACTTAAAACTAATTATTACATATGGATGTTTAATTAAGTAAAACATAAGATTAGCTTTTATTTTTCTCCTAGAAAGTGTCCTATGGAAGGAGTTTAATACGCTACCTTGCTGCTTGCCACCATCACAAATCCAAGGGGCCATATTAGTTTTGCTGCTGTAACAAATCACTACAATTTTAGTGGCTTAAAATAAAGCATATTTATTATCTTTCAGGTCTGTAGGTCAAAGATCTGAACTGGATTTTCCTGAGTTAAAAATCCAGGTGTTGGCAGGATTTTTGTACCTCCTGGGGACTCTAAGGGAAAATCTGAGCCTGTCTTTCCCCCTCCTCGAGCCCCCTGCATTGCCTGGCTGTGGTCCCTTTCTTCATCCTCAGAGCTACCAGTCACATTACTCTGCCCTCTGTTTCTGTCTACACGTCTTTCCTAACTCTGATTTTTCTGCCTCCTTCCTTCCCTCTTTTCCTTTGTAAGAAAGGAACCTTTCTTTTGCATTGGGCCGGCCCAGATAATCCAGGATAATTTCTCCCATCTCAAGATTCTTAATCACCTCAGGAAAGCCTCTTGTGCTATTAGGTAACATTCACAGGTCAGAGGATTAGGACATGAACATCCCTGGGAGATCATTATTCTGCTTAACAGATTGACAGAAAAACCACTTTGTTTTTAATGATTCATTGGGTTGAAATTTGTATTGGGCTCAGCTGGGCTGTTCTTCAGCTTGTCTTCCTTGGGAACAGGAGGATGTTCCAGGGTTCTGGCAAATTCCCTGGGGCAGGATGGCCTGAGACCTGAGTCATGTGACTACGGGTTAATGCTGGCTCTCAGCAGAGTGGTGATTTTCCAGCAGACTTAACCTGGGAGTTCTCAGGTGGGGCAGTGATCTGCGAGAGGGAGAGCAGAGACTGCAGGACTTCTTCAGGCTGAGGACTAGAAGTCACGAAGTACGGTACCTTACTTTTGCCATGTTTTATTGGACCAAGCAAATCACATTGCTCACCCAAATTTAAGGTTGGAGAAAACAATTATACCTTTTGGTGAGAGCAGAAAGAACTTGTGGCCATTTAAAATCTTAGTGATTATCCTTATGCCTCATTCCTTAATATTCTTACTGAATCTGTAATGATTTTGAGATTGAGGTGGTATTTGGTAAGTCTTGCCTTAACTACATAGGATTTCACTCTTGAAATGTATTTAACTGTGACCCTGAATGACATTTGATGGTTTTAGATGCCCAAGTTTTTGTAAACCTTTGACTATACTTGTGTTTTAACACTTTGATATGTTACACACGTAGAAACTGCTTGAAAGAACCCGTGCCAGGAGGGAGAACCTGCAGAGAAAAATGGCTGAGCGGCCCACAGCTGCTGCCAGGTCTGCAACTCATGCCAAACGACTCAGGGAGCCGCTTTCAGAAGCAAGTAACCAGCAGCCCCCATCCAGTGGTGAAGGTAAAACATTGGCAGTGGTGTGGGGTTTTTCACCCCAACAGGGACAGAATAGCTGGCTGCTAATTTCAGGGGGTGTCTCTGGCATGAACAAGGCAACAGAAGGCAGACTGGGTATGAATGCTCAAAGTTAAATGTATGTTTGTCATGCTGTGCTTGCTGAACCAACTCTAGGGCTGAGCTCAAAGTTTAGACTTAATCTCCATGAGTACAGGAATTAAAAACCAAACCACACACACATCTTCACCTGGAATCTTCTGTTTTTTCTGAAATCCTGGCATCCCTAGCCAGCACCAGTCTTTTTCCTGGAGTATTTAATAGTCTGGAGATAATAATCTTCCTTAGTACTATTTGAAAAATCTTAAATACAGAAAACAAGTGTTACAAAGAGCAAAACCAGTGTTGCAAACAAACAAAGAGGTGTGGGGCTGGCTCAGTTATTTTGGAAGCTAACCATAGAGTGAGAATTTATTTTCATACGTTTATATGTTTTGAAGGAAATAGGTATTATGTAATTATGTATTTTGTGATATTAAGCCAGGAACATGGGACTTGTCTGTAGTCTAGGATCTTCTATTTTCACTGTGACACTATTGAGTACTTCTGAGAGTATTATTTTCTTGAAAACTAGTGCTAGGAGCTTCATTTTTTTTGATTTTTGAGACAGGGACCTAGAACTCACTGTGTAGTCCAGGCTGGCCTTGAACTCATGGTGATTCTCCTGCCTCATCCTGCTGGGATCACAGGTGTGCACCACCATCCCAGCTCATTTTGACATTTAAATGAAAGTATTTACTGCTTTATAAAAGAACTGTATACTTGCAGAATCTGTAGAATCCTTACTCTCCAGATGATGTTTCATGTTAAAATAGGAACTCTTTAAAAAAAGATTAGATTAAAAAAAATGATTAGATGATTAGATGCAGACTGATCCATAAGTGAGTTAGAAAGGACTAAGAAGTTTCATGGTGTGTTTAATTATGTTGTTGATGAGCACAGCCGTAACTTCCCACTGAGACTACTGTGGTTACTGCCAAAAACAACACTTGGAGACGCCAATGAGATGACTGTATGAAATTCACATTCTTTTAAAAATATTTTCAAAGGATATATTGGAAGTCATTCATATGTGGAAGTAATATGCCTTATGTTTGGACAGGTCCTTTTAAAAGGATTTTTTTTCACTTACTTTATAGGTGTTCACAAAATGTAAAATGTTAAATATTAGATACTGTATTGGTGACTTCATTTGGTGTTCGCAGATTTTTTTTTTTTTTGTACCGGGGATCGAACTCTGGACCTTGTGCTTGCGAGGCAGGTGCCAGAACCACTGAGCTAAATTCCCGGCCCTTCATTTGGTGTTGACTAGATAATTCAGTCACTTATTCTGATCTCTGCCTCTCTCCCGAAGCTCAAGCCAAGTGCTTTTCTATCCTAGCTTATTAGATATTGTCCATGAAAGATTGTTTCAAATACAGAAGTTCTATTTTTCTACCTGTATGACTTGGTGGTAACTTAATTTCTCGACTTGACTTTTCTTACCTAAATATGAGGTAGTGGGTTATGTGATCTGTAAAATTCCTTAGAGGACTTGCTTATTCTGTGTGCATGTACTTTCTTTTTCTATTGTCTTATGACCACATAAAGTATTATGCATACATTTGAGGATGTTACTTAAATTTTCATTATGGGTTTTAAACCATAAATTATATGTTCACTTAAAAAGAAGTCTTTCAAATTAGATTTCTGATTTACTGAATGAGTGGCATTTTAATATATGTTTTGTGACTAAAATATTTAAACTAAGTATTAGAGAAACAATGTTTTATTAATTTGTTAAGTACCCACTTCAAGCTTTTCATGCTGTGAGAAATTATGGAATTTTCAATATTCTGTTGTTCTTTTTAATCTAGAGAAATCTGGTACAAAACCGTCACCATCAAAAAAGCGCTGTTCTGACCATGCTGAAGTAGAAGTTTCTAACTTGGAAAATAAGCAGCCGGTTGAGACAGCTGCTGTGAAATCTTGTTCTCCCAGCCTTGCGGCTCCTCAGGTGCGGCCCCCGGCACCCGCTGGGGTCAGGGACTCTGCGGCTGCCCCAGCATCCCTCCTAGGCCTGGGGAGAGAGCTGCACCCTAGACTGGAAGCAGCTGCAGGCTCCTCAGTTAAAACACGCATGCAAAAACTTGCAGAGCAGCGGCGCCACTGGGATAACGACACAGCAGGTATCAGTGATGTGGGTGAAGGGATCTGTCAGTCTCCCTGGCTGAGATTCAGTTTGGTATTTGGAAATTTTATCAGTTAATACATGAAAGGCACATGCTTTGGCTTTTTTCTGTACTCAGAGCACCCTTTGTTTGCAAATGGTTCATATACCAGTAGTACATTTATAAGGTGGTTATATTCTCAATGACATAGATTGTGACGAGGTTCTTGGACCACTTCACAGAAGTCTCGCTAAGAAACCTGCCCTGGGATGGCAGCTAAAATTCAAACCCCAGTATTCTGATCCTAGGACTCTAATCTCAACTGCAGCTATCTGCCTGCTGTCTCTCCGTGCACAGTAGCATGCAGATGGTTTATGGCAGTGATGATGAACCTTTTAGAACTTTCACTTTATACAAACAGCCCATTGCAGCATGCATGCCATAGGTTCACCACCACTGGTTTATGGTGTCATTTAATACCTGTTCATTTTGGTAGTGGGTGAGCTTAAGCATATTTCTGTGTAAAGCCCAAAGAGTCAAGTAAATGTGCCTCAGCAGATGGATGTGCCATTTCTGCTTTGTTTTTATATTTTGCCATTTCTGTTCTATAGGAAATAGCTATGGATATCAGAGTGCAGATTTTTCTGAATAAAAAAAAGAGATGGTTGTGTTTTAACATGTGGTCAGAAGAATAACCAGAGTGCTAAACATTTGAGAGTGTAAGGATGGCAGTGGTTTTGAATACTGGGAAAACAGCTGTTAAAAAATGCCTGCCTCAGTTGTAACGATAAATCTCATTATGGCACCATATCTTCTCAGATTTTAAGAAATGAGACTTCTGAATCTAGTGTTTATAATTAATGTCTTAGTGAACCCTAAACAAGGCTATGGATACAAGTTAAATTGTTTTAGGACATTTATTAAAATGTAATTTATCTGAAGTCTTTCTATACAAAATACTTACAAGAGCCAGAGATCTATTAAGTGCACTCCTAAAACATGACCGTATGATTGTCATCTTCTTAGAGACAGTGCTTATTCTACAGAAGGTGATAGAAGTACATAAAAGGGTATTGTAGCTGGGTGTGATGGCTCATGCCTACAATCCCAGCACTCTGAGAGGCTGAGACAGGAATATTGCACGTTCAAGCCCAGTTAGGGCAATTTGGTGACACAGTGAGCAGGACTCAAAAAAAGAGCTGAAGGTATAGTTCAGTACAAAGGCCCTGGATTCAATCCCCAATACAGGCAAACAAGAGAAAGAAAAAAGAAAAGGTATTGTAGGGAAGGTGAAGAGAGAAGCCTTTCCTGAGGACTTGAAGGCCAATAAGCGAGGCTTTGAAGGACACCTGGATTTAGAGAATGGAAATAATCTGGGCAGAAAAGGGTAATGTGAGAAGCACAGAGGTAAATACCATGAACACAGTGTGTGGTTTTGGTGTATAGTGCAGGTGGTAGGAAAGCAAGAGATAAGTTTGAAAAGGCAGCAAGGTCCAAATTTAACCAGGAGGTGACTGGAAGGTCCTAGCTCAGTTTACAGCAGGCAGGTGTTTTAGAAAAATCAAGGAGGGATGAGACAGGTCAGAGATTTGGAGGAAGAAGACCAGTTGGAAGGCCAGTGCTATAATCTAGGTGCCCAATGATAAAGACCTGTGCAAATGAAGAGAAGCTGGGTGTAAGAGATTTTGGAGAAAAAATGTATAGGACTTGATGGTTGGTGGAGGATGAGTGAGAAGTGGGGGAGAGGACAACTCTCTGGCCTCAGTGATGGATAGTTGGTGATGTCATTTACTAAGAAGCGGAGTATGTTTGGGGCAACCTGGGCTTCAGGTGTGTCATTTGGGATGCTTGTGAGAAAGGCAGCTGGAGGTAGCTGCAGTTGGAAGGCCATGAAAGATGGGCCATAGAGACAGAGAGCTTGTAGAGAAGGATGTAATGAATGGAGAAGTGATAAATTTTAGAGATGTCGAGAAATACAAGATCTGCATAGTATGTACTGGCATCTAGTGATAATAGCAAACCGGCTTCAGGGGAGTGATGTAGACAGAGAGCAGGTTTAGTGGTGAGTGAATATTATGTAAAGAAAAAGAGGATGCTTAGTTTTATTTTTTATTCTTTTGTAATAGATTTATTTGTTTATACTTGGGATTAAATCTAAGGACTTTGCACTGAGCCTTGATTCCTGCTGGATGGATGGATGGATGGATGGATGAATTTTTTAAAATTTTGAGACAGAGTCTCACTAAATCATTAAGTTGCCCAGGCTGGGCTCAAACTTGTGATCCTCCTGCCTCAGCCTCCCAGAGTGCTACGACTGCAGGCTCCAACGCTATGCCTGGCTGCTTATGTTTATTTTTAAGATGAAAGCATATTTATGTTCAGAGAAGACAGGCTTTGCAGAGAAGAAGAGGGATGATTTGAAGCAAGACTTCTGAAGAGGTTTTGGAAGGGGTGGAACTGAAAATTAGGCAGGAGTGGAAGCCTTGGACAGAAGGAGGGATATGTCTTCCCTTGACTGAATTTGTGGAATAGGAAGTGCCATGAACTTCGGCTTTCCTCTGTATCTGCACGCACACAGGCCTAGGTCTTTCTTCAGCTAAGTGTTACTATTTGGATTCACCTCCAGATGAAGCACAAAAACTGATTTGGCCTAACTCTGTGCTATCTGAACAGTGACTATATTTAAAATTAAATAAAATTTAGCTTTTCAGTTATCCTGCCACATTCCGGTGTTCACTAGCCACGTGTGGCTTGTACTGTATCAAGCAACATAGATATGGGACATCTCATCATCTTGGGAAATTACTTCCACAGCCTTGGTCTAGTTCATCTTTGAGGATTTGTTTTGGTGCCGGGGATCAAACTCGGGTCCTTACGCTTTCAAGACAGGCGGCGTAACCACTGAGCTAAATCCCTGGCCCTGGTTTAGTTCATTTTTAAAACAAAAGTTCCTGTAGGTAGAATACACAGCCTTAAATTATGCAATATCAGAGCACCATGAATTGCTTCTAACATTATAACCTAAATATCTGGTGTCTTATAGCATTCATAATCTATCAAAAATTGAAAAAAGCAGATGTTAACAGTGTTTTAAAATTTGGGTAAGCATCATTTGATTTGAAAAAATGTTATCAAATTTAAATAGCATGGTATTTCATGCATGAGTTTTTTACTACTAATCTTATTTTAAAATTCTCTAAGAATGCTCTTGTTATTACGCATTGCAAGTGTAACTCTTTGCCATTTTTCTAGACACATTTTCGGATGATGTACCCACGAGCTCCCTCATCTCTCCAGTGCCATCTGAGGAAAAGGCTGCCTCCCCTCCCAAATCCCCCCTTTCTGGTGCTTCAGCAACCCCAGTTGGGCGAAGGGGCCGTCTGGCCAATCTTGCTGCCACCATTTCCTCCTGGGAAGATGATGTAAGTTACTCATCTGCAAAGCAAAACAGTGTACAAGAACAGCCTGGTACCACTTGTTTATCCAAATTTTCCTCTGCAATTGGAGCATCTGCTAGGATCAATAGCAGCAGTGTTAAGCAGGAAGCTACATGCTGTTCCCAAAGGGATGGTGATGCAGTTTTAAACAAAGCCTTGTCTGCCAGCGCTGCCACTGCTGCTGTACTTCATGACTCAGTTTCCAGCTCTGTGGTGAGTCAATGCCATTTTGGTCTTGGGGACCATATCTTTCTTTTTCTTTTTTTTTTGCTATTAGAGGTAATGATATACGTGTATGTAGGTGTGTATTTTATAGTATATGCATAGTGTGTTTATATGTATTTGTGTGTTTATATGTAGTTTTAGGATATTTGCTTCATCGAAAGTGAAATTGTAAATTTGGTAACCTCTCTCAAGATAAATGAACATTTTGAAACTGCAATTACATTAATTAAATGCAAATTCAAAGTATATAATAATGGTATGACTGAGCCTCCTCTTGGTCAAGGGGATTATTGGAAATGGATTTCTCCATTAGAATGCTTTAAGGAGGCCGGGGATTTAACTCAGTGGCACTGTGCCTGCCTTGCAAGCGCAAGGTCCTGAGTTCGATCTCTGGTACAAAAAGAATGCTTTAAGGATATGTGCATGATACTGCATTTATTTCTGAAGAGACAGAAACTAGTGGCTGTAGTTGTGTCCAGGAAGGGAAATTGCTGAACAGGAAGGTGAGGGGGACACTTCCACTGTGCATCCTTTTGAAGTGCTTGAAACTTTTACTTTATGCATGTGTCATCTCAGCAGTTAAAAAACCAGTCTAAAGAAAAAAAAAAAAGGAAAAATAGTGTTGTGTTGTTATACTGATGATTGTCATTTAGTGTAGAGAGAAGCTTTGGACTTAGACCTGTATTCAATTCCAGCTCTGCCTCATAATTAGAAGTGTGACAGATTAACTTTGTATAAGTTACTTAATCTTGCAAAGCCATATTTTTTTCCATGTAAAATGGGGAGAACAGGGTTATTGGGAAGGTTAAATAAAGTAGTATGCATAAAGCACTTACTATAGTTCCTAGCTGTATTCTGTTTAAGAATTTCTCATAATTAGCCATCAAGTACCTGATACTGTGGGCTGAGGATCTCTGATCTGAAAATCTGAAATTGAAAAGCTTCGAACTCTGTGACTTTATGAGCAATGACACAATACTTTCTGCAAGTGGAAAATTCCACACCAACCAACTTTCACTCATGAACTTATTAAAAATGTTGTATAAAATGACCATCAGACCATGAGTCTAAGCTGTATATGAAACATAAATGCATTTTGTGTGTCGACTTGGGTCCCATTGCCAAGATACCTCATTACAAATATTCCAAAACCTGAAGAATCTGAACTCTGAAACACTTCTAATCCTGAGCATTTTCGCTAAGGGATACTCAACCTGTGTCTTGTGAATTGATGTTAATTAAAATATAAATAAAAATTTAGTTTGACCAAATCTAGTTAAAATTTAATAGAGATACTAGTACAATTATATGAAAAAAATGTATAAAGTAAGGAGTCACCCTATTCTTAATACTTAATTACCCCTTAATATATAAACCCATAATTTAACAGCATTCAAACCATGTGAGTTAGTTTGAGCTATTAAAGAATAAGAATTGTTTTTTAAATAAGCTTTTCATAAAGGCTGCTAAGTAAACAGAATTTGAATTTTTTTGTTATAGGACTTCCTGAGATATTATGAAGGTTACTTATCCTAATTTTTCTCATGTTTCAGAAAGCTGCTTCTTCCCCTGTGAAGTCTTCTACATCTACCACCAGTGCTAAAAACTGTGAGGTACAGAATCCTGAGGTACTGCAAAAGGCTGTTAGTCCTCTGAAAACAGAGGTCTCAGAACCTGCTGGGAAGGCTGCTTTATCCCAGGGAGTTGGTGCCAGAGAAGAAGGAAACAGAGAAATTTGTCTGCAGTCTCAATCTAAAGACAAATATACAACTCCAGGTTACGTATTTTAAAAAATCTAAAGTTACTGCTCCCTTATTCAAGCTTCTTTTCGCCGCAGTTGAAGTATGTAGTTGTGGCTGATGGTGTTGGTTTGTCAGAACAAGTCCCTAATGTCCTGAATGAGACTTCTTATTCAGCTTTAATTGATGAGTACTCAGGAGTCAGGTGGACCAGCTCATTAACTAGTCAAAGTATTCAACATGTAGATTATAACAGATTAAATATGTTTTTTCCCAGGATGATCATTCTAGATATATTTTTCTATATTTTTTGATGTAGGAAAAAAGTATACAACTGGAAATCACATTTTAGGAGTGTAATGGAGGAACATTTTTGGAGCCAAAGTGTACAGAGCAGTGTTTCTCGGTCTTCACTATGAAGTCACCCCAATAGCAGAGAGAAGTTGAGTGGGCGTTAAACTGACTCCACTGCCAGTTATATATTCTTTTCTTATTTTCTTTCTTCTTCTTTTTTTTTTTTTTTGTTCTTTCTTCTTCTTTTTTTTTTTTTTTTTTTCGTTTTTTGAAACACAGTCTCATTATGTAGTTCAGGCTAGACTTGAACTCACTCTTAGGCTGGCGTCGAACTCATGGTCATCCTCCTGCCTCAGTTTTCTAGATATTGGGATTACAGGTGTGTGCCACCATGCCTGGCTCCAGTTATGTTTTCCTGTGTGTTCACTGTGTATACATGTATACGTATAAAAGCTCACGTTTCTTACCATGGTAAACCAACGCCCCATGAAAGGACATGTTTATCTTGTGGTAATTTATATCTCTGCCACTTTCCATATATTAAGAGACATGGGACTAAAAAATATAGTGCAGCAAAAATGAAAGTATGGTGCAAATATACAGTAACAGAGTTTACTTTGAACTGTGTTCTTTTTCATTGGAAGGGCAATTATAATTCTAAAATTTAACTTCTTGAATACACAATCCTTCCAAAAGCTATAGTTCATCATAAAGGGGATGTTGGCAGAAAGTTAATGGTAGGGAAGCTGTTGGCTATTGGGTAAATAGAAACCAGCAGTCAGTTTACAGTTTACCAAAGTAAGAATTTCTATCTCTAGCATCACCACTGTCACACACAAAAAAATTAGAAACAATAGCAAGATTCTCCATGTGAAATAGGACTAATCAGCAATTTTCTAAAGACTTAAAAGCTTAGATAAGAAGCATTCTTTTTATTGTTTTTAGTTCCTGGGTATAGTCAGAATACTTTATACTATCAGGGCCTCCTCAGAGATACTTATTTTAGATGTTTCTTATCGCTTCTTGGCCTTTTGGCTAAGATCAAGTGTAGATGTTTCTTTGTCTCCTTAATAGAGTCCCATTTGAAATATGGCATGAAATGATGGTAAGTGACAGGGGGAGTCCTCAGACTATGGCCACAGGTCAAATTCCACCTTTTGCTTTTTTCTTTGTAAATAAAGTTTTATTGGAACATAGCCACATCCATTTACTTACATATTTTTCTGTGGTTTCTTTCATGCTGTAATGCAGAGCTGAATAGTTGCAACAGAGACCATGTGGCCTGGAAAGGCCAAAATATTTACTGTTTGACCCTTTACAGAAAAATATTTGCCCTTGTCTTATATAGATAAGCCTATTTTTATATAATACAATCCTAGAACTCTCTTAAGGAAGTGATATATGCCCCATTTGCCCACTGTAAATGTACTGTACATCATCTCAAGTGTTATTTTAAAACTTTGTAAAATGAAGAAAGAAGACATACTTTTGGTGATATGGATAATCATTTTCTTTTGAGGAGGAAAGGAAAAATCCTAAGATATTCACATGTTGGACTTCTGAAAAGCAAGATAAAATGAATTGAACTATAGAAATGTAAATAGTTGGAAGTTGTCATGGCCAGGACACTTTATTATTTATTTGTACACATATAGTCAGTTTCTGATCACTAAAATTTTGATTGTTCAATTTGAAAGTTTTTAAATCCCCACTGCCTTCTCACTCTACATTTTTAACATTCCTTTTTTTTCTCTTTCTCTTTTGATACTGAGCATTGAACCCAGGGCCTTGTGCATGCTATATTAAGTACTATGCCATGAACTACATCCCCATGAATTATTTTTTAAAAAGAATTAAATCCTACAAATACATTTTAGAACATGTAATTAAATAGAACTATATGCTATTTTTTGGACTATTTTATACTGTTTACTTTGTCAGTGAATACTCCCATCAGAAGCAAAGCTATTTTTGTTTTTTTAGGTCTTGCAATGGAGTTCAGGCCAGCCTTGAGCTCACAGTGTAGCCCAGGAAGGCCTCAAACTCACTGCAGTCCTTCTGCCTCAGCCTTTTGGGTATTGGGATTACAGCCGTGCACCAGCTACAAAGCATTTTGTGACTAATGGACTTTAGAATTTTTTCTGTAGAACACTACTTATTTTGAATAGCCTCCAAAAAATGTGTTTTGTTTTCTGCAGGAGGAAGAGGAATTAAGCCTTTCCTGGAACGCTTTGGAGAGCGTTGTCAGGAACGCAAAGAAAGCCCAGCTCATAGCACACCCCATAGGACCCCTGTTATCACCCCAAACACAAAGGCCATCCAAGAGAGATTGTTCAAGCAAAACACAAGTTCATCTACTACCCATGCGGCACAACAGCTCAAGCAGGTATGGCTTACTTTGTTACATTTTATTCATTGCATGGTCTTAGCATAGAACCTAGAAATCAGATGTGATTTCTGATGCTCATCTCTTTGGCTGAGATAAACAGTATCTTAGGTAACTGTCACTTACTGCAAATTGGAAATATTGTCCTATATTCCATGTGTATTGCAAACCCAGTTTGGTGGGGGGAGTGTACCGGGGATTGAACTCAGGACCTTGTGCTTTTGAGGCAGGTGCGATGCCACTGAGCTAAATCCCTGGCCCGCAAACTCAATTTTAAAACTGAAGACAAGGAAAGCCCTGGTAGTATTTGGGTATTGTCTGTCCTTCTGCCTACTTCTGGCCTTTGTGTAAAATGCATCTTTTGATGAATTTAGGAGCGCCAAAGAGAACTAGCGTGTCTCCGCGGCCGAGTTGACAAGGGCCATTTATGGAGCACAGGAAAAGGAGGGGACTCAGGAAGCAAACAGACAGAAACCAAACAGGTAATGTGAGCAAGAAATATGACTGCCAACTTGGTACCAAAGTAGTGTTAGGATAACATTGGTAGTTTGTATTGTAAAATAAGTTTTTACATGCTTGCCTTTTCCATTTAAGTTGGACACTTTCCATTCATAAACTCCTTAAACGTAAACGAAGCTCTACTTTTCTCATGGTATTTTCCCATTTCAGTGGAGCTCTTTACCACATTCAGTATGACCTTAAAATAAAATAAAAAATATTTTCATCATTCAATGTCAGATTCTTAATAGTCTACTTAGATCCTGGTTCTGAAATGTATCTCAAATATACTTTTCCCATTGACATGATTTTATTTCTCCTGAAATACTCTACTTTTAGACTATTTTCAATTCTCTCAGTTACCATCTACATCCAGAATTTGTCTTTTCCTGTCAAATTCATTAATCAGCCTTCCAAAATTCCCCACTTAAAATGAAAACTAGGTTCTACTTTATTAACATGACTACAATATATTAGGATATATTTTTGAACTAATAGAATTATATTTACAGTGATGACCAATAGAAAGAAGAAGAAAAAATTAATCAGAATTCTTTGAGAAAGATCTAATTGATTGATTCTGGTATTGTTATTTCTCTAGCTTAATCCCAGATTATGACCTCAGTCTTCTCCCTCCCTGTGTTGTCCTTTTCTCAGGTCTGGGTTCAGCCAAGTGCAGAGGTGCTGATGGCTCTCGGCTCTGCTGTGCTGAACGCAAGGCTTAGTTGGTGGTAAAGCCTGCTGCATTATTTTCCCTCATAGTTTCTGTCTTCCTTGTGGCTTTGGTCTGTTTTGCCATCTAAGATACTCTGGTAGTTCTTCCTTGGCTCCTTGCTGTTCTCTATGTCTTCCCCTCTGATTGCCTTTGATGTGCACACATGAACCCAGACAACCAGTGGTAAGTTTTCTAAATCTGTCATCAAGCTTCCGTATTTTCCTCTGCCATTGCCATAGTCGCTATCAGAGCTTTGTGTTGGACACCTTACTTTTTCCAGCTACTCCAATTCCTCTCATCCAGGGCTGCCAGAGAAATTTCTTCTTGCAGTGTAGGGGATTGAATCTAGGACCTCGTGCATGCCACACAAGCACTCTACCACTGACCTAAACTCTTCGTCCCAGAGAAATGTTTTTTAAGGCAAATATTAATGTATCCACTTGCTTAAAATCTTGGCACGCTCTATAAAGCTGTCATCGTGATAGTGTGCAAAGTGCTTGGCTTGGTGTACAGAGTCCCCAGCCTCTCTTCTCCTCTCCAGGTGTGCCTGTGTTGTGCCACGCCTGCAGACCTTTGCCTTGCTGTTCTTTTGCCTGAGTAGGAGGAGCCTGAGAGGAGGAGCTCCCTGCATTTGCATTGCAAGGAAGGAAGGAAGGAAGGAAGGAAGGTGCTGATCCTTGCCATCAGCATTATGTCATCTTTTTTTGAAAATTTTTTTTATTGGTACATTTTAGATAAATATAATGATAATATTCATCAGGGAATTTTTTTTTTAAATTTTTTATTTTCTTGGTACACTTTTGATATGGATAATGATAACATTTATCATAGGAAATTTGTACCTGTAACTTTTTTCTTGTACCGGGGATCGAACTTGGGTCCTTGCACCTTGTGAGGCAGGCGGCGGAACCACTGAGCTAAATCCCTGGCCCTGTACCTGTAACTGATATATATCTTTTTATTTTTTTCCCATTCCTCTTCCCTCCCTTCAATCCCTCTTCCCCTCCTTATTTACAAAAGCTTTGTTTCCATTTTTCCTTCTGTTCTCTTTTTTCTTGTCTTTTCCTTCTTCCCCCTCTCCCCCTCCCTTGTTCCCTTTCCCATTTGAATCTGTTCTTCCCATCTCCCAATATCTATTTTACATTTTGGTCTTTATTTACATTTTTGATTTCTCACATCAGAGAAACAATGTGGTATTTAAACATGTGTGTCCAATTTATTTCACTTTAGAGTATGATCTCAAGGTGCATCCATTTAAGTTAGAAATGTCTTAAGCTTATCCTTCTTTATGGCAGAGTAGTACACCATTGTATGGAAAAACCACATCTTCTCTGTCCATTCATCAGTTGATGGGCATCTGGGCTGTTTCCAAGATTTAGCTATTACAAACTGTGCCGCTATAAACGTGGGTGTGCATATATTGGTGTGGTCTGATGCTGTTAATTCTTTCAAGAAGATGTAAGAAGGAAATGGCTGGATCAAATGGAACCTCTCATTTTAGTTGTTTGAGTTGTTTTAGTTAGTTGAGTTGTTTGAGGAATCTCCACACTGATTTCCACAGTGGTTGCACCAGTCTACTCTCATACCAACAGTGGAGCAAGGTTCCTTTTTCCCCACATCCTTGGTGGCATTTGTTATTGGTTGATTTCTTGATAGCAGCCATTCTTTCTGGAGTGAGATAGAATCTCAGTGTTGTTTTAATTTGTATCTCTTGAATGACCAGTGATGTTGAACATTTTTTCATATGTTTATTTGCTGTTTCTAATTCTTTATCTGAGAAGTGTCTATTCAATTCAGATGCCATTTTTGGACTGAGTCTTTAAATTTGGAGGGTCTGATTTTTTTTGAGTTCTTTATATATTCTAGATATTAGTCCTTTGTCTGAGGAAAAAATGTAAAACTTTTTCTCACACTGTAGGTTGTCTCTTCACTCTCTTGGTGGGTTTTGCTGTGTAAAAGCTTTTTAATAAGATGAGATCCCAGTTGTCGATTCTTTGTGATATTTCTTGTGCCGTTGGGGTTTTGTTCATTAAGTCCTTAACTATACCAATGTCTTCAAGAGTTCTACCTATTCTATCTTTCAGCAGATTTAGTGTTTCTCTTTTAATACTTAGATCTTTGATCCATTTTGATTTTAGTTTAGTGCACAGTGAAAGATATGCGTCTAGTTTTAAACTTTAGCAAGTGGTAAGCCAATTTTTCCAAAGCCGTTTATTAAAGACGCTCTCTTCCAGTGAAGGTGTTTGGCCCCTTTGTCTAAGATAAGGTGGCTGAGTGTGTTTGGAGTTGCTTCTGCATCTTCTAATCTGTTCCCCTGATCCTTGGGTCTAGTTTTTTGCCTTTACCATGCTGTTTTTCTCATAGAGGCTTTGTAGTATAATTTCAAGTCAGGGGGTGTGGTGCCCCTGGCCTTGCCTTTGTTGCCCAGAATTGCTTTTGCTATTCTAGGTCTCTTCTGGTTCCAAATGAATTTTAGAATTGTTTTTTCTAATTTTGTGAAATATGCTATAGCTATTTTGGTTGGGATTGTATTGAATCTGTATAACAGTTTTGGAAGTATGGCCATTTCAATATATTGCTTCTTCCTACCCAAGAACAAGGGAATTCTTTCCATTTTCTGATTTCCTCTTCGATCTCCTTTCTTGGAGTATTGTAGTTTTCCATGTAAAGGTCTTTTACTTCCTTTTTTAGATTGATTCTTATGTATTTCATTTTTCTGGATGCTGTTATGAAAGGTGTTGCTTCCCTAATTTCTCTCTCAGTAAGTTTGTTATTTTTCTTCTGGAATGCTATTGATTTTTGAGTGTTGACTATGTATTTAACTACACTACTGAATTTGGTTATTAAATCTAGAAGTCTTGGTGGAGTTTTTGGGGTCTTCTAATATATAGTATCATGTCATCCACAAATAGCTATAACTTAACTTCTTCCTTTCCTGGCCTCATTCCTTTTATTTCTTTCTCTTGTCTAATTGATCTGGATAGTGTTTCCAGAACTATATTGAACAAGAGTGGTGACAGTGGACATCCTTGTCTTGTTCCTGATTTTAGAATGAAAGCTTTCAGGTTTTGTCCATTTAGTGTGATGTTGGCTATTGGTTTGTCACAGATGGCTTTTATCAGATTGAAATAAAAACCATCTATTCCAGTTTTTTGTAGGATTTTTCTCATGACTGGGTGTTGGACTTTGTCTAATGCTTTTTCTGCATCTTTTGAGATGATCACATGGTTTTTGTCCTTGGCTCTGTTAATATGGTATATTACATTTACTGATTTGCGTATGTTGAGCCATCTGTGCATCCCTGGGATGAATTCTACTTGGTCATGGTGTATAATCTTCCTGATGATTTGCTGCATTCTGTTTGCCAGTATCTTATTAAGGACTTTTGTATCTATGTCCATTAAGGATATTGTCCTGTAGTTCTCTTTTTTGGTTGGATCCTTCTCTGGTTTTGGTACCAGGGTAATGCTTGCTTCCAGGAATGAATTTGGGAATATTGCTTTCCTTTCAATTTCATTAAAGAGTTTGAGAAGTAGCAACATTAGATCTTCTATGAATTTCTTGTAGAATTCAGGAGTGAATCCATCAGGGTGTGGGCTTTTCTTTGTTGGTAAGTTTTTAATTACATCTTCAGTTTCATTGACTGATAGTGGTTTATTTAGAATTTTTATGTCTTCTTGATTCAGCTTTTTTTTTTTTTTTTTGGTTTTCAAGACAGGGTCTCACTATATAGTTCATGCCAGCTTTAACTCACTATGTAGCCCAGGCTGGCCTTGAACTCTCGGTGATTCTCCTGGCTCAGTCTCCCAAGTGCTGGATTACAGGCATGTGCCACCATGTCCAGCTTGATTCAGCTTTGGTAATTTGTATATATCAAAGGATCTGTCCATTTCTTCTGTGTTTTCCATCTTATTAGAAAGTAGGTTCTCAAAATAGATATTGGTGATCTTCTGGATTTCTGCAGGATCTGTTGTGATTTAACCCTTTTCATTCTTAGTTACCTGGATTTGAGTCTTGTTTTGATAAGGTTGGCAAAGGATTTGTCAATTTTATTTAATCTTTCAAAGCACCATATCTTTGATTCATTGATTCTTTGTATTTTTTTCTTAGTCTCCATTGCATTAATTCCTGGTCTGGTCTGATCTTTATAATTTCCTCCCTCATAAGAGCTTTGAACTTGACTTGCTGTTTTTCTAGAAGCTTGAGGTTCATTGCGCATTAGGTTGGTTATTTGAGCTCACTATGTTTTTCTGATACAGGAATTCACTGTTATAAATATCCCTCATAGGAGTGCTTTCATTATGTCCCATAAGTTCCAGTCTGTTGTATTGGCATTATTGTTAACTGTAGAAACTGTTTAGTTTCTTCTCCAGTTTCATCTGTGACCCATTGGTTGTTCAGGACGGTGCTATTTAATTTCTGTGTTTATGAAGTTTTTGTGGTTTCTTTTACCATTAATTTCCAATTTCAACTTTCTTGGGCTCCTGTTTCCTTCCTTTTCTCTGACTCCATTGCATGCAAACTTTTCCACAGAGGTGTCTCTGCTTCCTGCATCCAGTTTTTCTCTTAAATTTTCTCTCCAGTCAGTCTCTTGCCACTGCCCCCTCCACACACACTCACCCTTACCAAGTTCATCCATGATCGTCAGTGATCAGTGTCCAAAGTCTTGTAACTTGAGCTATTAGCAGCATTTGACATTGTCCATTACTAATTTCTACTTGGAGACCTTTTCCCCCAGTTGCCTGTGTATGGTATTCTCATGGTTTTCCTCCTGTGTCTCTGCAGAGTGTAAGGCAGTGGTTCTTAAATTATTTTGTGCTGAGTGATTCCTGTTAAGCTTATGAGAAATTCTGGCCCAGGCAGCAGCACATATGTGTACAAACAGAATTTTGAATGTAGTCACAAGGGGTTCTGGTCTCTTCCCCCTAAAATCTCATTTGTGGTCCCCATAGAGGGAGCAGCCAAAGAGGTGAGAGGAAAGGCAGCTGAGTGTGGTGCTATTAGAGTCCCAGGAAGGAAGGCGTGGCCAGTATTGTCCAGTGTCGAGCAGTGTGGGGTGAGCCAGGGGCACTGGGTTTTACAGGGAGACGTGGTGGTAAAGTGGTGAGGGTAGAATCCAGGCAGTCTGGACTGGGGGCGGGCGCAGGGAGGTGAGGAACAGAGCAGGGAATTACTATGATTGTCTCTTGTGATAACCTTGTTACCTTCATCTTTGGCCCTGTAGAGGGACCTGGAGAAAGCCCAGATCAATATGCAGAGCTGTTGTTAGAATTTTGCATCTAAAGCACAGGGAGGAGGGAGGCATAGCTGGAGGGCATGAAGAAGGAAAGTAGGGTTGGTGTTGGTTTTGTTCTTTTTTGAGACTGGGGTCGGTTTTGGTATCAAAGGCAGGGAGCTAGTAGTAAGAAATTAGAGACACTAAGAAGGTAGAGGAGAGCACTTGGTGATTGATGGGATGAGGTGGGAGTGCATGAACTCAGAGCACAGGGCCGAGACAGAAGCCAAGAGGCAGTCTGTGATGGAGAGGACGGAGGAAAACTGCAGTGCTGTGGTCTTAGGCCTGTGAGGGCAGAAGACTGGACTTTGCCAGAGGCAGCTCCTGCTCTGCTCACATGGAAGGAGAAATGCTTTCTGGAGGGTGGAAGAGAGGGCTTAGAGCGAGAAGGACAAGGTGCAGTGTTGAGACTCAGATGGGACATGAGGACATGGAACCGGATGTCACAGTGGCATTTACTCCAGGTGGGGGAGGATTGGAGGAGGCAGTGTAGATGTGACCTATGTGGAAAGGGGACCGGCACATTTAAACTAGGTTTTAGCCACTGCTATTCTTACTTGATTGTTTCTGGTATTGCTTTAATCTTAGTCTTTAAACAAATAAATCAATAAATATTTCTCTTCCATAGCTTTCTAGTGAATAAAAAGACTCACATGAGGGACTGTTTTTCTTTTTTGTTTTTACTTTCCCATCTGCTCTCGTCCTTTTATTGTTTTCTTGAAATTTTACACTCTGAGTAACTGATCATTAAATGGAACCTTGATGTAGGAACTGTCACCAGATTGTGTTAAGTATTAGTTGAGATAAATGACATGGGGTATTATTTTTCCCCTTTGCTTTCCCTTTAATTGGTTTATATAACAATGAGCTCTGGTGTAGATTTCCCTTGCTTTCTTGTCTCTAAAAACATTTTATATACTGAATATTAACCAGGAATATGAACTGTACTATTTAATAACTTCTGTAGATAAAATCTATAGTTTTGAGAAGTAAAATTTACCTCTTCATTTGGTTTTTGCAGGAAATTCACAGTCAGGACAATCCCCTCAAGAAACAAGTTGTTCCCAATACCCAGTCCCTCCCAGTAAAAGACAAGGTGACAGAAAACCAGATACCTGCAAAAGCTTCTAGTACAGAACCTGCAGGTCAGTGTTGTATTTCTACTTCACTTAAAATGTAGCTTCTAGTCTATCAAAGATTTGGAAACTGGATTGGGGGGGGAGAAATGCTGCTTCCAGTGCAAAAGACAGGTCTATTTCGTCGTTTTTTATTTCTGACATTGCAGTGTGGTTTTCCTATACTTCTCATTCCACAGTGAGAATGTATGTATGTGTTCTTGATGAGGGTAATTACAACTCTTTTTGGAGAAATATTCAATTATATCTATTGACTTGCTCTTTAATTCAGCTTTTCTGCAAGTGTTCTTCTAACACTTCTGTGATGAATTCCTGAACTACTTTGCAGAGTTTTATATATACAAAGAGATCCATTGTGCACTGCTGGAAATGGTAATGAGATTTAAGTGACTCAAGTGCCCATCAGAAGACTGTTAAAATAAATCGTGCTGCATCCATGTAATCAAATAATGCGTAGGTGCCTAGAAGATGGTAGCTTTGTGATGATATTTAACTTATTATAGATACTTTTAACATTTTCATTTTATTTTTAAAATTTGAGATAAAAGCACATTACATCAAATTTACCAACTTAACTGTTTCAAAGTGAATATTTCGTTACTGTTAAGTTTTTATTCATGTTATCAGGAAATACATCTTTGGACCTTTTTCATCTTGCAAAAATGATACTATATCCATGAAACAACAATTCTGCATTTCTTTTTCTACCTCCTCTCAGCCCCTAGTGACCACCATTCTACTTCCTGTTCTATGGATTTGACTATGTTAGAAATCTCATTTAAGTGAAATCATACACCCCGCTCTCATTTATCTGTAGGTACATGTTCCAAGACCTCCAGTGAGTGTCTGAAATCGTGTGGTAATATCCATATATTATAAACTGCACTCCACATAGACTGTTTTTGTCTTATATGCCCAGCAGCATTACCACATGGTACCAGAGTTAATCTATCCATACATGGGCCAGGGATTTAGCTCAGTGGTGCTCCCGACTCCCTTGAAAGTGCAAGGTCCAGAGTTCGATTCCCGGTACCCCCCCAAAAAAGTTTTTTTTGTCCTTACATGTTCTGTGTCCTGGTGCCATCTTTGCATCACTGTCTTGCCCTTTGGGACCACTATTCAGTGAAGTTAGGGTAACTTGCACTTACTTGACTAAAGCTCTGGTGTGTTTACAGGGTGATGCCCTAGACAAAAGAATGATTCACATCCCTGGCCTGGAGCTAGATGCAGTGGGAAGGCCTGCAAACTTTACCTTGCTACTTAGAGTGTTTTGTATTTTTTTTTTTTGTACCGGGAATTGAACTCAGGACTTTGTGCTTGCGAGGCAGGTGGCGGAACCACTGAGCTAAATCCCCGGCAGCACTTTATAACTTATTGTTTATTTCTGGGACTTTTCTATTTAATGTTTTTGGGCTGCAGTGGTCTGTAAGTAACTGAAACTGTGAAAGTACATAGCAAGGGATTACTGTAATTTTTGTCTTTTTGTGACTGGCCTATTTCATTTACATAATGTCCTTATGGTTCACCATGGTGCAGTATGTGATGAGACTGACTTTCAATGCCAAATAACATTCTATTGTGTGTTTGTGAATATATCACATTTTGTTTATGTTTCTTCTACATTTGCCTATTGTAGGCAGTGCTGCTGTGAGCATGAGTGTGCAAATATCTCTTTGATATTTCAGATTTCTCAGATAAATACCTAAAAAAGGGATTGGTGGATTGCATGGTAGTTTCATTTTTAATGTTTTGAGGATCTGCCCTTTTTTTGTATTGGAAAATGAACTCAAGACCTTTACACTGCGCTACATTACCAGCCCTTTCTGATTTTTAAAATTTTGTAAAATTTAATTTAATTTATTATTATTATCTTTTGGCTCTTTTGAGACAGGGTCTCATTATATAGTTCAGGTTGGCCTTGAACTCACTGCTGCTCAGGCTGGCCTTGAACTGGGTCAATCCTCCTGCCTCAGCCTCCCAAGTACTGGGATTTTCTGGCATGTGCCACCACGCCAGGCTTCTGATTTTTAAATTTTGAGACAGGATCTTGCTAAGATGCCCAGGTGGGACTTGAACTTATGATCCTCCTGCCTCAGCCTCTGAAAATGCTGGATTACAGGCATAGGCCATTGTACCTGGCTCTACCATGCTGCTTTCTGCAGTGGTTCATACCATTTTATACTCCTGCCAACAGTGCTCAATGATTTAAATTTTAATGCTGCTTACCAGCACTTTGTTATCTCTGTTGTTTTGTTCTGTTTTAGATAGTATCCATGAGTCTCAGTGTTTATTACTTATGTTTCTTTAAATATAGATGTTGAACATCCTGTCATGTGCCTTTTGAGTATTTCTATATCTTTTTTTGGAGAAGCGTCTGTTTAAGTCCTTTGGCCATTTTTTAATCACTAGATTTAGGAGTTCTGTAGTTTGTAGATATTAACTTCTTCAGAGAGATCTGAACATTTTTCCCATTCCATATGATGTTTTTTCACTATGTTAAGTGTGCCTTTTGATACCCCCCAAGTTTTTAAAGTTTAATATAGTCTGATTTGTCTGTTTTTTATTTTGTTGATTTTGCTTTTGGTTTCATATCCAACAGATTATCATAAAATCCAATGTCACGAAGCTTTCCCCCTATATTTTCTTTTGAGTTTTTATAGTTTTGGGCATTTAGGTCATTGTTTTAATTTGACTTAGTTTTTATGTATGGTAAAAGACAAGAGTCCAACTTCATTGTTTTACATGAGGATGTCTGGGTTTCCCAGCACCACGTTTTGAAGGAGTGTTCTTTTTCAGCATCATGCCCTTGTTGAAGATGATTTGACCATGTATGTGATGGTTTATTTCTGGTATTTCTATTTTGTTCCACTGATCTACGTTTGTCTTTATGCCACTACCAAACTCTACGGATTACTGTAGCTTTGTAATAAGTTTTGAAATCAAGAAGGATGAGTCCTCCATTTGTGTTCTTTTTCAAAAGTATTTTGGATATTCAGGGTCTCTTTAAGTTCTCTTTTGAATTTTAGGATGATTTCGCTTTTTTTTTTAACTTTTGAATACACTGCTCTTGGCATTTTGATAGGGATTGCATGATGTATCTGCAGATTACATGCGTAATATCAACATCTTAGCAACATTAAGTTTTCTATCCATGAACATCGGTGTCTTTTCTTCTATTTGTATCTTTAATTCCTTTTAGCAGTTCTTTATAGTTTTCAAGATACAAGTGTTTCAACTCCTTGATTAGGTTTATTCCTAAGTATCTTATTCTTTTTGGTGCTGTTGTAAATGGAAGTGTTTTCAAAATTTTCCTTTCAGAGTGTTCATTGTTGGTCCTTTTTAATTTTTATTTTGAGATAGGGTCTCACTAAGTTGCCCAGGCTGGTCTTGAACTTGCAATTCTTCTGTCTCAACCTCCTGAAAACCTGGGATTATAGGCATGTACCACCAGACCTAGTTCAACTGATTTTTTTTTTTTTTTTTTTTTTTTTAGTTCACCTGATTTTTATGTAGTGATTTTGTATCTTATAACTTTGCTGAATTTATTCTAACAGGTTCTTTTTTGCAGAATCCATAGGATTTTCAACATATTAGATCATACCATCTGTAAACAGAGATAAATATTAATTCTCCATTTCTAATTGAATACCTTTATTTATTTTTCTTGCCTAATTGCTTTGGCTAGGACTTTCAATGTTATGTTGAATGGAAATAGGGGGAGCAGGAATCTTTGCTTTGTTCTTGATCTTAGAGGAAAAGCTTTTATTCTTTCACCATAGAGAATAATGTTAGCTGAGGGTCCCCTCTCCCTACCCTGTACTGGGGGTCAAACTCAGGACCTTGCGCTTGCTAAATCCCTGGCCCTGAGGGTTTTTTAATACATGGTCTTTTATATTTGGGTTATCTCTTTCTAGTCCTAGTTCTTAAGCAATTTTATTGATACTTTTTAAAGTAAAAACTAATTGCAGAGCACTTTGTATATGATAATGATCATCTTCTGATAAAAGAATATACACTTAACGTATTCCTAGGGGGAAAATGGAAAAACAAACAACGATTTGATAATAGTAGTGTTTCCCTTCTCTTTCAGTAGGAAAGGAGATAGAAATTTAAGAGAGGACAGCTGGGTGTGGCATGTGCCTATAGTCCTTGCTTGGGAGGCTGAGGCAAAGGGAGCACTTGAGCCCAGGGGTTTGAGTCCCTTCTAGGGAACACAGTGAGACCCCATATTTAGAGAGAAAAGGAAAGAGACTTAGAGACAGAGAAAGAGAGAAGACACAAGCGTTTCAGTGGTTTTCTATATATTTCTAGGTTTGAATTTTTTAAACAGTTGCATTGTTTTATAATGAAATTATGTGATGCCTTAATTTAAAAATTCTAGGTCATTGTATATATGAATATGATATTTCTTAATTTTTTTTAGGCTTCCTGGAATGCAACATGATGAAGTCTAGCCCCTTGAAAATAACATTGTTTTTAGAAGAGGAAAAGTCCTTGAAAGTGACATCAGACCCAACAGTTGAACAGCAGATTGGTTGGTTTCTATTCTCTATTTGCTATTAACTTTTGACACTCTAAGTTAGACCCTCATCACCACACACACAGAGACACAAAAATGTGTCTTGTGCTTTTATATTCGGTAACACTTTTTTTTTGGTAGTGCTGGGATGGAAAGCAGGGCATCGTAATTGCTAGGCAAGGGCTGTTCCCCTGAGCCACACCCTCAGCCTATAACTAGGAAATACTCCACCCAGATGTGGTGCGGTGCACAGTTATGGCACCCAGGTGGGACTGTCACTGTCATGGTGAGAAGACATGTCCTGCCTCCCGTGTGCTATATCTGCCAACAGGGAGGGCTGGAGGCCCCTGTGGCTTCTTTGTAAACCCTGCCCTGCATGACCTGGCCTCCCGACAACAGAAAAAGAATCATTTGAAAGAACATTTTTTGAAAGTCGGGATGTTGTTTGTTATTATGCTGCAATTGAGTTCTTATTTACTACTCTTTTTTAAGTCCAAACTATTGAATCAGCTTTTGGTAGAGCCAACCTTTATTTCTTAGAGAATGTGATTGGAACTTGGAAAAGTATCTCGGTTTCATATATGAATAGTAGTTTAGTTTTTGTTGTTTAGGAAATGCTTTTTCTTTGTTTCTTATTTATTTAATAAGCATGTGAGTACAAAGTGTTCTCTGCTGTCCCTTTAATTCTTAAAGGCCTGCACTCCAGTGTCCACTTATTGAAATGTTTTTCAGAAGTGGTTCGGGAAATTGAGATGAGTGTGGACGACAATGCCGACGATATCAACAGTTCAAAAGTAATTAATGACCTCTTCAGTGACGTCCTTGAAGGAGATGACCTGGACGTGGAAAAGAACCAAGAGGAGATGGATCAGGTGATAGCAGAAAGTGGTGAGGAGCAGGAAGATGCGCTGAATATCTCCTCCATGTCTTTACTTGCGCCCTTGGCACAGACTGTTGGTGTAAGTCCAGAGGTAAGAAGACATGGACAGGCCTGTGAAAAATGTAAACTGGGTAATAACGGGGCCCCTCCTTTTGTTGGTAGATGGACATTTGGCATTTTGTAGCCAGAGTGATTTTGGAAACCTAATGAAAATTCTCTTAAGAGAGAGCTTGCAACTCTTCAGCGGCTTCCTGTGGACCTTAGACAAAATCCACACTGTAATGTGACTTAAAACGGCAGGTGTTCAGGCCCAAACCCTGGCTTTGACATTGATCCTCTCTCTGCCACAGTTCCCTTGTCTTTTCTCTGAGGTTGACAATAGTACCCACATCGAAGGGTTGGTGTGAACATTTAAGTCATGCTAGTGTGCCGGTACCTAGCACCAGACACACAGGTGACATGCAGTGAGATCTGAGTGCTGTCATTCACTGTCACCTTGCAGCTCTGGAGACTGGTTCACTTACAGAGTTACCTGTATAAGTTTCAGCTGACTTCATACTTTTATTCATCTTTTTATTTTTTTTTAAATTTTTATTTTTTGGAGACAGGGTTTCACTATGTAGTTCAGGTTGGACTTGAACTCACTATGTAGCCAGGCAGGCCTCAAAATTGTGGCAATCTTCCTGCCTCAGCCTCCAGAGTGCTGGGATTACAGGCATGCACCGCCACACCCAGCCTTATTCATTCTTTTAAAGGGATTTATTTTGGTTTGCTTTGTTTTTATGATGAATCAATTGACTTACCGGATATGTATTTTCCAATAAAGGGGAAAAATTCATTTATTTTCTCATAATGAAATGAATTAGCATTTCGAGTCACTGTTAATTATCCATATAATGTTCTGATATCTGATGTGCTTTCTTGCAGAGTTTTGTTTCCTCACCTAAGTTGGAATTGAAGGACACTAGTGGAAGTGATGAAAGTCCCAAACCAGGAAAATTCCAGAGAACCCGTGTCCCTCGAGCAGAGTCTGGGGATAGCATTGGCTCTGAAGATCGTGGTCTTCTTTATAGGTAAGAGCGTTTGGGACAGTTAGGTTGGTGTCATGGTTTGGATTGACATAAATGGCATTTCAGTTTATAGTTTTAATGTTATTAATAACTGGTCTGTATAAAAGTTTGGAATAACTTTTGTCAGCCTCTCTCTGACCAAGTAGCATTTCCGTCCTGGTGAAATAGTCTGCTGTATGTTTGGTATTAATATCAAATTCTGCTGATATGTGTAGTAAATAGTGCTTGGTGTGTTGCGGGGTCTCTCAAGTGTGATTTTTTTCCTGAAGCATCGACGCATATAGGTCTCAAAGAATCAAAGAGACAGAGCGTCCTTCAGTAAAGCAAGTGATTGTTCGGAAGGAAGATGTTACTTCAAAATTGGATGAAAAGAAGAATGCCTTTTCTTCTCAAGTTAACATCAAGCAGAAAATGCAGGTATGGCTTCTGTGGAGAGGAGACTGGGTGCGTTTCCTGGGCTACCTTGGGAACTCTTTGAGAGTGAGGACCCAGCCCTATTTATCTCTGTACCCTGAGTGACTACAGCAGTACTGACCCTTGGAGCTCACTAAGTCACACTTGAATTCAGTTTAATTTCAGAGAAAACAGAAGCTTATTTTTGTTGCTGAATATTTTTCAAGGGGATAAGATACTGAGGATTGAGCCCAGAGGTTTTGGTGTGGTTTTATGTGCTGTACCGCTGAGCTACACCTTCTACCATACACCTGAATGAAGAGTTAAGTATAACTCTTCATTGGATCATGGCGAAGTGTGAAATTTATGGTGCTTTTTAACTCTTTTAAGTGCTAGGAAAGCATTTTTTTCAAAAGCAACAGAATTCTAATTTAAACAAGATGGATCAGATACTTTCTAAATTTCTACCTTGTTAGATGTAGTCCCAGTTATAATTTTAACAAGTATGACTTGGAAGTCATTTCATAGGGAAGGTTTATAGTTTAATTATTATACTATATTCAGTGTTTTGGTGTATAATCTAGAAACTTGAACATTGACATTAATTTATTTTTCAGTACTGGGGATTGAACCCAGGGCTTTTACACTGAGGAGCATTCCAAGCTCTTTTTTATTTTTTATTTTGAGATAGGGTCTCACTAAATTGCTAAGTTGCCCAGGCTGGGCTCAAACTTGTGATTCTTCTGCCTCAGCCTCCTAGAGTGCTAGGATTACAGGTATGCATCATATGCCGGGTTGGAATTAACGTTTTGACTTTATTCCCTGGAAAAATTTGAAATTATCCAATCAGATGAATTAGAATTGAAGTTGAAATGAAGTAAGTTGAAATGAATGGTAATTTTAATATGCCTACTTCTTCCTCTTCTTGGTTGCATTAGGAGCTCAATAATGAAATAAATTTGCAGCAGACAGTGATTTATCAAGCGAGCCAGGCTCTTAACTGCTGTGTTGATGAAGAGCATGGGAAGGGATCCCTGGAAGAAGCTGAAGCGGAGAGACTGCTTCTGATTGCAAGTATGTGCCAATAATTGCACCTGAAACATTTCCAGCAAAATTTCCACCTAGGGAAAGCTCATTTCCTGTGGTATGTTCAGAAATCTCTAATTTGAGAGAAAGGATTGTCTCCGATCAGATGCTTCTCTTGATCTAGCTCTTGTTTCTGAAATTTAGGAGGTTTGTGAAAAATAAGATGTAATATGTGGTTTACATCAAAGGTGAAAGCAACTGGAATGCACCTGAAGATCTTAAATGAACACACACACACACACACACACACACACACGCCGTACATGCAATCTGTCTGTGTCTCCCTTTCTCTCCCTATCGACTTATGTGTAGCTAAAACAATACAGATTTGGGAGAGAGGGGGAGAGAGGAGAAAGGAAGGAAAGAGGTGTGCGTGGTAGAGAGATGATACTGCTCAGAAAGAGTAAATTGAAAGCTGAAGAATTAAATTACAAGGCCTTGGTAAACATGCACAGTATAGGTTTTACCCAGTACCTCCTACTTGATGCATAAAAACGGTGACTTTTGTCCTTCGTTTTGTTGTACAGGTCCCCTATCAGTGTACTTTCTTGAATTGGCTTTCATTTAGAAGGAGTTTGAATTTTATTTTATTTTATTTTACTTTTATGATGCTTGGGATGGAACCCAGGACCTCAAGCATGCTAGACAAACCACTAAGCTAATATCCACAGCCCACCATTGTAATTTTGATATTTAGCATATTTACTTTCATGTTTTTACATAGCTGAGAAGAGGACACTTTTGATTGATGAGCTGAATAAACTGAAGAGTGAAGGCCCTCAGAGGAGGAACAAGGCTGGTCCCGTGGCCCAAAATGGATTTGTCCCATCCACAGGCTCAGTTACTTTGTCTGAAATCCGCTTGCCTCTGAAAGCAGATTTTGTCTGTGGGACAGCTCAGAAATCTGGTATGGTGATGTTTATTTGCATTATTTCTAGATTACATGTTAAGTTATGTACTTCACTTAGATTGGATTTGTATGAGATAGTTACAAGAATTACTTATATAAAGGTACAATGCAAGTGAGGCTAAACATAATTTTGAACATAAAAACTTTTCCTGAGATGAATTATCTTAATAGAATAGACCACTTGACTTCAGTAATTAATTTTACTGTAGAAATTAGCTGGTGTATTTAAAAGAACTCATTTTATTTATTCTACTTAAAATGCACCCCAGTATGTATAGAAATTTGTTCTACAAACTCTGAACCACTAGTTGTGTGGATGATGAGCACCTCAGTGAAGATATTTCTACTGCAATTTTATTCCTTTTGCCTCGCTTGATTGAATAATCACAGTAAAAGAATGCAGTCTATTAAAAATTATATCTACTTTTAAAAGATGTTTATTAATATATATTTGCAGTACATATTAGATATGTACACTCATTGCGGCGAATTCATGCTTGTACTTAATCTTGTATGGATCCTTTTTACTTCCCTCCCCAACCTCCTGTTTCCCCCTAAAAGTCTTGTCTTTACCAGTGGATACAGGGGAACTTGACAGCAAAATCTCAAAACACAGCAGGGTAATTCTAGTAAGCTTAAGAAAATTGCAGTTGCATTAAATATTGGTAAGGTTTTTTTTAAGGTTCTCTTAAGTTTTTATTTGTGTGGAACTTTCTCTTTGTGGGAAAGGAAAGTCAGCTGTAGGTGAGAGTGACTTTGAGGTGGAGGAAGGCAAAGAATGGAGCATTTGGGCCGAGGATTTAGCTCAGTGGTTCCGCCGCCTGCCTTGCAAGCACAAGGTCCCGAGTTTGATCCCTGGTACCAAAGAAAAAAAGAATGGAGCATTATTGTAGGAACAGCTAACTTAAATTGTGGTTATTGCTATTGCCTCATTTCAGTGAAGTGTGAACAGAAAACATGTACCTTGAGATATGTGCTTATTTAATGGCAAAGTGAAGTCATTCATGATTTTATTAGAATTTACCTCTAGATAACTTTCATGATATTTTAATCTCAGTTTTGAATACAAAAATCATAATTTACCCTTTGGAAGTACATATTAGGGTTAGTGAGTTAAATTCAAAGTTAGTAGAAATTGAGAAGTTAAGGAGAGACCTTGATGACATTTTTTTCAGGATTATACCTATCAGATTATGTCTAACAGCTTTTTGTTTCTGGAAATTTGATTTAGTAAGACTTTAAACATTAGACTTTAAATAAAAGACTTTAAATATAAATTTTATATAAACTGATTACAGTTTGACTTTATTCCTTTGGTAGTTCAGAACCCTGATGAGTTAAATCTGATTTTGCTTGTGCTAATTATGTAATTGATCACTTTTTGCAGATGCAGCCAATTATTATTACTTAATTATGCTAAAAGCAGGAGCTGAAAATATGGTAGCCACACCATTAGCAAGTACTTCAAACTCTCTTAATGGCGATGCTCTGATGTTCACTACTACATTTACTCTGTGAGTAATTAGGCTTCTGGTGGTTCAGACACTATTCTCATTTAAACAGTTAACCAGTCTAAGCATACCGGTGATATTTGTGGTGCTGGGGGTCAAATCCATAAACTGATCAAATCTTGCCAAGTGTGTGCTTAGTCCTTTTTTATTTTAAGTTTCTTTTTTTTTAGTTTTTGGGACAAGATCTGGCTCCAAGGTCCAGGCTGCCTTGAACTGACTTTGTAGCCCGGGCTGGCCCTGAACTTGCACCATCTTCTTATGTATTTCTGTCTCTTGGGAGCTGTGTGTTCATTTTTTTTTTATATGGATGAATAACTCAGTTTTCAAGTTTTTTCATTTAGCTTTTATGTGTTTTTGATATTGTTTTCCATTGTGTAGCACATTTCTTCCGTGTTACTATAGATATTTAATACTTTGAAGTATTATATATATTAAATGTGGATCATAATTTTTATATATGCTTTAAATCTCATACTTAATATTCAGTTGTAATAAAAAGATTTTTTTTTAATTGGAGCATTTATTGGTACACTTTAGATATATATAATAGCATTCATCATAGGGAATTTGTACCTGTACATGATAAATAAAAAGATATTTATGTTTAATATTACAGATTTATTTTGGAACTACGGAGTAAAAACCAATTTAAAAAAAATGCTACTTTTTGAAGCTCTTGAATTATAAAACACTGAAGAAAATATTTCTGACTTTTTTTTTAACACAGACTATTCTTACCAGTTTTTATTGTCTCTAGTTAAAAACACAGTATATTTCTTTACCCTCAGACCCTTGTAACAGTATTTGTGGCATTTTAAAGGCATAACTTGAAGCTTGTCTTAGTATTTTATTTAATGCCTTTTTTTTTTCCAGACAAGATGTGTCCAATGACTTTGAAATAAATCTTGAAGTTTATAGCTTGGTAAGAATTTGTAATTTTCTAAAATAACCAGTAGTATATTGTTCTTAATAATATCAGATTTTAAGGTGATTATAATTTGGGCTTGTGTGTAGGTACAAAAGAAAGATTCTTCAGGCCCCGATAAGAAGAAAAAAACATCCAAGTCCAAGGTGAGAATTATAGAAATCTAGTAAAAAATATTTTGATAAAATATAATAGGTGTCAGGCTAGTTTTAATCATTATACAACTTTAAAAAAAATTTTTATTGGTACATTTTAGGTATACAATATAATGACTTTCATCATTGGAAATTTGTACCTTAATCTATCTTGGTTCTTATTTTTTTCCCCATTCCCCTGCCCTCCCTTCAACCCCTCCATCCTTCCCTATCTACAAAGACTTTGTTTCCATTTTTTCATTTTCTCATGTTAATTCCATTCCCTTCTTTCCTTTCCCCAACCCCTCCCACTTCCCCTTCCCCTTTGCTCCTTTTCTTCCTATTTCAGATTATAATTGTTATACAACTTTTAATGATTATAAAGTCTTTAGATCAGTTTTACGTGCCAGATTTCTACTCACTGCATTAAATAGGAGTGAATACTTAAGATGAACTCACACTAAGTGATTGTGATCCTCACTATAAGCCTTTGATGCACTCAAGACAGAACGTTCTGCTTTGTCTGTATTTACTTGACAACTTCCATAACCGCTTAAACCTTGCTGTCCTCTGCCCTCTTGTCTCCCTAAGTCCTCTAAACCAGCCCATAACCACCTGGTCGCTTGTGTAGAGTAAGCAGTAGAACCTCTAGTTTGGTTTTTACCTTTCCAGTCATTGTTATTTTTGTAAGTCATCATTAAAGAATTTTTCTTTATTGCAAATTAATTTATCTTGGAACAAAAATAAAAATGAAAAAAATTTTTTTCTTTAGCTTTAACTAAAAAGGAATAGCTTTATGGTTGTTAATTTTTGTTTCGGTTTTTTGAGACAGGGTCTTGCTATGTAGCCCAGGCTGGCCTTGAACTCCTTCCTCAGCCTCCCAAGTGCTGGGATTACAGGCATGTACCACCATGCCCAGCTAGGAATAGCTTTATGGGAAAGACTTGATAAGGGACTCAAGCCTGAACTATTCATATTTAAGATTTATTTTTTATGTGGGAATATCTCAAAGTTAATTTTAAACTCTGAATTACAGCATTTAATTGGAAATATGCTAATTTTTTTCTTCTAGGCTATTACTCCAAAGAGACTCCTCACATCTATAACCCCAGTAAGTAGAGTTTTTAAGAAATTAAGCTTTCTTGAGAAATTTTCATCTTGCACATATGATTGTAAATTGGTTAATGATTTCTAAACCAATTATAAGTTCTGTTGATCTTTAAAATATACTAATGGGGAAAGTGATCCTTGACATTTATGTAGGAAATATTTTTTCTTTTTTTTCTTTTTTTTTTGGTACCGGGGATCGAACTCGGGACCTTGAGCTTGCAAGACAGGCACCAGAACCACTGAGCTAAATCCCCGGCCTGGAAAGAATGTTTTCTGAGATGTTTATGTCTTGTTAGAGTTTTTACATCTTCATATCAAAGAAAAGAAGTAACATTTTTTTTCTTACTTTCTTTTAGAAAAGCAGCCTTCATTCTTCAGGTGAGTGGATCCTGAACTATTTAAAAGTTTAGAATAAGGAAAAGAATGAAGCAGTTGCATATATGTAAGGGTGCATTCATATATATGTAGGCCACCTTGACTCTTTTTTTTGGTACTGGGGATCAAACTCAGGACCTTCTGCTTTCGAGGCAGGCAGGGGCACCACTGACTTTGAGTGTTTACCCTGCTCTTCTTTGAGATAATACTTTCTATATGGGTTTTTTAGTCACATATAGGGTTACTGGCCAGAATAGCATGCAGCCTGGTTGTACCTTTGTCAGGCAGCAATGCAGGCCACTGCCATCACAGGACTCAGGCTGTGCTAGTCAGTCACATGTGGTACTTAGTTACCAGGCAACGCCAGCAGGGGGCAGTACTCCACCAGGCTTCTCTTGCTCTGTGGATTGCTGTGTGCTGTTCACACTGTGGAGTTTATTTCTTTCCACTTTACTCATCACGACTGGCATTGTGTCATACTGTGAAAGCTCTTTCTCGTTTGCTGGGCATTGGGGTGCTGCCAGAAAAGTCCTTCTCCACATTGGCTTTAGGTCTAAGTTTTCTAAGGGAGATTAGGATGGAGCTGGTTTCTCTCATGTCCTTTGGGCTGTTGGCTTTTTCTCTATGGCACAGAGACTTACTAGGAAGACCTGTACAGATTGGATCTCCACTGCTAATTATGTCACCCTGGACTATTAATAGTGATGAAATCTCTTCTATATTTCTTGGTAAATTGCTTTTTATGTATTCACTTTTAGACTCTTTAAGACACATACATTCCAAATATTAAGGAGTGCTTACATTCATTTAAAGACAAAATTCTATATGCAGTGGACCCTCGAGTTACAACTGGCCTGACATATGAACAACTTGAGTTACAGCCAGCATTTTAGTTTTAACTTAGGACCAGAGTCTTGAGTTATGATCCAAATGCTGGCCACTTGTGCTTCCAGATGGTCTCAGATACAGATTTAACCCTTAAAGAATCCTGGAAGGAGCGGGATTCAGTTCGGTGGTTCCACTGCCTGCCTTGCAAGCACAAGGTCTCAAGTTCCATCCCTGGTACCAAAAAAAAAAAAAAATAATTCTGTAAGGAACATTACAACATTGTTTCCTGTGTGGAGTTGAGAAATCCTGAGCCAGTGTCTCTCTAAGGACACTGAGATCTGCATGTATACAGGAGAGAGATTTTGAGGGCTGTATAGAGAAGCCTGAGCCTCAATTGACCAACTTGAGTTACAACCAGCCCTTGGGAATGAATTGAATTCATAAGTCAAGGGTCCACTATAACTTTCTTTCACTAGGAAACGTGTTATTCTGTTTTCTCCCATATTTAAAAATAGAGGAAAATGAGGCAGTTTTCTCTGTGGCAGTTTACTTTCATCCTGTCGGTGTGTGGTGAGGAATTGCTATTTGTAGTTGCAAAAGTCACTGAACTAGATGTCATTGGCTCTTTCTTTACAGTTATGGCCAGTCCAGGAGGCCTCCATGCTGTGCGGACCAGCAACTTTGCCCTCGTTGGGTCTTACACACTGTCATTGTCATCTGTAGGAAGCACTAAGTTTGCTCTTGACAAGGTATTTACTCTCAAATTTATGAATATGTTGTGTTATTTCTTGTAATTTTAGAAAAATTAGGTTAATGAAAATGCCATAATGCTTTCAAGTATTTGAAGTCTCTTAGTAAATGTTTATAGAATTGCACATTTTTACTAGATCCAAGAATACCTAAATGGTATATTTTTTGATGTTGAAAGTATTCTCTCTTATATCTTAATATTGTAGTTAGATCTTCAAAGTAGAGTATTCTGGTTTATGCTGTCACTTCTCACTGAAGAAGCACTGCTTCTTACATTTTGATGTTAAATTTGTAGTTTTAAAACATAACAATTTGCCCATTTGAACCGCTAATACATTTTGAAATGAGCAATATGTTATGGCCTTAGTTTTGACAAGATGAGGAAAAATAGATTAGTCTCTTAGAAAAAGTGCTTTTGAATCTAAGGGACTTCTTTTCTGTCCTTCCCTTCCAGGTTAAAAGCTTCAAAATTCAAATCTGTATTATATCACTATTGTTTTTTCACTATAATGTGGTATAATTAAACTGTTAAGTAGCTGGCAAGACCATTTTTTTAATTAGTCCATGTTTGCGGTACATAATTCTTACGTTCCTTGTGTGGAGCTGGTGCATGCACGCATCACAACGTAATTCCTCATTTCATCCCCTTGCTATCCTCCAGTACCAGGGATCGAACTCAGGGCCTTATGCTGTCAAGGCAGGCGCGGTGCCACTGAGCTAAATCCCTGGCCTTTATCTGTCTTTTATTTTGCTCTTATAAGACCATTTTAAACAGGAAGTGAACGAGAGGCTAACTTTTTTCTTGTATTGATTTTTTGCTATATATTACAATGATTTTTAAAATATTAATTAAAAAACTTTTGAGTGATATAATAACTGTACGTATTTATGGAGTTTCCGATATTTTAGCACTTGTATACAGTGTCCGTTGATCAAATCAGGGTAATTAGCATTTCCCTCTGCAGTGGGGGAGGTGAGGATGTTGAACCCAGGCCTTGTGCCTTTGTTAGCAAGTGTTCTACCCCTGAACTACATCCTCCAGCCCTTTTTAAATTTTACTGTGAGACAGGGTTTTGTTAAGTTGCCTAGGCTGGCTTTGAATTTGTGATCCCCCTGCCTCAGCCTCCTGGATAGCTGGAATTGTAGGTGTGCGGCATAGTGCCTGGCTTCCTCATTTCTTGTTTCATTTTGGTTTTTTGGCTTTTTTTTTTTTTTTGTACCAGGGATCGAACTCAGGTCCTTGCACTTGCATAGCAGGCAGCAAAACCACTGAGCTAAATCCCCGGCCCTTCCTCATTTCTTTATTGTTTTATCCTTTAGTGCCTGGCTTCCTTATTTCTTTATGTTTTATCCTTTGAGCTCCTGGCTTCTAGTTCTTTATAAAATACAGTATATAGCAGGTTATTATGAATTCTGGTCACCCTGCTGTGCTGTGGAACACTAGCATATATTCCTTTTGTCTTGATACTTGTTATGAGGTCTCTCTCTCCTTTCCCTTAATTCTTTTGTTTTGGAAGCAAAACATTTATTTGGAAGCAAAATATTTATACTTTAGATATACATAATGATCACATTCATCGTAGGGAATTTGTACCTGAACATGATGGATCTTGCTTCTTCTTCTTCCTTTTTTTTTTGGTACCTGAGATCAAACGCAGGGCCCTGCGCTTTCGAGGCAGGCGCAGTGCCCCTGAGCCAAATCCCCAGCCCCTCTTCTTTTTTTCTCATTCTCCCCCTTTCCCTTAACTCTTCTCAGCCTTTAGAAACCACTATTTTAAATGAAGATTGACTTTAGCATCTACCAATGAAAGAAAATAGGCGACATTTGGCTTTTAATACTTTGTAAGCGATTATCTGTAGTCAGAATATAGAGGTGAGAATGTATAAAAATTAGAAGGCCTAGTTTTGAGTATTTGTCCTGCTCGTAGTTTTTTATTTATTATGGAATTAGTCACTGTATTTCTCAGTGATCTTGCTTTCCCAGTGTAGAATCTTAGTTTGGGTGAAGTCAGAATCTTAGGTTAGTGTGAGGCAACCTAACTTTAGAATTTTATGAAATGTCTCCTGTAGTTGATGGACAAAAAGCAGGCTATATTTGAAATTTTGACGATTGTTAAACCATAAATATATTTTAATATGTTCATTTCTAAAAAATTACCTAACTTTTAATTTAATTAATTCAGCTAATTTAACAAATTGAATGATCATGGGTCTTTTTTTTCTCTGTCTTTTTTGTTTGTTTGTTTTAGATAAATTATGATGTAAAAGAGCAAGAGCTACTGGGCTATTTGTTCCAGGAAAAGGTTGCCATATTTTCTTTGCTTTAAATTAATGTACTTAAAAATCAATCTTAATATTTAGTCCATGTATCTTTCTTTCACTAACTACTTTTGTGTCTTTTGTGTTATTTTGAATAATTAAGGACATTGTGTACAGTATTCTTTGGACTCTTTCAGAAGGACATCTTTTCTTCTGCTCTGAAATCTTTAAAACTTTCTTTGAAAATTCTTTCTTGTTTTCAGGCATGTTTGGTATTTGGTTTTTTTTCTTCTATGTAGCCTTTTGTTTTATAGTTCTTTAAACTTCTGTATTCATTTCACGATTGATTTTTTTTCCTGAATATCGATTAGAATACCCAGTTAGTAACTATGTTTAAAATTATTCAATATTTTTGACTTTTTATCTACTGAAAGTTATTGGTGATATTTTAAATAAAGGTATCGATTGGCTAATTGGAATATTGCTAAATGTATTTAACACTAAAATTATACTGAATATCAATATATTAGAAGACAAAATATTTAATGTTCTTGTAAAGACCAGTTGCAAACATTCTGTGGTAATATAGAAATGCTAGTTAACAAAATGCTGGATAGTGTTTTATTTTAAATCCTTAAAACAAGATTTGATATTTGCAAATTAGATAAACATAAAAACTGGGGTTCTATGACCTGTGTTTCTCACTCAGTATTGTCACCTATGCAGTTTCAGCATTTGTGAGTGAGCTAATTAATCTCGAAAATGAGATTTTAATGACATATCTTAAATATAAACCATTCTTTTGAAAAATTTTTGGCTGCCATTTTAATTTGAAATGTCACACTTAAAAATTAACATTGTTTTCCATTATTTTAATACTTCCTTTGAAATTATAACTTAAATTTCTGACTATATTATTGAGTGAAAAATCAAATCATTAAATTTAACTGATTGTCTTTTAAGTGTCTTTCTGAGTCAAATACAATTTTGATTCAAAATTTGTACCAAATGTGATTTTGTGAGTGATGGGCAAGCAAATACTTATTCCAATAGCTTGTGGTGTATGTAGAATATTTATGATAGTTAAGTTTAGCTGTTGTTTAATCTGCTGGGAAAAATGTAAATCTTCTATACCAATATGATGTTGTTATTTAATTGACTTTGAGAGAGTAGACAGGTCTGCTGTTTCTTATCCGATGCTATCAGTACAAGGGAGTGTTTTTTTTCTTTTTTAAAAAACTTGTATCTTGACCAATAATATAGCAGCCATTGGGTTACAGAGTTTCCTTGAGATCCCTTTCAGAATGGAAGTTTTATGGAGGTTAACCCAGTCTGTTTGCTCTGCAAAGTTAAGGCACCATGAACAGTGGATTGCCACCTTATTTGAGTTTACACATAGTCTGATTTAATCTGATTTTAAGCCTCGCATTCCAGAATTTAAATGATGAATCTTGGGTTTTGGGTTGGTTTTTTTTGGTACTGGGGATCAAACTTAGGACCTTGTGTTTTCGAGGCTGGCAGCAGCACTGCTGAGCTAAACCCCAGCCCTAAATGATGAATCTCAATGAGCCACACTCTCAAACCCTTTCAAATAGGGAATTCAAAACAGGATTTATGGATAAAGGGAGAAAGGTATCCCAAAGCTCATCTTCTGACTTGAAGGACCTCTTAGGTGTCTATACTTTTTAGGAAGTAGAAGTCAATGTAAAAATTATTAGAACCAAAGTTACAAAGTAAAACAACCAGAGTTACAGAATTTTGTGTCAGAGGTCCAGTGGTTAGGCCTTCTGGTGTGTCTAAAGCCATCCAGTTGCATGCCTGTTGGCCTGTGTCATTAATAATGCTCCTTTCACTCTAACATATGCCACTGTATAATTAACTACACCACTCATATAATTAACTACATTTGATGTCTCTGTAATAATCATTGAAGTGCGGATGTCTTAAAATAGCCCTTTGTTAAACAGATTAGGGTCTTAGCGATTTCACACAAGTCTCCATGCTCAACAGGGAACAGTAGGCTTAACCTTCTTGTGAACATTCTTTACTCAGTTCTCTATTAGGCCCAGCTTCCAACCAAGAATACCACCCATGTCCCCAGCCATAGAATGGGAGGGTGCATTTTCTCATCTTTCCGAGATGCTGTCTGTCAGCAGCAGTCTCTGGCTTGTGGAGATTGAGCTCAGTCTTTTAAGCATGCAAGGGTATTCCTCTAGCCTTCTTTTGTCAGTTTTTGCTTCATGTATTTTAAAGCTATGCTGTTAGTGCACATAGTTTAAAATTGTTGTATTATCCTTTTAAATTATTTACTTTATCTCTGATGGTTCTCTTCAAGTCTACATTGTCTGATAGTAATACAGTCAAAACAACTTTATTATAATTAGTATTTGTGTAGTATCTTTTCTAGCTTTTATTCATGTCCTGTTTGTGTCTATATATTTCAATTTTATGTCTTGTGAACATCTCATGGTCATATTTTGTCCTCTATTTTGACAGTTTTTGTCCTTTTCATTGGAGTGTTTGGACCATTTACAGTTAATGTAATACAAATGTGGTTGGGTTTAGTCTACCGTAGGGGTGGGGACTCCACAGCCCACAGGCTAAGTCTACTTGTGGCTTGCTTTTTTTTTTTTTTTTTT
>NW_004624740.1:24734895-24787381 GCF_000247695.1 Heterocephalus glaber | reverse complement strand
TTAATCTTTGGCAAGTTGAAGCCCAATTTTTCCAGCACCATTTATTAAAGAGGCTATCTTTCCTCCAGTGAGGGTGTTTGGCTCCTTTGTGAATGATCAGGCGGGTGAGTGTTTCTGGAGTTGTTTCTGCATCTTCTAATCTGTTCCCCTGGTCTTCAAGTCTGTTTATTTGCTAGTTCCATGCTGGTTTTTTCTTTTTTTTTTTTTAATGGGAGTTAAGAACATCTTTATTGACGAGGGAAAAATAAGCTTTGCTGGTCACTCGCAGGACGAGGTCACTAGATGACCACCTCCACTAGCTCATCACTCTCCCTGTAACTGGCTGATTCTGCAGGCTCAGCCTCTTCGCTGGGGTTCCCCCCGGCCTCTGGATCTTCCACTCTGGCTCTTCTGTACCTGACGCAGAGGGCGATGATGACAGGTATCAGTATCATAACCAGGGCTGCTAATGCCCTGAAGATCCAGTTGTATATATACATGTCTTCAAGAACATGTTCTCTGCACACCTGAGGTGTCTGCTGTCCCTTCTGCTTGCCATGGGCTTCTGTCCCCTCCATGACCATGGGGTAAGAATACAGCTGCTGCTGCTCCCACTGGGCCTAGGACAGCGTGGACTCCCGCTGCTCAGTCAGAAGCATCAGCAGGTGGCGAGACTTGGAGATGAGCTTGGCACAGGCGGGGGACACGGGGGGCTCAGCACAGTCCATTTTCAAAATGCTGACGACCTGGGCGATGAGCCATCTCATGCCTTCGTCAGGGATGAGCGGCTGCAGCAAGTGATTCAGCTGTGTTTCTAACCTGACCCCCAGGGACGGCAGCACTGGGGAGGTGATGTGTGTGGGGGCCAAGGTCGAGCCCGAGGCAGAGTCTGCAGCAGACACACTCAGGTCCCCTGGTGCTGACGGGAAGCCTCCTGGAGGGGAGTCCATGAGGCTTCTCCATGCCTGGAACCCAGGCCTCTTTACTGGGCTCAGGTCGCTGCGTGCATTTCCCTTGGTGAGCTGTGCCCTCGAGTTGGCCTGGGCTGTTCTGAGGGACACAGGAAAGAAAGTTTCAGCCAAGCGACGACTCTTTTGTGACTGCAAGGCAGGTGGAATTGCCTTCATTCTTAGCACTCTGTCCTGCCCGTGGTTTAGAAACCGTATGCTGTGGGTGAAGTCTTTCGCTCTGCTTCTCACCACAGGCTGGGCTCTGGCAGGGGTGGAGGTGGGGGACCGGCCCAGCCAGGGAGCTGGCAGGGAGGAAGGGGTGGCCACCCTCTGTCCTCCTGTGAGGATGGAGAATCTCTGCAGGTTCCTGGGGCTGGGGGCCCCCATGACGCTGCTCCAGCTCCGTGGCACTGGGGTCCCCGAGGCTGCTTGTGCAAGGGGCCAGGTGACCTGTCTGTCCCTGACCTGCTGCTTCCTCCTGTCCTGCAGCAGCCTTTTACCTGTGCCCTTCAGGCCCCTGAGACCCCTGTCCACTGTGTGCAGCCTTCTTCCTCTCAGGTTCTCCACCATGCTGTTTTCCTGTGTCGGAGCCCTTCCCAGTGTTCTAGATATTTGGGGCTCCAAGGTGGGACCCAAAATGCTGGGCTGTATATGCCTGACAGTGTCTTCTTCCTTCTTAACCTCCTCCATTTTTTTTGAATTTCTACATTTGACCGATTTCTGAGCAAATTCAGCTCTTCCAATTTATTTTTGTTGGATTCATGGATAAAGGAGGAGTTCTTTGTATCCTTTTTTAAAGAATCTGTGTTATCTCCATGAAATGCATTTGGAAGAAGGCTTGCAATGAGTGGCAGTAGAGCTGACTGCACATCCTCTGGGTTTCCCTCTGAGAGACAGGGCACCACGTAGCTGAGGGCGTTGATCATGTCACTTTGGTCATCAAACTTGAGCTGGTCGCTCATGATGCCCGACCAGGGGGCCACACTTTGCTGCAAAGATGACGTCCCAGGCTCAATGCTCAGCTGGGCGCTGGTGCTGTTGTTCCGGGCCTGTAGCGCATTCATGAGCGACCCATCCACATTCCCCATGGCCCCTGCCTCAAAGCACTGCGTGGTGTTGGACAGACAGGTGCTTTCACAGTGCAGCTTGACTGTCGGGCACACAACCTCGATATCACTCTTAATTTGGCAGAGGCAGCAGGCCGTGTAGGTTGGCAAGATCAGTTTTTGCAACTCCAGAGTCACGGTGAGGATGTTCTCCAGCACTGCAGGGGGCACGTGTGTTGCTCCCAAGTCTAGGTGTTTTCATGCTGGTAATTTAAAAAAAGATGGATCTTCGATAGTTGTCAGAGGGTTATTGTTGAGGACTACTTGATGTAAAAACTGCATCCTGTGCCATGCATGAAATGTTCCGTAGCTGATCTGAGAAAATTGCAACGAAGATTTACAAACTGCAAAAAGGGTAGTGAGTCAAATGTCCCTCTTTCAATTGAATGTATTTTATTGCAGGATAAATCTAAGTACTGCAGGGACAGTAGGCCTGCAAAGGAGTCTTTTTGTAATTCAGTCAGGGAGTTTCCACTGAGATTTAGTTTCTCAACCCACTGGTATGTTTTCCAAACATTCTTATCAAGGGAAGAAATAGAATTTCCTTGGAAATTTAAGACAGTGAAGGTCCTGTTGTGGGCACTGGGCTCGAGGGCAGGCACCTTGTGCAGCCTGCGGGTGGAGCCGGGGTCAGTGCAAGACAGAGTCTCCTCCTGGCAGGAACAGAGCTCGAATATGTCCTTGTGTGTGGTGCTGCTCTGTGCACTTAGCACAGTTAGAGCCTTCACCTCTGCTGGTTGAGTGGTGACTTCAGTCAGGATTGGATGCTGAGTCTGAACCTGGTCTGGGCGTGGCAGCGACAACCCAGTCTGTGTTATAGGAGCTGTAGATTTCTGCAAGGACGGAGAGTGTGCAGCCCCTGTGGAGGGCATGGCAGTGCTGCTGGGATCCACGTGGGAAGGTGGGCCTGCGACCGGGTGTGATGGGCGATGTTGAGTGGGCTCCTGACCAGGACTGGAGCTCCCGTCTCCAGAGGCGCTGGAGGTTGAGTGACAGACTCAGCAGGGTCTGCAGGCTGGGAGGAGAGCTTCTGGACAGCTGGAGGAACTCTAGTTTCTGCAGTCCACGGTGGAGTTCTGGTAAGCTGTGGGTCCAAAGGTCCAACTGTGCCCAGAATCAGGTTTGGTGGTGGAAGCGTCACCTCGGCGGGCCTTGCGTGAACAGCTGCAGACCTCAGAAGCAGTTTTCGGAGCCTCTCTTGCCAAGGTAGCTTGGCACGCAGACCTTGAGGTGGGGCGGCAACCTTTTCTAGCTGTGGGGACAGCTGTCCCGCAAACCTCTGAGGTGGAGAGGACATCTTGGTGGGCACTGAGGAATCTGGGTAAACAAAGCCCCCAGGCTCTTCTGGGGGAGTAAGAGCAGTGAGTGATTCGAGCGGGAGATCAGACTCGAGGGAAGAGGCCTTATTAGCTGCTAGGGGTGCAGAGTTCAGGTGAACTTGGTATGGGGTCCAGCCTGGCTGTGGGACAAGCCAGGATGGGCAGGCACATCTGTTGCCAGTGCAGCAACAGTGAAGCCCAGAAACAAAGTGAAAACGTGACAGGACAAGGTTCAGTTGCACAGATCTAGGCCAGTAGGGTGCTGACCCTAGGTCTGCTAGAACCTTTCTGGCAGCCACCTGTGTGGCAAGTGCCTTGGTAACGGGGCTCACCCACATTCTGCCACACCCCACCCTTTCTGTATGACATCATAGTGGAGGAAACCTTTCTCAGGGCTGCCCATCAGTGCCCAGGCCTGGCTCTCTTTCCCTTAAAAGGTGACAGCGGCTTTTCACAGGGCCTCTTCTCCATAGCAGTGCCAACGTGTGGTCTTGGGCCTGCACCAGCCATTGGGTGGGGTGGGGAAGAGGTTCCCATGGAAGTTAGGGCTTGGTCTTGGGATGCTCAGAAGTGTTGCAGCAGAGAGGAGCAGCTCTGTGCTATAGCCAAGTGTTACAACTCAGTGTGGTGGCTCTGAAACACAGCTCTGAGGCACAGCTGAGCTTTATTGCTCAGTGTGGCAACTCCGGGTCACAGCTCTCATTCTTTGAAGACTTGAGAATCTGATGGTCAGTTGAAGAGGTAGAGATAAGCCTTTTAGTAGAGGAGTCTGAGCACTCTACCAGAAATGAGAGCCTCCTTATATAGGGAGCCACAGGGTAGGTGAGCATGCTCATTGAAGCGGGGGGCGGGGGGGACGGGGACTCGGGGACAGAGTTACAGAACATTTCTGACAGGGTCCAGAGCTTAACAGAACCTTCTTGTGAGAGGGCAGGGCTTGACAGAACATTTCTGAAAGGTCGCACAGTTCAAACAGCCACACACCACTTTGATACACTGGGCAGGAGCCCAGCCACATAAACTTACATTTCCAAAACAAAACATTCTGTGGAGAAAAAAATGGAGGCAAGGCCAGGGCCTGCCTTTCTGTTTAGCACTGTTCTATCAGAAGTAGTGGTCCAGCCCTGGCAACTGGAACTCTTCCCCCTCCACCTGAAACCCAGAGTGAGTCTTCCTCCCCTTGGCTGCACTGCTTCCAAGCAAAATCAAGACCAGGTGGGGTGGAGGCAGGAGAGCACATCTGAAGGCGATTTCTTCCACAGTGTTGCCATTTGCTCTGAACTCGGTAAGGGTTCCATGTTTTAGAACTCACTCCTCTCCATCAGATTCGGGCTTCATAGACATCCCCACTATGATGACTTCACAGTTTCAAAGGGAGTTCGAACCTGGGACGGAGGCCATGGGACCAGTAGATACTTCAGATCAGAAGGCAGGGGCAATTTTTATTCTCCAAGAACCACAACACCATGGGATACAATGAGCAAAGCTTCAGAGAAAGCACTGCAAGGCTGGCCATGTAGCTCAGTTGTGCTGCACCTGCCTCACAAGCACAAGGTCCTGAGTTCCACCCCAGAGCCATGATGCACACTTTCAGGAATGCGCCTGTCAAAGCCTTCTGAGCAGCAAGCTTCTGGGCCACCTTCCTCTTCATAACCGATGCCATCGGCCCTGGGAGATGGGCGTCATCACCAGCTGGTCGATGCCCATCTTGGAGTTGTAGACCTTCTGCTTCATGAAGCCGGGGTCCGCCACGTAGTAGATGCCGTCAATGGTCAGCGAGGTCTCCGTGATGTTGGTGGCAATCACGACCTTCCAGATGCCTGGTGGGACCGGGTCGAAGATGCGGGTCTGCATCTCGCTGGGCAGGGCGGAGTACACGGGCAGGATGATCAGCTCGGGGATGTCGGGGCCCAGTGACTTCATCCTCTCATACAGGACCTCGCAGGCTGTGTCGATCTCTTCCTGCCCGGTCAGGAAGACCAGGATGTCACCTTCTTCAGCAGCCCGAAGAGCACGTCGGTGTGGATCGTCCGTTCGTGCGCCTCGTCCAGCATGATGATGGCATACTGTGTCAGGTTGGGGTCGATCAGGCACTCGCGCAGCAGCATGCCATCCATCATGTACTTGATGACGGTCTCGGGGCTGGTACAGTCCTGGAAACGGATGGTGTAGCCCACCTCCTGCCCCAGGCAGCAGCCGAACTCCTCAGACACCCACTTGGCCACGGACATGGAGGCCAGGCGCCGGGGCTGGGTGCAGCCCATCTTGCCCCGGGATGTGTAGCCAGCCTCAGCCAGGTACTGGGTGATCTGTGTGGTCTTCCCGGACCCGGTCTCGCCAGTGACAATGAGGATCTGGTTGTCGTGGATGGCCTGAAGGCGTAGGAGATCCGGTCACGCACAGCCACAGACGCCGTGGACTCGGGAGAGCAGGCAGGGACGAGGATGGGGACCCGGACGCCGACGCCGACACCAACTCCGACGCCGACCTCGATTTAGTTTCCTGAGGCCAGTGTTTGCTCCAGCTTCGACAGGGACTCCTCCAGCTTCTGGACCTGGTTCAGCAGGAAGAGCATCGCCACCACGAATGTGGCTTGCTTTTTGTTGTTGATTTTCAGAATTAACATCTTCCCTTATTGTATTTGTCACAACTGATGAGCCAATATTGGTATATTATTGTTAACTAAAGTTTAGCAGCTGGTGTTTGTAACTAAAGCATTTGAGACACAGCTCTGCACCTTTGTTTATGTATTGTCCATGGCTACTTTGACACTCCAGTGACAGAATTGGGTAGTTGTGACAGAGACCATGTGGGCTACAGAGTCTAGAAGGAGAAATAAGGGCTTTGTAGAAAATTTGCTGGCTTCTGCTTGTTCTTTGTTTTCTGTTTGTTTCACCTGTTTTTGAACTGTTGTTTTTCTTTTGCTCTGTTTATTTTGGTAATCCTTTTTATCTCCTCTGTTAGATTTTTAACGATCCTCCTGATTGTTTTCATTAGCTGCTAAGAATTACAGTGTGCATCATAACCTGGTCAGGTCTACCTGAGATGGTATGAGGTCACATCGCATGCCTTACACAAGGGCTGGAACCTGGCAAGGGTAGAATTCTTTGCCAAATGCTTCTGTTTGCGAATGGAGGCATTCCTGTAATTTCCTTTTATCATAAGCAAGACCTAATCTTATTAAGAAGCCATAGCAGTAGAGCCTGAAGTTTCTTTTTGGCCTAGGGGCTGATCCTTTTGATATAACTAGAAGTCAAGCTTTGATTGGGGTTTGGTTAGTTTTGGTTCAACTTTTATTGCAAATGCATTGAGAATGAGGTCAGGTCCCCCCACTTTTAAAAAATTTTCTGGTACTGGGGATCGAACTCAGGACCTTGTGCTTGCCAGGCAGGTGCAGCACCACTGAGCTACATTCCTGGCCCAGGCCCCCACCTTTGAATAGAACTTTTGAGATCTAAGTACTGTGCATCTATAGGCCTTGTCTGTCCTCTAGATTTGTCTTCAGCCAACACTCACTAAGCAAAATCCTTGTGTGGCAGGTAGGGAGGGCCAGCCTTGCCTTTGTGCCCCCTGAGATGCCATCTACCCCATACCCCATGCTCAGCCATGAAAGGCTCAACTGCTTTCTCCTTTTCCCTGGAAGACTTACTGACTGTGGCAGGCTTGTGCTGCTGGTCCTGGCCCACAGGGAATGAAAGTCCCTCATTTGGCTTAGGCTGGACAGGCAGATTTCTTACTGCAGTTCAACTTATTCAATCTGTTTGGTTCCATAGCTCTTGGATGTGTTTAAGAAAAATAAGGTTTGAAACTGAATCCAGTGCTTTAGTATTGTTAGAGCAGAACTGGTGGTCTTTTGTGAACTTCACACCATGTTTGGTACTGGAACTCTGAGCACCTAAGTAGAAATCCTTTGTGTATCTCCTTCTTACAATGCACACTGTAATAAATTGAGTGGACAGATTGAGGAATAATTGTGTGTGTGACTGTGTGTGTATCCATAGCTAGCAGGTCAGCTGAGATTGAGTGAGAATCATCTCAGTAATGGAATCTGGTCTGCATTTAGGCCAATTCAGACCTTCATATTGAACTCAGTTCTTCAGATAGATTTCAACACTGGCTTTCACAGCTGGGTCTAAGTTAGCATCCTTCTTCCTTCTCTGCCAGTATGCATTACAGATAACAGTTCTTTCCTTCCTGGTTGAATGGCTGACTGGGAGCTGTAGCTGTTGCTGCTACACAGCATCTGGAAAGAATATTAAAAGAATTTTTATGCCGCATGTTGCAAACCTGGGAAAAGATCGGAATTCAAACTTTGAAGTTGTTTCTACTGAATGCATATTGCTTTTGAATTTTTTGTAAAGTAAAAAAATTGTAAGTCAAACCATTGTAAGTTGCTAGAAATATGTTCTGACAAGTTTAAATTCCTTTCCTTAAAGAAACATGGGTTGGGTTGTAACTCAGCGGTGGTATGCTTGCCTCACAAGTGCCAGGCCCTGGGTGATCCCCAGCACTACACACACACACACACACACAAATATACACACTGAGATCCCAAATTTGCTTCTTTTGCGGTATGACTGGTCTTAGCACACTTGTCATAGATACATGATTTGCTTTCTGGGCTGTCAGTTTTATTCCATTTGTCGCATCTCTGTCCTTGTGTTAGTACCACATCTTTTGATTGCTTGCTCTTTGAATTAGTTTTTGGAATTGGGACATATAAGTCTATCAGCGCTTTCCCTCTTTAAGATTGTTTTGTTATTTGGAGCTTCTTCCAGTTTCATATGAATTTGAGCTTTGGCTGTCCCATTTCTGCAGCTTTTTGTTCTTTACGGCTGTGTAATATGCATTGTATGAATTTAAGTCATTGGTTTATTCAGTCTCTATTGAGTATATATTCTCCTATTGGTGGAGAATGGATACATGCATGTGCTCGATTTTTAAATCTGTTTTCTCTCTCCTGTTATTGGGGATTTAAGCATTTGTTTTTGTCAAGCTCTAACTTGAATGAATATATTCTTCAAAAGCATTTGTTGCTAAGGAAACAGGCTTTTTGGCCACGTTTTTTACAGTCTACCTTTAGAAAATGATGTATTTTCTCGGCATTATATTCATTGTTCATGATTTATACATGTTTAAAAAAAGAATCACAGCACTCAAACTGTTTTGCAAATAATTTGCCCTTTTTGTTCCCAGGTGCCCTTTTTGTCTCCTTTGGAAGGTCATATTTGTTTAAAAATAAACTGTCAAGTGAATTCAAGTGTTGAAGAAAAAGGTTTTCTAGTAAGTAACATCAGTTAATCTTTATTTCCTTTTTTCCATTTTATGAAATATAGACACTTGGTGTCCCATGGGAAGGAGAGCTGGTGCGATTAAGTGATAAATCGGTTCAGTAAAGACTTGTTGCATGACTTCTATATGCCAGTCACTGTTCTGGGTCCACCGTGAGTGGCCACCTCTGGGATTCATAAACTCCCTATCAGTAAAGGAAAAAAGATACAAAGTTTAAGGAAAGGAAGGCATTTTATTAGACACTTTATTGGAAAGGGGGAAAAAGGAGGAGGGATAGCTACCCTGTTAAATCAGAGCAGAGGGCTCTGGAAAGATGGCGGACCAGCGGGCCCTTTGTTCTCGGCTGTTTTCATTGGGTACTAGGGCCCTCCCCTTAGAATGTGTTGCAGCCTGATTGGTTTCCTGGGATGTCATGCATAGATCCCAGGCCCCAAGACCCCTAACTCCCTGCACCATCTACATCTCTATGCACATTCTTAAGTGGTCTTTATTTGACTTCCTTTGTCCTGTCAGACTGTGTCCCTAGAATTTATGGGTTGGTTAAAAGAGACCTTACACAGTTAGCAATTAAGTAAAGGGAAACAGTGAGAGAGGATATACAGAGGTACCTCAAGTCATGAATTTAATATGTTCCACAATTCTGGAAAAGATGGCTGTGATCGTCTTTGTCACCAAGTGCAGGCTTCGCAAACAAAAATAAAATTTTGCCAAGTGCTTCTATTTGCAAACCAAATTGTTCACCAACACTTTTGGTACCATACTGTATACTAAATAGAGAGCTGTCTTTTAAGTGGCCACCCCTTGTCTCCTTTGTAAGGTGGAGAGGGGTGGCTGGGCTAACTCGGCCAGGGTGTGGTTTATCAGCTTTCTCCTGTCTTTTTAATTGCTCCATCAGTAAAGCTTTAAGTCTTTCTGGTTAGCATTGGCTAGAAAGCCCAATGAGGCCTTCCCAGTTTTATGGAGCCCTTTCCCCTACACTGGTACTGGAATAGGATAGGTCACAAAACAATCCCTCCACTCGAGAGCTTTTGATCTCAGATGGAGAAGCACCAGTGAAGCAGCAAGCACAGTGCAGCACTGTGAAAGGTGAGAGCGTGGGGTGTGGAGGCCTGGACGTGAAACTGGTCCTGACTGCGCTGGGGTGGCTGGAGGAGCCACTAACTGGAGCCCTTGGGGAAGAGAAGGGCTCTGGGTAAGGGGAGCATGTGAGGGCCTGCAGTTCCCTTCCCGCTCCCACCCACCCAGGGAAGAGAAAGGTGACCCCCTAGGACAGTGACAAGCGTCTCAGATGGCTGAAGCTTAGCATTAGTGTGTGTGTGTGTGTGTGTGTGTGTGGTGTGTGAAGAAGGCAACTGGGAAGGAAAGTGGGGTCAGGAGAATCGGCTACATGTTCAAGGGCCCTTCACAGCATTTGGGCTTCATTCTGCAGCTGCTGAGTTACTCTAACAGGAATTTAAGTTGGGCTTTAGACAAATGATTTTGACCGACAGGTAGAGTGTAGATTGGACAGTGGCAGCCCCGAAAACCTAGTTGGGAGATAGTAGTTCCAATGAGAGGAGATGGCACTGCAGGGGTATGGAGAGAGGAAAGAGACCCGACCCGACCTGAGTGAGGGATTCGCTCCAGGTTGGGGGAGAAAACACTGGGATGGTGCCGAGACCCTTGCCTTAGCTCAAGGCAATAGAATACATACAGGGCCAGGGAGAAGAGCCATGCGCTCCTCTTTCCCATGTTCAAGGTGGGAAGTGGTGTCCCCCGTCCCCTAACAGTTTATTGTGAGAATGGTAAGCAGCATTGGACCTATGAGTCCACCGATTGGATTTTTACCTTCAGCCTGTAACATGCTTTACCATCCTTACTGTGTCCTGTATGTATCACGTAGCCATCTCTCTTTTCAGGAGAATTTCAAAGTATATTAGACATTAGGCACTTTCCTCTAAAACTGAAGTATGTATTTTCTGAGTTTTGACGAATGCATACACGTTAGCCAATTTTCGTTAAGATACAGCCAGGCATAGTGGCACATGCCTGTAATCCCAGCACTTGGGAAGCAGAGGCAGAAAGACTGCAAGTTCAAGCCCAGCCTTGGCTGTCCACAGCATAGAGGAGGGGGCTGGTGTTTAAAGGACAGGCCCTGGGGAGAATTCCTTAGAGGGGACTGGGGAGGAGGGGGACAACCTGATGACCTGGTTGCCAAGGGACGAGAGAGTTTGAAGGAGGGAGTGGCCAAGTTAGACACGGGTCCCCTCTGGCTCTCAGACTCACCTGGAAGGCAGTAAGTGATTCCAGCCCCAGTAGAAGTAGAAGCTGGCTCGCAGGTGCTTACAGAGTGGGAGGGAAGTAAGGTAATGGAAGGAGCATCTCTTGGAAACAAGCAAAGGAGGCAAAGAGGGGAGGGTGTGATACTTGTAGCAGTCTGTAGGGTGAAAGGATCTTGTCCACATTTTATTAAGATAGAAGGCATCTGAGATGATGTCTTCTAATGCAGTCAAAGTGATTGAAGACAGAGGCCTCGGGAGTCTAAACTAGAGTAATTACAGAGCATGGCCCTGAGAGGGGAGAAGTGAGCCCCAGCCCTGGCCCCCTGGATGGTCACAGAATGACATCTCTTCTGCTGTTAGAGGGGAGAGGGGGAGTGTGGACTACATAGACAATGGCGGTTATGGTGGAAACCTAGCTGGCTGACTCTGGGACGCAAGAGTCTGATAGCAGGGATGTTGCAGACCAGTCTGCAGTTGCTGTCAAAGTCAGAAAGAGGGGCTGGACTGTAGGAGAAGCCCACCTGGCCCAGGTAGCCAAGGCTTCTGACAGATGCTGGGAACACAGTTCCTTCCTTCTTAGCTGTTTACATGGAAATCCAGCAGGTGGCACTAAATATTCTTGGGAAAGGTTTTGTTTTAATTCCTGACTTGAAAGCTGTGTTTACTTTCTGACATTTTCTTTTAATGTAAATATTGTCATATTTCATTGTAGGCACCTTTAGTCTGTTGTAGGCCCTGTTGTAGTAGCCAGTTCATTTGTAGGCACTGCCTGACCTATTTAGTTTTTGAGCTGTTCTCTAGTTAGATGCAGTCAGATTTATTCTTTCTTGAATCCTAAGGCCCATTTCTATTACATCATACAGAATGTGGTGAGGAAGAGCTTAGGACTCCCTCACACACCCTCTGTCCCTTCCTGCAGAGCCAGGGCAGCTGGGAGGAGGAAGCCTGGCCCTAGAGACTCGTGCCTGGTTCTGAACCCGCCCTGGGCCAGCTCAGCTCAGCTCAGCTTGGTGAACAGCAGGGCAAGGGTGTTCTGCCTGTGACTGTCGTCACTTCATTTCCCCGGCCCTAGGTTTCCTTCGCTGTAAGGACGAAAAGGCCATCTTTCCTTCCTCTCTGGGTACAGTAGGTTGTGACAGTAACTGCTGTCCTCATCAGCATCTTCTTTGTCTACTCCTTGCCTGTGTGGTGTAAAAGGTGAATGTAGACACAGGAGGGAGCTGGTGAGCCATCTGTACTATCTTTGTGACTGAGAGTCAAATAAGATTCCTATCCTCCCTCCTGGGCTGCAAGCAGTGTTGCCCAGAAAAGCACACCTTAGGGGAAAGAGTGAGCTAGAGGAGCGGAAAAGGCAGGTCAGGGGAGCTCTGCCTGGAGCAGGCTAGTTAATTCAGCTAATAAACCTGAGGCTCAGTTTAGCCTACCAGGAACTTTCCTCCCTGGCCAGGACTGCTTTCTTCAAACCACCTTTGGGAGCTTCCCATAAATTAGCGAATTGAGAAGAGTGTATATCATACTACCACAGGATTGGTGTAAAGATTAGTCGAGATCATTTTAAAAATGTATTTATAGGGGTGCTTCTCACAGAAACCACCAAATAACATTAGTTTTTTATTAGCTACCCAACTGTCAGAAAGGGAACGCCGTTATTGAAAGGTGGAAAGGCCTCCATGTGTTCTGGAATCAAACACAGAGTTGCGTTGGGGTCATTCGCAGCACAGCGCAGCACCGGGCAGCACCCGAGGCCCCTGCAGACCACGTGCGGCTGCTGACTTGGCGGCTTTGGCTGCCTTGGGCTCCAGCAGGAGCTGTGTTTGTGACAGAACTCCTGACGCCCGGGATATTCTCGGCCCTATAAGGAGAAGGATTGCCAACCCATGACCTACGGCATTGCTAACATTTTTTTCTCTTGCTTTGTTCTCGAACATAAAAGTTCACGAAGAAAAATAATTTTAATTAAAAGTAGGGTTTTATATAAATTAGGGCTCTTGTAATTACAGCTATAAAACAGCAGAGATAGAGAAAAAAAAAGGCCGCTTCTACTTACACTGCTGCTTACATAGAAGTAGTTCCTGGGAAGACAGCTCAGACGTGGTGAGTCTGAGTCTGCAGACCCGTGTGTGGTGCAGCGCCTCCACCTCCCCGCGGAATCCCCCGAGTGCTTCCGAGGCGAGGGTGGCCCAGCGCCCGACTGCAGGGCGACGCAGCTAGCTACCTGTGGATCCCGCAGGGCCGCTCATCCCGAGCGGAGGCTTTTCTAACCCTCTTAGAAAACTGTTCTCTAGAATAACAATTAAATACCAGTCTTTCTAGAGGAAGATGGTTCTAGCTTAAAATTCTGTCATGAGTTTTTCCATATATAAGTATAATGCTCAGGTCCTTTCCTCCCCAGCACATAAGGAGCTAACCCCCTTCTTTATGGAGCATTTGGTTAGGGTGATTAGGTGGAGATATTTATTTGGGATAATATCTGGATGTTCTTAAATGTGTGTAGATGATATTATAGTTAACCTCTGATGTGAACGATTGGCGATTGTAAAGACACGATAAAATTCATATACATGGATCTGACATGGATTATGACAACATACAGAAGCCTACCATATAGAATCAACCATTCATTGTTAGGGTGTTTGCTTCACGTTTCTAAAGTCAGCACTTTGACTTTTGCAGACTATATTTGAAGATGTTAGTGGCTTTGGTGCCTGGCATAGAAGATGGTGTGTGCTTGCTGGAAACTGTATCTCCTATTGGACCTATCCAGATGATGAGCGGCGGAAGGTAAATATTATTTTATTTATTTTTTCCATACTGTGAATCCAACTCAGGACCTTGCACTTGCCAGGCAGGCACTGTGCCACTGAGCTACATCTCTGGCCCAGTGGAAGGTAATTTAAATAGTACTGCTTCATGGGGAAAGACTTGGGGATGGGGATGTTCCTGTGGTGTCCACGCAAGTGTCCCTCTGCTTCCCCAGCCCAGGTTCCTTGTTTCACATACTTGCTGAGTCCTTAAATGTCCTGGCTGCAGACGTGTGTGTGTGTGTGTGTGTGTGTGTGTGTGTGTTCTATCTTCCTATTCCTTGCGAGCTGGCCATCCTTAAAATACTTTACCGTGTATATTTTCTTATCCTTTGAAATGTTTCATAGTAACTTTAAGTTGCAAATTTGGAAATACATTAAATTCAACTTTATATTTTATTAGCTAATTGATTTACTTATATCTATGCTAAAACAAGAATGAAAAACCACCCACAGTTGGCTTTGGTTTTGTTTCTAAAACTTAACAATAGGATTTTGTTTAATAAATTACCCTTCATTTTAAAAGTATTATTAGTACTGCACATTATTAGTATTATCACCCAAGTGAGATTGTTTATTAGCCCCAAACTAGAAACTAGAAGTAAGCAGAATTAAAAAGTAAAATCATCCATAACAGATAAATACTGCTTATAGTTTGGTTGTATATCTTTCTAAACTTAAAAAATATATAATATGTAATAATAACTACAATATATCCATTTATGAATGTTTCAAAAGCAAAAAGCAGTGCTTTTTAAAGTTTTTTTTTCTTCTCCTTTATGCTGGGCACTGAGCCCAGCACATGCTGGAGAAGTGCGCTACACTAAGCTACGCCCAGGCCAGAGCAGCAGTCTTCATCTCTGGTCTTTATTTAATCCTTCAATGCCTAGAGATCCAGTTTTGGAGAGCCCATAATAATGGAACGCAATGAAATGTGTTCTCTAGGTAACATGTATGAATTTGGTTTTGTTTGTTTTTTTGGAACCTTACTGGGGATTGAACTCAGGACCTTGTGCTTTTTTTTTTTTTGGTACCGGGGATCGAACTCAGGTCCTTAGCTTGTGAGGCAGGCGGTGGAACCACTGAGCTAAATCCCCAGCCGTGGACCTTGTGCTTTTGAGGCAGGCGGCAGCACCACTGAGCTAAATCCCTGGCCCAACATGTATATACTACACATGATCTTAGCCAAAAGGCCGAGAAGCAATACAACATGTATGTATTTTAGGCAAAAATTTAAAAAAATTTCAATCTTTGCATGAAAGGATTCATCATGATGTATTCTGGCATCTTTCCATGTCAATAAAGATACATCAATAATGTTGTGTTTGTTAGTTGTTAAATATTATTACACTGTAGTCATTAAAATTACTGATATTTAAAAAATATATTATGGACAGATATGGTTGTACATGCTGTAATCTTAGTGCTCAGAAGCCAGAAGCAGGAGGGTCATGAGTTTGAGGTTAGGCTAGACTACACAGTAAGACCCTATCTCAAAAAAAAAGAAGTGAATTTTTTTTTTCCCACTTTTTCCTTAGAAATAGGACTTACTGTTTCCAAGCTAGGTCTAGCTTTATTCAGGGAAAGAACTGTGTATAGGAGAGATGACAAGGGCAAATGATGAAGATAAAGCACATTTCTCAACTCAGCAGGTCAGTGGAGCCAGGATTTTTGAGATGATGGCAACAGTCAAAATTGATAGGTCCGTGCATAAATGTAAGGATTCTTCTCCAAGACATGCAAAAGGTTCACACCTTCACCAATCTTGGGTATTTTTTGCGGGGAGGGGGGAATACTGATTCTTAAAATTTCTTTCCACTAGCCCCCTTTCTTTCCATGAGCGAAGTTATTTTGATTAGGATCATTTTAGAAGACGTATCCATATCCTATTTTATGTAAAATTAATCCTTTCTCCCTCCCACTCCAAAGGACAACATGCTCCTTGAACAAGAACTTACTTATAAGGATACTTTGACATCATTGCATGTAGTATAGCTATATGCATCCGTTAAGTACATGCATTGGAGGGTAAATTTTCATTTTTTGAGACAGGGTCTCACTATGTACCCTAGGCTACCCTTAAACTCGTGGCTGTCCTCTTGCCTTAGCCTTCCAAGTGCTGGAATTATAGGCCACCGCCACCACACCCAGCTGGAGGATAAAATTTCTACATGTATATAATCTAGTTTAAATGAAATGGTGACTCAAAAATAGCAAGAGCTTTTGTTTTGTTCATCACAGTCATCACTTACACTTTCTAGAACAGCACCAGGTAATATAGTTGATAAAAATTTCTTTCAATGGTGTTTAGCAGTAATGAAACAAACCACAGGATGAGGATGAGAACTACTTTCTAGGGTAAGAATGTGGCTAATTGATTACTCATTCCATACTCATTGGGAACTTCATTCCCTGATGTGATAAACACATCTACACATGTTACATTACTGAATTAGGCATATTCCATTTCCTTTTGAAGGACTTCAGTTCTTAGAACCAAAGAAATACAAAGTATTAACCATATAATGATCCCGGGTGGAAAAAGAAGAGTCATGCCAGAAAAAAAGAGGAAGAGAGGTGCATAATGTTGTAACTTTGACCAATGAGGTGCAATGCAAATCATGTTCTTTTAATTAAGGAGCCACTAACATATTGACCAAGAGGTTCATTTAAGGTATATTGTCCTAGAATGCAAATCATGTATTATCTATAATGATTTAGACTTTTGACAGAATTCCCTGAACTATTCTTCATTTTCACTGGGCTTATTTGCTTCTTTGATATGTTGCTGAAGATTTTCCAGTTAGTGTATTCATAGTTTTATCTCTATATTATTTTCTCTGACAACTGAGGCAGAACATACCACTGGCAACCCTGCCACATTCGCTGCTGTCAAAGGTCTTCCAACCATTTTTCTTTTGCGTGAACTCTGACGCCCGCAGAGAACTTGTTTCTGGGCAAGGACTTTTCCATGCTTAACGTATTTCTACAACAGCTCATTTTCTGTGATCTATCATCACTGATGATAGGGTCTATCTTCCCATAAGACTTTCCTGGTCTCTGCATTCATACTGTTTTTCTCTCAGCATATACTTATTGGCCAACAGTGAGCTAGGTTTTACTCAAGGGTCTTCTGCCATAAGTGTATCATGGTTTATTCTTTTGTGTTTTTTATGACATAAAATGTGATGTAACCGACCACTAAAAGCACCATTACATTCAATGAGCTATATTCTCTGCTAGGGGTGAACATCTGGGATCTCTGTCCCACAATGGCTCTGTATCCTATTTGCTTGAAATTTGCTGTTGTTTAATGAAGTCTCAGAAGGCTTCTGCACAATCACCATGCTAATGGGATTTTTCTCCTGTAGGAGATCACTTCTTTGTGATAAGCTGTGACTCTTTGAGAAAATATTTTTCAACTTCACTGAGTCAACACATTTCTCTCTTACATGCAGCATTCCCTTATGATAAACAAGGCAGGACAAGTGGGAGAAAGCTTTCCCACAGTCAGAGCACCCATAGGGCCTCTCTCTCCTGTATGAGTTCTCCGATGTCTATTGAGGCATGACTTATCTCTGAAAGCTTTCCCACAGTCACTACACATATAGGGCTTCTCTCCTGTGTGAATTCTCTGATGGTTAATGAGACCTGACCTGTGTGAACAGGATTTTCCACACTCATTACATACAAAAGGAGTCTTCCCTGTGTGAAATCTCTGATGTGAGATCAAGCATGTTTTCTGGCTGAAGCCTTTCCCACATTCATTACACACATAAGGTTTCTCTCCAGTATAAGTACGCTGATGCATAAGGAGATTGCCCTTCTGGATGAAGCCTCTTCCACATTCATTGCATGTGTAAGGCTTCTCTTCAGTATGGGTTCGCTGATGTACAGTCAGATTGCCTTTCTGAGTGAGGCCTTTTCCACAGTCACTGCATACATATGATCTCTCTCCTGTATGAATTTTCAGATGTGCATTGAGCTGTGATTTCCAGCAGAATGCCTTGTCACATTCAGCACATTCATAGAGTTTTTCTCCTGTATGAGTTCTCTAATGTTCAATGAGCCCAGACTTTCTGGAGAATGCTTTCTCACACAGACTGCATCCATGAGGTTTCTTCCCTGTATGAACTTGCTGATGATTAATAAGCCGAGATTTCTTGATGAAACCCTTTTCACAATCACTGCATACATAGGGTTTTTCTCCTGTATGAATTTTCTGATGTGCAATGAACTGTGACTTCCAGAGGAATGCTTTGTCACATTCAGGGCATTCATACCGGTTCTCTCGTATATGAGTTTTCTGATGTTCATTGAGCCTGGATTTTCTGCAGAAGGCTTTCCCACATACATTGCATCTATGAGGTCTCTCTCCTGTATGAACTCTCTGGTGATCAATGAGGCGAGACCTCTTGAGGAAGGCCTTTCCACATTCAGTGCATACATGGGGTTTAGCTGTCTTTTGAGTTATCTGATGTGAATTTGTATACACAGAACTTTCACATTCTGGGAATTTAATTTCAGTATGAAATTTTTCATGCTTGGCATGGAGGAATGATTTTCCATCTCCATTAATCTCAACAGGATTCTTTACTTGATAGCTTCTGTTCTGTTTAACTGCACTTAAATTTAATTTCAGTGGGTTCTCATGTAAGTCATATATATCATGATTTTGCATTAAAAGGAAATTGCTTGTCCTCTGACGAATGACACTTCCAAATACATTATGTTTATGGCGTTCTCTTCAGCCATCTTTGGGTTTGTGAGTGTATCTGTATATCAACTTTCTGGATTTCCAGATAGATTTGACTGTGGATTGCATCCTCCACTGTCCATCGTTCTCCATGTAGCAACTTGGAAAGGGGATGTGGCTGGCTGGCTTGATAGCCCACTGACACCAGGCTGCTGTAGTTCTCCAGCATCACATCTCGGTACAGGTCCTTTTGACCAAGGCCCAGGAGCTGCCACTCCTCCCAGGTGAACCTCACAGCCACATCTTCCGGGGTCAGTGACTCCTGAGTCTTAATCATTTTCTTCTGTTATTGGGAAATGGCCAGTAATCAGGAGGCTGTGTTTTTGGTCTTCTTCTTCTTCTGCCCTAAACTTCTAGCTAGGAATCTTAGTCTCCAATCAGTGGTGTCTCCACAATGGTGGTACCCAGGTCCTGCAGCATCCTCCCACTTTACCTGGTGTGTCTTGCTGCTGGAACCAGGCCCTGTGGGCATTTTAGATTTGATTCCTTCTTGACCTCTTCCATAGCTTTCCTCTCAGAAGCTGCACTTCCGTGAACTCTTAGTGTTCTTGGGGCTCCCCCGGTCTCCTTGTTCTGCCTATGGGGGCTGATGAGCGTGAAATGTTTAAGGCATTTAAAAAGCCATAAAAATAATTTCAGTCAATCTTTGCTATCAGACCAATGGATGTTCCCCCATGTAGTTCTCCACATAGATAATTCTTGTGCTAAAATTATTTATTGTTCCTATACATTTCTTAAGATTCTTATCCTATATAGTAACTATGTTATTGTAATTGCACATTTTTAAATATACAAATCATATATCATATATATTATTCTACAAGTTGCCTTGCTTGAGTCAACACGTATGTGAAGTTACTCTAGGTGGATATGTGTAATTCTAGCTTGCTTCATTTCTCTGTAGTACAGTATTCCATTATAAGGCCTTATCACATTTCATTTATTCCTTTTTCTATTTATAGACACTTAGATTATTTCCAAATTGGTGCTATTATAAACAGTGCTGCTCTGATTTAACTTTTTGTATACATCGATGGACATTCTTTCTTGAGTTTTACCTAGTAGAATTGCTGGGTACAAGATTTGGACATCTTCAACTTGACTAGATTTTGTCAAATGATTCTTGAAAATGGTTGTACAATTTTCTGCTCTCACCAGGAATGTAAGAGTTCTTAGTTTTCCTTACTCCCACCAACACTTGATATGTTGTCCTTTTAATCTTTGGTCAGTACGAGAGAGGCTAAATGTTACGTCACTGTTTTTCTTTTGTGTTTCCCTGATTACCAGAGTAGGATCTTTTCTTGTATTTATAGCCATTTATATTTTCTCTTCTCTTAATTGATTTTCTATATTTTTCATCTCTTTTGGTAAATTACAGTTATATTTCTGTAGCTTTATCTTTTAGCTTTAAAAGGCATTATCTTTTAGCTTTAAAGAGTCTTTCTATGAATAGAATGTTAAGAAAATCAACTCTGTCAATCTATTGCATTGTTTGTGCTTTTCTGAGTCTTAAGAAAGCTGCTGGGTGTCTGTAATCCCAGCCCCCGGGAAGCTGAGGCAGGAGGATTAGTGAAAGTTTGAGACCAGCCTGGGGTGCATAGCTAGACTCTGTCCCCCAAAAAACCAACAATAACAAAAACTGGAAGGAAGGAAGGAAGAAAGAAAGAAAGAAAGAAAGAAAGAAAGAAAGAAAGAAAGAAAGATTGAAAGATTGATTCTTACTCTGCAGTGGAAAAGATTTCTCTTAAGCCAGGGATGGTGGCTCACACCTGTAATCCCAACCCTCAGGAAGCTCAGGCAGGAGGATCACCAGGAGTTCAAGGCCAGCCTGAACTACACAGTGAAACTATCTCCAAAAAAACAAAACAGACGAAAAAGAATTTCTCTTATATCTCCTTCCAAAGTTACAAAGTTTTATAGTTCACGTTTAATGTACCTCAAATTGATGTATTTTTCTAGACAGCCGATTGTGCCAGTGTTGTTGAATGGTCCCTCCTCCCCTCCCTGGTTCACAGTGCCGCTTCTGGCATATACGAAGATATTCATTGTACGTATGTGGATAAAATGTCATTGGTTTAATTTTAGGGTTTCTGTGCCGTTTCCTTTGCTGTGTTTCTCTACCCCAGTCTTAATCATCACAGCTTGAAAAGAGATCTTAATGCTTGGTAAGGCACTTCCCCTAATTTGTTATCATTCAGTAATGTATCACCTTCGCTTTTTTTTTTTTTTTTTAGAGTTTTGTGCATTTTATTTAACAAATTTGGGCCACAAAAAAAAAATCTCTTCCATACACTGTATTCATGTATCTCGGCCTGAAGTAAATGTTTGCTGGGAAGCTTGTTTTCATAATTTCCTTTTTTTTTTTTTTTGGTACCAGGGATCGAACTCGGGACCTTGCGCTTGTGAGGCAGGTGACAGCTTATAGTTTCTTTTTAAAGTTCTCAATTATCTTCTCCTTTTAACATTAGGATTATACTTAAAGAGATCATCAGCAAGAGACTCTTCTTTTGCATGTTGCTTTTGTACCTCCGTTTCCTGTCTCAACCAGTCTTGTGACTATGCCTTCTTTCGAGCATGATGAGCTATTAGATCTGATCCTGCAATGATGTGCGGAAGTTTACCTGCTCCAGGAAAGGTGACCTTTTTGAATTTCTTGAAATTCTTTAGTTGATGACCATGATCATTATTTATCCCACACAGTTTTCTGTAAGTGGAGTTATTAACCACCAGTGATCTGAATTCAGTCATTAACAACTTTTTTGGAAGCATCTCACTGTTGTCCTGAAGTTCATCATTATTAGGTATTTCTTTAGTTGACGACAGTGATTCTTTCTTGAGCTCACATTTCTTCCCAACTTCACTTTCTTGGGGTATTTTGTCACTTTCTGGTATTATTTTATCATCAAAATTGTTATTTGTTTCTATATCCAATCTTGGCTTTTTTCTAATGTTGACATCTTCTTGTTTTTCAACTTTCACTTCAGTTTCTAACTCTGGTCTTGTGTTCTTGAATAACTGCTCCAATAGTTCATCTTCTATGGCCAAATCAATTTCTTTGCTTTTTTTGATCTTAGACTTTCTGTAGAAACAGATTTACTGTCAGAGTTTTTCACACTGGATTTTAAATCTTCATCATCTGGAAATAAGTTTCCTGATTTTGTGTCCATAGGTTCATTCTGAGATAGATTTTGCTCTTTGTTTTCCATAGTGAGGTTATAGCAGGTTGTGTTTGTTCTAAAAGAGAACAAGACATTTCTATTCTTGCTGATTTGGATGAAGACATTTCTTGGTTTTCTTCATCCCTTTCACTTTTTTTGGGAGATGGCTGAAAGTAGTTTCTAATGGTATTTGTCTGTTGCTGAGAAGCTCGATCTCTACTTTTATCTACACTTGGGAATTTAGTTGGTGAAAGCCGATAGTTTTGGATATTTGCCCTAACCAGAGTATTTGATGCTATGTTATCATTGGAGCTTCTTTGGGGGGCTTCTTTTATAATGGCTATTTCTTGTGAAGATGATCCACATTTTTGTTCCGTTTTGGAGATTTTTATTTCTTTTGTCTTTTCACTTGAATACATACGTGTATGTGCCTGGTCCAATTCTGTGTCAGCTACATATGTTGCAGTGTTCTCAGGAGCACTTGACATGTGTTTTTCACTGACTGGCCAGTCTTATGAAAGGCTTAGCCCTGGAGTCTTTGTCTTTAATCCTGTGCTGGGCTGGTCCTGAGGATCAGAATAATTCTCTGTAGTCATGAAAATAACTGCCAATCCAATTTCTGCTTCAGGAATAGGTCTAAGACCCTTCCTTTGGATTATATCCATAATTGAGTGAATCCATTTTTTCTGGGAGTCGGGAATTAAGATTTGTGTATTTGTTATTCCTATGTCAACAACACAAGTTCCAGGAGCTGAAAAAAAAACTTAACTTCTTCTTAATTTTCTTGGGCTATCAACCTAGCTTCTCCACCTCCAAAAACAACTGCTGAACTTAATTTCTTATACTGTTTGGTATTTAAAAATACAAATGTTTTCCCTTTGAAGATTTGTTTATTTTTACTTCCAATGGCTGGTTCATCAACAGGTGGGTAAAAACTTTCAATTTGTGGAGGCTATTTCTTGGACTGAACTGCTTTAACAAATTCAGTAAAATATTCTGGCTTTACAATCGGACATTCACAAATGAGTGCACATATTGTTTTAATGGTAACTTTAACCGATACCACAACAAGGTGAGTACATTCTTCTGTCCAGGTGTTTACTGTAAGTCCTCCAGGTTGTAATATAGCTTGACTTAAAGCAGTTTCCCAGTGACATCTAAACAAGAGGAGCACGCAACCAAAGGCTCGTATTCTGCTCTGAATTTACTTTCAAACACTCCAAAGGTAACTCTATCCTCTGTCTTCAAAGTTCGAGAAAGGCCATTCTGCATTTTTTCCCCTCATTAACAAAGGTATCACACTTAGAATTAATTATCTTTTATTGTTAAAGTAGGAATTTCACCTGTTTGCAAGTTAGTTACAGAAAAGTTAGCAGTTAACACAGCATGAAAAACTGATGGACTGATCATTGTCAATTACAGTGGCACAGGTTTTCCTTCCAACAACATACTCAACACCAGTCAAAAATCTATACGGTTTTCCTGGCCAAGATGCTGGGTGGGAGTGCTCTGAACCGCTACTGGTTCAGGGTGATACACAACTCATGACTCCTCCTTTCCTCAAACAGACTGCTCAACTTAATTTGTCTAAAGTTTTTTTTTTCCTCTCTCTCTCTTTTTTCTTTCTTTTACAACTACAGGAAACCCAAGAGCAAAACTCAGGCTATTTCTTGAACTCAATCTTTCTTGCTCACTAACAAAATCTGTGGCCTACCTCTGCGGTGCTACAAGCCACAGGGATGCCTTTCTTGCGTTTTCCTCTGATCTTTTTTTTCCAATCATAATGTAAACTTCTGGGGACATGATCGAGTCGTAGGTACCCGTTTAACCTTCTATCTACGTACCCATAATGACCATACAAGAGGCAACCGATTGAACATGTGATAAACATTTTCTACTGCTGGGAGTGCAAAGAAGTGGGGAAATTAACTTTTCCTGTTCTACTGATATCATAGGGAAAGGGTCTGAAACGAAACAAAGTACCCACTTCTGTGACTGCCGCTCAGTCTTTACAAAAATAAACCCTACGCTCCAGACAGGGTGAGGTTCTGCGGTCCCTTCCCGGGGTCCGCCGGGGACAGCTCACAGCCAGGGCTCCCTGCGGGGGCCGGGGAAAGCGAGCCCACCCCACCGCCCCGCCACAGCCAGGTTCAAATCCCCGCGCCCCCCCCCCGCCTTTTTTTTGTTACCGGGGATCGAACTCGGGACTCTGCGCTTTCGAGGCACTGCTGAGCTAAATCCCCGGCCCATCACCTTTGGTTTTTACACATGTGCTCGCGTGCACAAAGCATTGTATATATTTTACTTTTTATAATTAAAAATATTCAAGTGGTTACAAAATAAATGAGAAATGATACAATGAATTCCTGGCTTCAGTGAATATTTTCATGTTTTGTTCATGTGTCCACAACCCACAAACCTTTTGTTCTTTGCTGGGGGTATTTTAAAGCAATTGTTAGACTTCATATTAATCATTTCATCCATGGGAGGCCAGGCTGTGGGTTCCTAGTGTTGGCCCAAGGGAATCCAGGGTTTCAGCTGGCCTACTCTTCTCTCTTAATGATTTTGCCCTTGACAGATTCTTCTACTTTATGAATGTGTGTTAGTTATCTAGCATTTGAGGACTTATGTAATGGGAGATCTTTCAGACTGTTTAGTTTCCCATATATACTGGAAAGATAAAATCACTCTTTTTAAAAGTATTTATTTATTTATTTATTTATTTGGAGTTTTTTTGGACAGGGTCTTGCTATGTAGTTTAGGCTGGACTTGAACTCACTATGTAACTCAGGCTGGCCTCCACCTCGCACTGGTCCTTCTGCTGAGATTATAGACATATGCCACCACCCTGGGCAGAAACATAAAAAAAGAACTTTTTTTTTGGTTTGTTGGGATAAGGCCTGACTGTCATTCAGGCTGGCCTTGACCATACTATGTCACCCAGGTTGGCCACAAACTTATGGTGATCCTCCTACTTCACCAAGTGCTGGGATTACAGGTGTGTACCACCACGCCTGGCAGCATAAAATAATTATTTAGAGAGTCCCCTATGGCTAATTTAATTTGTTTTAAATTTTTTATGATTAAGAAAAATGGTGATTGCATATGTATACACATCTTTGTGTGATGATAATTATTATTACATGCTTTTTGGTGGTACTGGGGATTGAACCCAAGGCCTTCACGCTGAGCTACATCCCCAGCCTCTTTATTTTTTATTTTACACTCTCCCCAGTAGAATTTAAGAATTTCTGTTACCCTCCAACCAATCAGCAGAGGTTTTTACTCTTCTGTCCAGACTTAGCCAGTATAAGGGTTTAAAACGGTACATTTTAATTTCCTTTTTAATTACTAACAGAGTTGACAGTTTTATTTGCTTTATCGATTATTTGTGCCCATATGTATCCCTTCTTTCCTTTTCAGGACCATTTGATCTCATGAATTTTTCTCTCTCCTCTGGCCCATACAGCATAGGAATTACATGGCTCCCAAAGCTACAAGGCAATTGTTTGGCCTCATCTTTTAGAGATACATAAAAAATATTTACACACAAAATACGACATCTAGATTTCTGTTTATTGAAAGGGGAGAGGAGAGTGAGGTATAGACAGACACAAGGTAGCTGAATGTGTGTTTCTGATTGTTGCAGCTGGGTGAAGTACTTGGGGCTGCTGCAGTGCACTGTTCTGTTTGAAGTTTTCCATATCCATAATAATGTTTTTGTTTGCTTCTTTGTTTTAGGTATATAGGATATTTGACAAGAGAAATCAGTTGATATTTTTGGTGTCTATTTTTATGTCTGGCAAGAAATAGTAATAAATACTGAATATATTTCTTTCAGGCCAATATAACTGTGTTAAGTTTTAAAATTTTTTAGTTTGTAATTTTAATTGACAAATAATAATTGAATATATGTTTCAGTACATAGGTACATTGTGAATTGATCCACTTGAGCTGATTAGCTTGCTATCGTTCCAAGTACTTATCATTTCCTTGTGGTAGGAACATTAAAAATCCTCTTTCAGATGTTTTTTCCCTTTTAGCTATTCGGAAATAAATATTTGCGTTAACTATAGTCACTGTGCTGTGCAGTAGAACTCACTCCTCCCAAAGGTTTTGACTGTGTGCCCGTGGACCACACCTCTGCTTCCTTTCTTTCTTCCCAGCCTCTGGTGACCACTGCCCCATCCTGTACTGCTGGGAATTTGACTTTCTGAAGTTCCATACAAAAGTGAGATCACATGGTACCTATTTCTCTGCTCCTGACTTGTTTAACTTAACCTTATGTCTTCTAGGTTCGTCCATATTGTTGCAAATGACAGTGTCTTGTTCCCTTAGAAGGTTGATTGCCCCATTCTGTAGGCAGCACATTTCTCAGTCATTCTTCTGTTGCCGGGCACCTAGGTTGTCTGCATACCTTGGCCACTCACTGTGAATGATCCTGCAGGCAACACCGTGCTGACATCTCTTTGACGCACTGATTTAGGCATCTTTGGGTGTATACCAGTGACAGGATTGCTAGAGCATATCGTAATGCTTTCCTTTTTATTTATTTATTTTTTAAATTTTGAGACAGGGTCTGACTAAGTTACCCAGGGTGTCCTTGAACCCATGACCCTCCTGCTTCAGCTTACTGTGTAGCTGACAGTATAGGTGTGCACCACCCTACCTGGTCCTTTTTAGTTTTAATTTATATAAAGCTACCTGCTGTTTAATGTTTATTGACCTAAATGGTTTTATTTTCTATTAACACTTTTATTTATTTTTAAAATTCGTATTAGTACATGTACATGTTTGCGGTACGTAACCACCTTCATCCTGGGGAATTAGCACATTATATGTAACACTTGGTTCTTTTTCTTTCCCCTGCCCCATTCCTCCCTCCCCTAATTATCTGCTAATATTTTTTAAATTTATGTTTCAAGAATCCCATAGGAAGGATGAACCTAGCCAACTGTACCAGCCAGCAGATAGAACCAGCCAACAGAGAATTTTGTGCAAGACGCAACACTTTTGAATTAATCACTGTCCGACCACAAAGAGAAGACGACCGGGAGACTCTGGTCAGCCAGTGCAGGGACACGCTCTGCGTCACCAAGTATGTATTGGCCTGCTGTTCTTTGTGTTAACTATGTCATCAGTTGCCTAACTTCGGTGTACAAACTTACAGTTAGGGGCAATGGATGGAACTGGATACAGTCTCTTTATTTATCAGGCTCTTACCTGATGTTGCAGGCAGGGAGGTGGGCAAAACTAGCTCTATGGTTTTTAGTGCAAAAGTATTACAAAGCTACATCCTAGACACACTATACCAAAGTAGAAGAGTAGTCCAGAGACTGCCAGCATGTTTCAAAATAACTAGATCACCCATTCTTTGAAGTCTTGATCTGTAGGTTACTTTCAGATTTGTTCCTCTTAGCTCTTCTACATACAGTAGTAGTATCAGATAGGACAGGAGACATGAGGTGGGATTATAATCATTTTGCTTCATAATTGCCCTGTCCGTGCCCAATGAGGGGAACAACCAAAGCACAGCACTCAGAGTTCCTGACCACAGCATCCCCCTTGTTGTCTTGTAATATTATCACAGTTCTCATGTAACCCTGTCTTCTCCCTGCCGCAGAAGCCCTCCTGGACTTCTCCTGGGGCCTCCCCCAAGGCAGAAGGAACGAGACCATGTGTTACTCTAGTCACCCTGCCCTCGATTTCTGTGTGCACCTTGGCCCAAATGCATCCTGGGAGCCCTGCACCCCTGGTGCAGTCCTGCCTGCGTCTTCAGCTTTGCTTGGGGCTCTGAAAGTTATTTCACAACAGGATAAACATTCTGCATCCCTCTTGCATTAATGATCTATTAGGGCCTTCTAAACCTCAACCTTTTATCTAAATTTAATGTACCTCATTTTCATTCCTACTCACCAAGCTTGCTGTCTTTTCCTTCTTCAATATGAAAGATTTCTGTTTTGGTCAATATTGCCCACTTCAAAATAGACACTGCTCCTTTGAACTAGAGGTGCTTTAACAGTTGGGAGGCAGGATTTTGTGCAGCTTTGAAGCCCACAGACTTAAGGTTTTTTGATTTCTTTAGTTGTTTAATGCTGGGGACTGAACCCAGGAGCTTGTACATAGGATGGTGCTGTACCCTCCCCAGTCCAACAGACCTCCATTTAATCCCGACTCAGTAGTGTGACCATGGCAGATCATTTACCTCTGTCACCCTCTAAATTCTGTGTCAAAAGGAAGAAAATAAATGTCACAGAGTGACGAAAGAATCCCGAGTAGACACTGAGCACAGTGGCAAGCACGTGGAATGAGCCTGGCCAACAGTTACGGTTACTCCTGTAAGGAGTCTTCCCCCTCCCCACTGACCTCGAGGAGATGGTGAAGGAAGGGAGGAGCTGTAAAGATGCAGAATTGGTATAGTACCACAACCTACCTGGCATGGTGACACATGCTTGGAAACTCAGCACTCTGGGACACTGTGGCAGGAGCATCAGAAGTTTAAGCCGAGCCTGGGCAATTTAGCAACTCAGTGAGACCCTGTCTCAAAAAATAATAATGGCTGGGGATGTAGCTCAGATGAAGGCACTGGGTTCAGACCCCAGGACACAAAAAACAAATTACAAATAAAACGAAAACCCTCCTCGCAGCTGGCTCTTCTCTGTAGAAGGATGGTCTGGCCATGTATTGAAGAATTCTTCCCTTCCCCGCCACTGCCTGCCCACCAACCAGTTATTCCAGCTTCATGAGGAAGAGATTGCTAATACAACAGAGGTTAGGATAGGCAGCCTTAGGATCTTGAGATAATTGGTTGTAAATACCATGTTCTACCAACATATTAGGGCAGAAATAATGGCGAACAATGCAAAGAGGAATTACCTGTAGGGCCCTCACTGCTCTCAGGGAGCCTGGCACTGGAGGACACTGGACTCCAAGGTTCTGCATGCAGCAGGTGTCCCACACACCAGGTGCCTGTGCAAACTCTCACCTTCTTTGACTGGAACCATCACTCATGGAATGGAATGAAGCGCTATGATCAGCTAGCCAAATGGCGGGTATTTTTATTCTGTTGTGCTTGGAAAAGGACCTCACTCCTTGGCTCGTGGTTTGCTCCATTAAAAGATGGTCAGGATGGGTCTTTTTACCGGTTTGTGTTGGCACTGTTCCCCCTGTGCGGGTCCCTGAAGTGCGGAGTGGAGGAGGGGAGAATGTGACCGCTGCTCTGTGCTCCTATAGGAACTGGCTCTCTGCAGACACGAAGGAGGAGCGGGATCTCTGGATGCAGAAACTCAACCAGGTTCTCGTGGATATTCGCCTCTGGCAGCCCGATGCTTGCTACCAGCCTATTGGGAAGCCATAAACCACAGGAATTTCCATATCACGTGGAGACATTTTTGTGCTATGTCATAAATGTATCTTAAGAAAACGTACTTTAGAGCATCAGATTTACTGATTGCATTTTGTGCTTTAAATAGGAAAGGGTTTGTGCAAATATTCACGACATATTATGCAGTATTTATGTCTTTTGTGTAAAACTTCAACTGCTTCCTGTCATTCATAAGTGATTGGAAGTCAATTCATTATAGTTGTTGCTAAATCTAAATTGAAGAGTTTAATTTCCTAGAAATATAATTGTGCAGTTGTTCATGACAAAATATTTTTGTAGAAGTATGAAACTCTTGAGTTATTTTCTTGGAGCTGTGGTCTTGAAGCAGCAAGGTCTTCCAGGGTTGGAGACAGAGGCCTCCAATTTGTGATCCGTTCTCAGCCTCAGTAGGTTTTTCAAAAGTTTATAGTTATCTCTTGATAAATGATTTGTTAATACAGTACTGAAAAAAAATCCCTAAGGGACTCTAGGAACATTTTCAGTAATGGACATGAGCACTTTTTCAAATACAAATGTCCTACCTTAGAGCTTGAGGCCACCTTTAAGAAAAGATGTAGACAGGCAACATTGTGTGAGATTTGGGGTCAAATATTTTATAGGGGACACTTAATCACGTGGTTTACATGTACCCAGTTACATATGCTGTGTGGTGCACATTTTCATAGAATTCATGCTTTATTGAAATAATTATTTTTGCTATGTAGCTTACAGACTCCCAGACTTTAGCATATTAATTCTTTCTGTCCCTGTAACAAGAACAAATGTAAATTGAAGGACCTTTGTATTACAAGAAGTAAACTCTTAACAAGCTGAGCTGCTACAGAATAATACTTTGCTTGCCAAAGTTCTTGTCTTTTCTTTTACGTCTGTGTATGACAGTGTCTATCTAGCAACCCCTTTTGAAATCATTCTGAAAATGCTAAGTCATGTATTACCTTTAAAAACCTAATACCTTTTGTTATTATAAAATATTTGTAAAGCATGGTCTCAACTTTTAAGTACACTCTGAATTTCCTTTCTGAACTGTTATCGATAATTTCATGTAAAACACTAAATTCTGTCACCTTCTGTTGTCTTTATGCATTCAAATGCTTTTCTTATGTATATTATAAAAATGTATTCTGTGACTCCTGCTGAAGTAAACACTTGTGCATGGGTTATGGCATCAGTTATTTAAGAGGCCGTGTGTGCTGTGGGTGCTGAACCGGCCCAGTTCTAGCCTCCCGGGGGGTATCGTCCTGACAGGATCTCGAGCATCTGTTCTCCCTCCCCCAGTGCCTGCTCTCTGTGGGTTCCCAGCATGGCTGTGAAGTGCATGTGTAAGGAAGGCTCCACTTCTGAGGCATGTCAGCACAGTGTGGTAGCTGGATGTGTACTTGAGGATACAGCGTGTGATTCCCAGGTGCTTAGCAGAGGTGACTGTAACATCACCAGCCAGAACTGGAGATAGGTTGGATGGGACTGATGAGAAGGTCCCTGGTATTTATTTTTATTTTTTCATTTTTACTTTTTTCCCCAGTAACAGGGATTGAACTCAGGACCTTGTGCTTGCAAGGCAGGCCCAGTGCCACTGAGCTAAATCCCTGGCCCCTTGCCTGGTATTTATTGATAGGCTTGTGTTTTGTTTGGAATAGCATAATATATCAGGGTAAAAAATTCAAGAGCCACACCCAAGTTAAGGTGAAAAGTCTCTTTGTTATAAGCACTTTTAGCAGTTTTTGTGTGTCTTCCCAGAGACAGACTATGTATGTTACTTAAAAATATTCTTTTGTTCATGAGTTCCATACATGCTGTTTGCTGTAATGTAAAGTAAAAAAAAGTAAAAGTATCTCTTCGAGATCAGTCTACTTTGGTATGTTAGAGTGTATATGAAGCTCAATCTTAGAAGCAATTTTGGTTAAGGTGATTGTGAAACATCAAGTTAGAGATACCCCATCATCAAGTTAGAGATACCCCATCAAACGGTGGAAAATACCGTTCTGGTGATTTCACTGACATCTGCTTCAAGGGGCTTCACTGGAACCATTAGAGTGGATAAATCACCCAGACAATAAAATGCGGAGAGAAATAATAATAAAAGAAACACTGTTCTTCAGGGGCAAAGAGAAAAAATGTGGCTAACAGGTGTCTGTGTGCAAGAACAAAGGTGAAGTCTGTTCCTGAGGCTCAGCAGAGCTGTGGGTCTGAGTATGAAATCATAAGGCAGGTGAACAAAAGCAGGAATTCACGTGTGCAGTAGGCAGTTGAGTACAGTAGTTCAAATAAAAGTCAGGTTACAGTAAAACCCATGGAGGAAAAATGATAAACTTGAGTACATTACAAAGTCCTTACCAGTGTGTATAGACAAAGGTAAAAACATGAGCAATAGATGAACTAATGTCTAAAACATAAAAGAGCTCCTGTGAGTGGCTGTCGTATTTTAGCATCCATTATGTGCCAAGTGTTATCTCTGGTGTGTGCATTCTCTCACATGATCTTCACGTGACCTTGTGAAATCAGTATTGAACCGAAAACTTGGGTAACTTTCTTTGGTATTGGGGATCAAACTTGGGACCTTGTGCTCATGAGGCAGGCAGCGGCACCACTGACCTAAATCCCTAGTCCCTGGGTAACTTTCTTGAGGCCACACTTAGCGAGTAACAGACCAGGACATAAACCAAACACTATTCCAGAATCCACATATTTCACTGTTACACTATGGTATTTGTCAGTTGATTAATAAAAAACATTTCACTGAGGGGTAAATAATAGCAGGAATTATGAACACACAAACAAATCTGGATCTAAGAAACATGTAAAAATAATATTCATAAACAGAAAAATACAAATTTAAGTGGCTGTGGGTTATTGAGCTACAGGCTGGTGAAACTAGCCAGGGTTGATTAGAAACAAACACCACACTCTTGGTGAGAAAAGGAACCAACACAGCCCTCTTGGGTTTGTTAACTTCCAGGAATCTGCTAAAACTCAAGATCATATTGTCTAGTCTGACTTGGAGGTATCAGAGATTTTGCAACAAGCTTTACTCAGAAATTCAAGGGCGTCATTGGGCACTAGCAAAATGGAGAGGTCCCCGACCTCCTGCAGCCACCTAGGTCTTGGTTTTTGTGTGACACAAGCCTTCTGGCCCAGAATAATAGTCAAGGGAGGCATCACTTTATCTCAGACAGCAGGGAGCCTCTAGGTGAGGAAATATCTCCCTCCATAGTTGTAGAGCTTTTATAACTCACAGGAATCCTGCCAAACAAATCCACAAATTCTGTGTATTTACTGCAAGCAGTCCTCAACCAGCCACATCCCACTAAGAGCATTCCACAGATAAAAGTCCTCTTGTCAAATATCAGTCTGTTTAGCTGGAGGTCCAGTTTTCAGCAGGTTTACAAGGAATTTAGGTGTGTTGTTCATCTTTCTCTAGAAGCAAAGTTTAGCTATTTAGCTCCTCCCCACTGTCCTTAGACAAACTTGCATGTGAGCAGAGATCTACATAAAAGGATGATCATTGCAATAGAACTTCTAAAAGGAAAAATAGAAATAACCTGAGAATTTGTCAACAGGGAAGAAAATTTAAAATAATCTTCGAGAACACTAATAGGCAATCATGGTACAAAATCCCATGTAGGGACCAAAAAGAATGAAGCGAGCCAGGGTATTTCTGGATGAAGAAATGAGTGTGTTACTATGCTGACATGGAGAGGTGAAGATGGGGGAGAACTGGAACATAGTGGTAAAAAAATACAAAACAGAAGGAAGGATGAATTGAATAGAACCTAGAAGAGATGTGGAATCTTGAACTCCATGCCAACATTCAGCATTTGTTATGGCTTAAATCTAGAATTTCCCCCCAAAGCCTCCTATGTTCAGAGGTGGGGCTTTGGGAAAGTGATTGGATCATGGGGTACTGTACTTATGAGTGGATTCATCCGTTGATGAGTTGGTGGCTGAATGTGCTGTAAGGAGGTTATCCTGGTTAGGAGTGGTTCTCTGGAGGACTGACCTGCAAAGGTGTATTTTTGTCTCTTGGTGGAATGACCTGGAAGTGTACATTTTTGTCCCTGGCTCCTCCTGTCTCTCTGCTTCTTGGCTGCCATGGGGTGAGCAGCTTTCCTCTGCCAGACCCTCGCACCATGCTGCTTCTGCCTTGGAGCCAGCCCATTATGGCCTGAATCCTCTGAACCAAACCAACCTTTTCTTCTTTAAGTTCTAGGTGTTGTGTGTTTTGTCCAGTGATGGGAAAACCACTAATACAGTAAATTTGTGAGTTCTGAAGAAATAGGTGCATGGACTGCAGTCATGTAGGCAGGCAGCTATGGAATGATGCTCAGGCCGGGCTGTCCTTTTTCATGAAATGTGCTGGCCATAGGAACCCCATGGAGGCAGGGACAACTTGTATGGAAGCATTGCACAACTGTTTCAAGCTAGGGCCACCATCAGCCCTTGAGACTGCAAAGTCATGGAGGGCAGAGGTCTCTAATCCCTGCAAGAGTTCATGCTCTGAAGTCTGAACCCCAGAGACACACCTGCTTCCCATTTTCAACAGGATGTCCACATTTTTCTGTAGAACTTTAAAAAATTGCAAAGCATTTTTGATTTCCATCATATTGGGAATATTAACATTTCAAATTAAATCTTTATAGTCTTTTAATCAAATCCAACAATCTACACAAGTGCAATTTTATCCTCCATTAACTATTTAAAAATACACAAATTTGTTTTAGAAACTTGAGGGACTTTCATGTCAGTTCTCTTGCATCATTTTATATTAATGTAATTTATATTTTTATGTTTCAGCAAAACATGCGTACAAATGAAACCATTTTTAACCATAAAAATTTTAATGTTAAAACAATTCCAGACTAAATTATTGTTATATTTATTTTTAGTTCACAATCAAGATAAAATGTTATACATGTGCCAGGTGTGGTGGCTCTTACCTGTAATCCTGGCACTTGGGAGGCTGAGGCAGGAGGATTGCTGTGAGTTCAAGGCCAACCTACACTACATAGTGAGTTCAAGTCCAGCCTGAACTACATAGTGAGTCCCTGTCTCAAAAAAAAAACAAACAGTTACACATTTGAAAAAATTTAACAGTAAAACAATATAAGAAATATATATTTTAATGAGGCAGATGGGGTTTTTATTGCTTAGTTTGTATATTTTGGGTAAATATATATGTCTAGAATGAGATGTGCTTCAACATCCATTCTATTTCTTTTTCATTTTTATAGATCATTTCAGTAGATCAAAATGGGAGTAGCTTTGATACAGCCAAGTCACACAATACACAAGTTTCAAATGATCTATCAGAAATTATTCTTAGGTAGAAGAAAGGTAGATAGACATGATCAATATATGGTAAATGCATGTACGGAAATATTGCAGTGAATCCCATTAATTTTCACAATATGTTAATTTACTAATTAGTTCAATGATAAACTCAAATTATTTTTAGCTAACATAGCAAGGAAGATTCAGGTTGTGCTAACATAAAAATGAACAATAACAAGAAAAACCAGCGGGTCAAATGAGATGGGCATTTCTCTTCTGACAGTGCAAAGATGGGATCAGTGCTAGGCAGAAAGGTGTTTGTGAACCATGAGGATCTCCAGGGACTAAGGACCTGATCCCTGATATCACCTGCAGTGTGGCTTTATCCTTATGGCCCCTTCAGCTCAGTGGCAGCATATCCATGGTCCATCTTTCAGCAAGTGTGAAATCAGGGCCTCATTCCCATTCCTATTAATCCTAGCACTCTGGGAGGCTGAGGCAGGAGGATCTCAAGTTTAAGCCCAGCCTGAGCAACGTAGCAAGACTCTGTCTCAAAATAAAAACAAAAAAGGGCTAGGGATGTAGCTCACTGGGAAGGCCCTGGTGTTCCATCCTCAGTACTGTACCACAAAAAATAAAAATAAATAAAAGCAACCCACAGCCCAGGGTTTTCACAGCATTCTTCTCACACCCATGGGCAAACAATCACATAGTCACACTTTGTAGGTAGAAAATGTAGCCTTTAGTTGTATGACCTGCTGAAATTGATCAGATTTCGACTATTAAAAAACAAAAAAGGGGATACCCACGAGTCTCTCAGCCTCGAGCGACTTCTCACTCCTTCAATTTTGTGGAAAGCAAAAATGAAAAACATCTGATGTGCAAAAGGATTAGTCTGCCTTAGCCTCCACGAAAACCAGAATTTGTGTTGTCCCTTTTCTTTGTGTATTGTGTCGACAGGAAGGCCACGGCAGAGAGGTTGGCAGGGAGCATGCGCAGGGCCCGGGAGGGCGAGCGTCTTGTCTCAGGGATGAGCAGGCCGGAGGGTTTCGGGCTGTTGTCAGGCGGGTCTTCCCAGGTGCAGAGGCACAAGAAAAACGTCTCCCTGGGATGTGGGGCATCAGGTCCAGCGCGGCCTGCGGTTGAGCAGCAGGAGGAAAGTGAGGGGCTTCAGGCCCAGGCAAGGCCCCATCCTCTCCACCCACAGGACTCCTGGAGGGGAAGCCACAGGCTGAGCCCCTGGGCGGTCACTCACTGTGCCCATCCTGCAGCATCCTGCAGCATCCTGCAGCGTGACCTGCGAGTCCTCGCATACCCTCTCCTCCCAGACAGCCTACATTTTCTCCCATCTGTAGCCACGCAGCTGCATTTACTTACCTCTCCCATTTCTATTGACTGTATTTCTCCCACTGCGCTCAACGTTTTGCTTTGGAAGATTGCGATCTATGAGGTGTGTTCAAGAGATACGGCGAATGTTTGACTTTATTTATTTATTCATTTATTCATTTATTTGTTTTGGTACCTGGAATTGAACTCGGGTCCTTTCGCTTGCGCAGCAGGCCGTGAAACCACTGAGCTAAATCCCGGCCCCAGTGAGATAGGGTTTCAGACCCTGTTTGTTTTGGTTTGGTTTTTTGGGTACTGGGGATCAAACTCTTGTGCTTGCCAGGCAGGTGCCGGAACCACTGAGCTAAATCCCCGGCCCGAATATTTAACTTTAAAACATTTGTCTTGTGGCTCAGGGTCTATCAGGGGCCACTGTGACGGAGTCTGTCCCAGGTCTGCACCCACAGCAGGGCCGAGCAGGGAAGAAGGGTGGGCCTCCAGCTGTGCAGCACTAGCCCTGACATTGCTGGGGCAGGTTGTCCTGAGGGCTTCGGTCCCTGGCTGGCTCTGGGCTGGAGGCAGCTTTCAGTGTATCACCACGTGGGCCTCCCTGCAGAGCAGCTTCAAGAGAGTGTTCTGAGGGACAGCCATCAGCATCTTCTGTGATCTGTTCTTGGAAGTGACACCTGCCATCTTTTCTGTGTTCTGTGTGACAGAACCAAGGCTTTGATGGAGCCACGCTCTAGATGAAGGAGGCTCAGGGAGCCTTTTAGAAGCTGCTTCGCTTCCCAATTTGATCCTAATTTTTCAAGTTTTTTAAAAATGGTTTTGGCCAGCATACTACTTCAACTTCTTAAAGAGATTTAGTAATTGAGTCATCTGTGGAAATTCAAGCATAGTTTTGAAACAAGGAGATAGCAGGATAGCAGAAGGCCTGTGCCTCTTCCACAGCAGACAGAGAACATACTCAGAGGGTTGGATGAGGCAGAGAGATAGCAAGAGACAACTCAGGAAGAAAGAGCCACAAGCCCTCCGCAGACAGGGTTGGGCCTGAGTTCCATTTTCTAAGGTCCGGGTATCATTTTCCTAACCTAACAAGAGGCACCCAGCAGTAAGCTAAACAATCGTTTTTGTAAAACATGATGTGTATTGGAATAAGCAGGGCCCTGAGGGAAGATAAAAAGATTTCTCAGAGTGACACTGGTCCATAAGGGGAGGAAGGATGGAGAATGTTCTTTTTCTTTGTCTTTTTTTGTAGTCCTGGGGATTGAACCCAGGGCCTTTGTGGTGAACTACAGCCCTAGATCTTTTATTTATTTATTTTTTAATGTTTAATTTGAGACAGGATCTCACTAAATGGCTCAATTGCCCACCTTGTGATCCTCCTGCCTCAGCCCGCCAGAATGGTGGGATTACAGGTGTGTGCCACCATGCCTGACTTCTTTCTTTGCTGAGATTTTTATTTCTTTCATTTGTTTCAAGAATGTTCCTAGTTGCTTGTTGAGGCATATTTATGATGCCTGCTTTAAAATCCTTACCTAATTCCAACATCTGAGTGGTCTGTTTGACATATGTTGATTTATCTTTTGAAACCAAGGGAAAATCTGTGTAAACCCTCTAAATTCATTTGCTTTTCAGTACTCATTTTTTTTTTTTTTTTTTTTGGTACCGGGGATCGAACTTGGGACCTTGCACTTGCAAGGCAGGCGCTGGAACCACTGAGCTAAATCCCCAGTCCTCATTTTTTTTTTTGGTACAGGGGATCGAACTCAGGACCTTGTGCTTATGAGGCAGGCAGCAGAACCATTGAGCTAAATCCCCAGCCCACAGTACTCGTTTTTTATCACCAACTTTAGAGGCCATGTATCTAAGCAGTACATACCCACTAGCCTTGCTGTGAATAACACCTCTGCTGTATTGGCCACCACATGTTGGCGCTCTAAGTTGTATTTCAGGAGTTTAGACCAGGGGCTTAAAGCAAGCGAAGCTATGGACCCATTACCAGGGCCTGTGCTGTGCCTGGTGGATGCCTCTTGACATCAGAAGGCCTGACACTCACCCTTGGAGCATGCCAACACCACCATTTTCTGAACAGGCCTCCTGGGAGCTCCAGGAAATGATATTGCACATGCTTATCCCACCTATCACTTTGTTATTCCTAGCCTGCAGTCACCTTTCCCCATGCCTCAGACCAGCCTGCTTCTTTATCCCACAAACACCCCAAACCTTGTCCTCAGGACTTGACACTTGGTCTTTATCACCTCACATTTGCCCTCTCCCTGAATGAACTCTTTTGCAAAAGTTGTTTCAGTGCTTGGTCTTGTTTATTAACATTTTCTCATTTGAGTTGAGGTTTGCCTGGTTCTTGGTCAAGGTGATTTTTCAAATTGTAATGCACTTAGGGTTTTATATTATGAATCTCTGTATTGTACTTCTTGGACAGGTTTCCCCTGATGTGAACCTGGTGGGCAGCTGACCTTTCAATGAGCTGGGGGTAAAAGTCCAGGTTCCTCATTCAGCTTCTTTTGACAAGATCATTAGTGCTGGGTGGGGTGAGCATCTAGGCTTCCAGGAGGCCTCTGTTGGCACCACCCTGGCTGAAGGGGGTACCTTGGTCTGTTCTCCAGGTATTATGATTTAGATCTATAATGCTCCTGAAAAATCTCATGTGTTCAGAGGTGGGGATTTTGAAGGTGTTGGATCATGGGGCACTGTACTTATCAGTGCATTCATCCATTGATGAGTTCATGGCTGAATGTGCTATTGAGAGGTAGAACTGCCTTAGGAAACTGTGTGAGATTCCCAGACAAACCACTCTGACACATAGAGAAGGAGCAAATTGGCTTTTAATACTGGCGGTGACTCAGCAAGTGACTCCTGTCAGTGTCAAGAGCCCCGAATAGAAGTTTATATACCTCTTTTTACATCTACAAAGCTTAATTCAGAGTTGCCCTGGATTTGTGCCCAGATTTACACAAAGCAGAGCAGTGGAGAGGGGGAGAGCAAGAGTTCTGGCAGGTCTTTCTGAGTCTGTTATAGTCAGATTACAGAAGTTGTCATGGTTACTTAGGTGAATTCTACAATGAGCACAATTACCCAATTAACTCCTAGTTGTCCAGTAACACAGTGAACCCACTGTTGCCTAATTCCATACAGAGGAGTGGTCTCCTCTCTCGGAAGCTGGTTGTGGGATAGGAGGTAGGATGTGGCAAAGCTGGCTGGGGAAATAAGTGGGACTTGTTAATTATAAGATCCTTGGACAGCTAAATAATTCCCAGGACCCCATCTGTAAAACTTCCCACAGGTTTCCTTGAGATGTGGATGGCATAAAAGAGATGGGATGCCACAGGGAGCCTGCTATGGTGACTCTTCACAGTAGCTGACCTTGTGTCCCCCAGACCAGGGTGTACTTTTATTTTTTCTCTTTTTCTCTTTCCCTCTTTTGTTCAGCCCAGGTTCACTCTGCAGTGCCAGTTTCTCCCTTACCCCTTCACCTGTCACTTTTCAGATAAACTTTTGGCACCATTTTTGGCTTGTCTTATTTAATTCTTTGTTCAAGGACAGAAGGACTTGGAATACATTTAATTGGTGAGTCATTTCTAAAGGCATTACCCAATAACATCTGGTGGTATGTAACTGGGGCCGTGACCTGGAAGGGTGATTCTTGCCCCTGCTTCTTTCTTTCTGTTTGCTGACTGCCGTGGGTTTTTGTTCCAGGCAGTTTTTCTCCCAGGCAGTTTTTCTCCACCATGCCATTGCTGCCTTGAATCAGTCATCCAAGAACCCCACAAAACCAGGAGTAAAATAAACCTCTCCTTCTCTATGTTGTAGGTATTGGGTATTGTGTGCCAGCAATGGGAAGAGGAATACACCGGGAGACACTCCCACCCCTGCCACTGAGGAGGGAAGGGGAAACCTAATTACTACTGGATGGCAGCAAACATTCCAGCTTCCCATTGCTCTCCTCTGACACTAGCTGGAAAGGGGGAGCTCACTCCCACTGGGAGGAATCAGAGTCCAGGGTCCCCCATGTCTTGGGCTGGAACAGTAAGTGCACCTTTTTACTAGGGTGGAAGGCCTGGCGTGGGTAGGGTAGGCTCGTGTTCTCTGTGGTGTTTGGCTGGGGTATGGTGATTCTCTGTCCTGCCAGGTGGCTTCTTTCTGGTTCTTTAGCTGGAGAACACAGACTGCTCTTGGGGCTTCTCTTTTGTCTGCTGTCCTTGGCATTTCTAGTATCCATCCAAGCAGATATGACGAAACAAGAAGCCCAGAGATCTCATCATTGTGTTGCTCTTTGGGGCTCGAGTGTCTGGATGGCCTTCCTTTTCCTTTCCACCTTTTAGGGTCTTAAATTTGGTTTACATATAATGCCCAGGGTTCTAGCAATCCTTAGCAGGAGGGACTGGGAGCAATCCATCTACACCTTCTTGGTCTCACTGATTGTAATTTAACCATCTGTAGTTGCCAGGGTTCTCAAGAATATCTTGTGGGATTTAATTTTGTTAATTTAAGTAGTCCTCCCTATTATGGAAGACATTCCTTTTTTAAATCAATTCTATCAAGAATTATCCCCCCAGGTACTGGGACACACGTCTGTAATCTAAGTTAATGGGGAGACTGAGGCAGATGGGTCTCAAGTTCAAAGCCAGCTGGACAACTTAGCAAGACCTTTTCTCAAAATAAAATTAAAAGGGGCTGGTGACATAGTTAAGTGGTATAGCACTTGCCTAGACTGTGTGAGGCCCTGGGTTCACATTCTAGTACTGCAAAAAGAAGCACCCCAAAGTCTGTGAGTTGCTTAGGTGATCTTGCTAGATTACTCATGAGGTCACATATCTGCGTGTGTGTTTATATCTGTACATGGTCCTATATATTGCTTAATGTATGAATTCTATGTTCGTGCCCTTTGTCCATTTTCCAATTGTCCTTGTTATTTGGGTTATAAGATTATCTGAGAGGGATATATATTAATGACTGGTTGTATGGAGTTGTACCTACACCCATGTTCTTTATTAGCTGTGCATTTTTAGCTGTAAGTTGAATATTCTAGTACATACCACATAGGTCTGGTGGGAGCATTAAATGGGACAGTATGTGACAGTGCAGTCAAATGCCCAAGATCTGGACAGAGGGAGACAGTCACCTGATTAGGGGAGTTGTGTCCTCCATATCAAGCTTCCTATACTTGCCTCCGATGTTAGTTTGCTGGGAATTTGAAAATGCCTAGAAATTCCCTTGAGGGGGCACTTTATGGCTCTTATTGAAGTTTTTTTTTCCACAGAGAAAATAGCAGTAATACCACAGTTTTAGAATTGTCTCCTCTTATTCTGTCTTTTCCTTGATTTCAAAACTTCCTTGAGAAGTTAAAATAACCTCTCTGTCTATACAAGGATGTATAAAGTAGATCTAATCTGCTCTCTTCTAAAAGTTAATTTTTCATGTGATTGGAGTAATTTTGAAAATAACATGTGATTCACAAGTCTCAGAGGTTTGGATATACTATACAAGATTTAATAAAACAGAAGACTCTAGACTTGAAAAATGAACACTTAGAGGAGATGAAAGCTTATTATTATGAGCATACAGTAGATGTTCCAAATTACCTATTATTTTATTCACTTCTTAGAAATTTTATGTGCCCTTTGGGATCAATAAACCAAGTCCAGTTTGCTTAACCACACTTCTTTTAGATCTTTGAAATAGCCATTATGGGAAGAGACATCTTCCAATCTTTTGTACAGGTTGTAGCTAAAAATTATAATGAATCTTACAATGATATGAAACTCAAGACAATGTATTCCAGGTCAAACAAATAAAGATGATGAGAAAGAGGTACAAGAACTTCAATTGTACCAATAAAACAAAAGAAATTTGAAATGCAGGAACACATGAAGTCTTCTGAGAATAAAGCTGAAGAAAAACAAATTGATCAAATCATCCATCTACTTTTCACTGAGACAGTTGAAAATGGAATAGCATAATGAACAAAAACACTGGCCCAGAATGATAAGTTAGGAGTGAAATGAAAGACTGGGATACATACTTCTGTTCTGTGACTTAATTTTATTTTTCAAATTCTTTTATTTCCCTGAACCCCAGACTTCATGATTTGTAAAATGAAAATGAGACTTAAGGTTTTTGGGGGGGGTTTTGTACCAGGGATCGAACTCAGGACCTTGCGCTTGTGAGACAGGCGGCAGAACCACTGAGCTAAACCCTCAGCCCAAGGTTTTTTTTTTATATATAAAAAATCCTTTATGCAGCTTAACCTGGGGACATTCAGCCAAGAGTCCCTTAAGGGAGAGAACTAGATGTTGTTCAATGGACAAGCAGATCTCTCTTAGCATGGGGTATGGTATGCAGTTGGCGCTCAACCAGTGTTTCCTGAATGATAAACACTGAGCCAGTTAAAATCTACCATCAATTTGAATATGGTCTGGGATAAATTCCTTTTTGTAACATTAGTAGATCTCTAAGGCTCTCTTCACAGAATTATAATGGAGCAAGAGTTTTAAAAAAGTATTTTAGCATGTGGCCAGAGTTGCACTAGAGTAGCACTTGTTCTTGTTTTGGAAATGCCTCAGAAGGTGTGGCAGAGGTTGTACTGACCCTTTTTCCCAGACTGATAGACTCTCAGCGGGGCACATGGCTTCTCAGGTTAAAGACTACATTTCCCATGCTGCCCTGCAGTTCAGAGGGATCATGTGACCGAGTTCTGGCAAATAGGGGGTAAGTAAGTTGGTAGTAGCTCGTGGAAACCTTCCTCTGGAGATATACTTGGAATGTGGACTTTGCTTTCTTTTTTGGTTCTGTCCTCACTCCAGCTGCCAGAACCTCAAAACGTGAGACAGAAACCCAAGCATTCATTAGGGCATGGAGAGCCGGTACCTGAGGATTTTGTGGATCAAAGCTGTTTACCATAAAGCTCCTGGGCTATGAATCAGATTTTCACAGCAAGGCAGAAGTAAATATTCATTACTTACCGCAGTGTTATTTTTGGTTTTCTGTGGTGGAGCGAAGCAAATGCTGTAACAGGTGAGGTGCTAAGGGAACCAAAACAGAGATGTTTAACTCAGCAGGAGAAGGAGCCTGTGCTGGACTGGGGAGAAAGTGGAGAGAGTAGAAGTTAGACCTGAGGTGGTTTCTGAGGCAGGACATAGCCCTCCAGCTCTGCAAATGGTTCATAAAGTTGCATGAATCTCCTTCCTCCTCTCCCTTTTTTAGTCCCTCTTTTTACCCCTTCCCGTTCTCTCCTTCCTTCTTTGCTTCTGGGGATCATGTAGGAATTCAGGAAAAAGGATTGAATCCTGCATCTGGGTGAACTGGGAGCAAAGCAGCCAATTACTTCAGATGAGAAGAAAGAGAAATTAAGTTAGACCTGTGGGTGCCCAGAAAACGTAAGTTCTGGAAAGTATGCAGAAATCTTGATAAGAGGATTGGGTACCAAAATGATCTAATTTCACAAGTCTCTTGAAATCTTATATGACCAGGAAACTATAGCTGACCACAAAGCTTATAGGAACATCATACCATTCTGAGTGTGAGTTCAACCTGAATGAATCCTAGAATATTAGCACACATCCAAGAGAGATAATTTGAATCCACATTACATCCTAAAAAAAGAAAAGGCTCAAAGGAGAATAAGAAATTTTCCTACATGTGCTCAGAATTAGATTCCTAGAATTATTTCTTTCAAGCCCTCTGTCTCCCATAAACTTGCTGTAGCACTGTAAACTCCACAGCTTGGGTGTATGAGGCTCAGTCCAGGAAAAAGGAAGCTTCAGTCTTGTTTGGGATGCTTTCAGACAACTCTGACTGCAGCTTGAACACATTGCTTCTCATCTCTGTGTTCAAGGTAGTTTGAATCCACCATGGAAACTGAAAACCAATTCAAACCTGGAAATCAGATCCCTTTCCCCCTCAGCATTTACCGGCACACCAGTGGACAGATCTCTGTTCTTAAGCCTGCTATGGCTCCCTTCAAAATTGATTTTGTTGCTACTGTGGAATTTTGAAGATTATCATTCCTTATGATCAGGCCAGCAGGAAAATTTTGTAGTTACCTCTTAGGTTCTCTCTTTCTTTCTTAACTAAATTATTAACATTATTATTAGTAGTAGTAGTACAGGGTACAGGGGATCAAACTCAGAACTTCACACATTAGGTGAGCTCTACCAACTGAACTACATTTCCAGCCCTAAGTATTCTTTATTACATGGAAAAAATGCACACATAGATGAAAAGATTCAAACACTAAAGGGGTCATAGTCCATCTTTGCTGTTTAACCCCTGAGATAGGGTAATTTAGAAAATATTTATATTTAATAAATTTGTGTCTCACAGTTCTGAGAAGTCCAAGATCAAGGATGTTAGGTGGTATTATGGGACTGTTAATTTTCTTAGATGTGGTAATGTCATTATAGTTACATAGGCGATAGTCCTTATTTTTAGGAAATGCATGCTAAAGAATTTCGTGATGAAGAATTAGGATGTGTCTAAATAACTTTCAAATATTCATGTATTTTTGAAAAAAATATATGAATATTTTTGAAGTTGAATACTTAAAAACCTTCACTACTCAGTGATTTGGGTTATATATGGGCAGATGTCACAGTGGATTTGGAAAGAATCCATCAATTAGGTTTATGACTTTAGGAATGTGCAGGATGCTACTATGCCACAACTCAGATGTGTCCCACAGACTTCGTGCTGTGACCCTGCCGCTGAAAAGGCAGCCATCATGCATTCTTTCATTTCCTCAAAGCTGGGAGGGAGAGGTGATGCTGACCGAGACTGTCTCCTTTGACGTAACTGAGGTCTGACTCCCCTGAGTCCTTTCTGATGAGGCCTGACCTGGGATTCCCTCTATATCCTTGTAAGAGCCTGTCTGAGCCACAACTATGCAAAATCAGTTTAGCAGCAACCCTCATCCTTAGTTTCTGGCCTCTTTCCCTTTTCCTGCCTTCAAGCAACCATGGCGCAGAGCCTGCCTGGCAAGAATCTTCCCCTCTCCTCAATGTTTTCACCCATTTACCCCATCCCAAGCCTTGGTTATAGTCCCTACATGCTCCCAGTATGGTCAGAGTTAAGCCTAATCTCTCTGCCTCAATGTAGTGGTCTTTTTGCCTATTACAAAAATCTTCCCTCAAGTAGAATCTTCCTTTCTATCTTTGACAACTGTCATGAAAAATTTTTTTCATTAATAGTGCAAATCTAAGTTTCTTCATATATCTGGGAGGATCTGGGAGGTTGCTCTTCCAGATGGAAGTAAATGTTTTGAATAAGTTCCCCAAGCTAGCACCATGAACAATGCCTAGTAGAGAGGGAACTCTAGACCTCATGGTGGAAATGAGGTGGGGCCTTGATCTTATGAATGATGTTATTGGTAGGATGGACCTAAGACCTGAGCATGTGATATGACAGAATGCATGTTGATTCTTGGGAAGTTTAAGATTTATTTGATCAGTTTGACCTGCTGGTCGTTGGTACCCTGTCTGTAGATGTTATTGGGGTCACTTTCTTGCTCAGTTGAAATACAACCTCACCACTGGTGACACGAAGAGTCATCTTCCTCTTCCACATGATTCAAAATGGCAGCAGAGTTGGCATGTGTCTTCTTTTCTACATCTGGCCCTGCAACCAGTATAAATGGTGAGCTTTAATCTTTACCATAATTTGTGTAAATTTCCTGGGATTTCCCTGAGTGGTGGCCCAAACATGATCCTTAGATTCACATGGCCATCCTGGACTCTGTTGTCTATGTACTTCCCTCTCTGTTTACACCGCTACCAATATTGTTTTGATCTGAAATTCATGGCTTGCTGAGCATGGCTTACAATACTTTTTGTCTTTGGGACTCCACAGACCTTGGGAGATTTCCTCTTGAATTTGCCTTTGGTGATTTCGTCATCCATCACTGTCAGGAGGCAGTTTTCTATGGTTCTTTTGGATGTATGTGTGTAACTTGAACACACAAGGGCTCAAAAAGTATAGTGTGCTCAAATTAAAAAACCATCACAGTAAAAGACACATTGCCACGAATCCCCTCAAAATACTCCCTTTTGTTTCAAACACACTTATCTCATTCTTGCTACTTTCTGAAGCAGTTCTGGAAGTCCTCTTTTGTGTCCTTGGAAGGGAGATGTGATCAAAAATACAACAAATGCTACTGCTGAGTGCCAGCCAAATGAAAGGCAGGCTTGTGAAAACATGACAGTGTGTCCTCATTCACCTTATCCATTGAAACTGGCATCGTGTGACTTCTGGCTCTTCCCCAAAGGCAAAATGACCATGAAAGGTACATGTTTTGAATCAGTTCAGAATATTGAGGCAGCCAGGATAGCACAATTAAAGATGCTCATGAAAGAGGACTTCTAGAACTTCTTCAGAAAGTGGCAAGAATGATGGGATGAGTGTGCTCAAAGTGAGGGGATTAATGGTGATGTGTCTTCTACTCTAATTAAAAAAAAAAAAAAAAAGAAAACGTTCACTGTAATTTTTGATCTCACTGACGAGTATCTTGGAAGGACCGGTGCTGACTGCCTTTGCTCTGGGATGTCTTTTCAAGAATGTCTGTATGGCGAGCAGCCTTGGAAGTTACAGAATCTCCTGGAGTCGACAGCAGATTTGCTTACAGCCTTAGACGGGATGGTGTCTTTCTCAAGAGCAAAAGGCAAGTGTACTGCTCATTATAAACACTTCTAGTTCCTTAGACTCAGTTCTCCTCTCCTGTGTTGCTGCTCAGAGTGTGGTCAGGTAACACCTAGCTCTATTTGCATACTCTACATGCACTGGGACTGGAGAACTGGGCCAAATGCAAACACTACCTGTGTTTGTCAGATCTGCCTTGTGCTCCTGAATCCCAGTATTAGAAATGCCCCTCTATCTTGGTGAATATGGAAAAGCAAGGGGGGAAAAAGCCTGGATTGTGAAGATTAATATTCATTAGGGACTGACTGAAGGACATGTATTTCTATCTAAATGTCACCCTTGGCACCTGTACTTGTGGCTCTGGGCCTTGTGTGAGATTGTGCTTCTGTTTTGTGCCATCTGTCGAGTTTGATGGACATGATCAGAAAGAGCGATGTGGAATTTACTGTTGTGTATGTTGCTGGGATGGTTTCAAGGACACTAGCTAGAACATTATGCAGTTAGGGGCTGCTTTATGAGGGCCCATGGGAGAAATGTGCCTCAGATATTAGGAAAAGCTGCATTTCTGTCGAGCAGCTGTGGTGCTTTTGTCCTACAGACACTATAAATCTTGTAACTGATTGTGTATCTCCACCATCTCAGCATCTCAGAAGAATAGAGCCAAATTTGTGGTCCAGCTTGCAGAATTAATCAAGGGCAGACAGTATGCACTGGGGACTACTAACTATCCTGGGTTAGTTTTCTTCACTTCATTTCCTCCATTTATTTGTTTTTACGCTTTTGTAATATATGTTTTTCAATTTTTATTTTAATCAATTTTTAAGGCTCTGACATTTCTACAGAGTTTCTTGAGACCAGTACCTCTGGCCTATGCCCCCTCCCCTCCCCATGCCCCCTGCACCCTGTATTTTCCTTTTCCTTGGTTCCTGTTCTTGTTTTGGTGCAACATTTACCGCTGATGGTGGAAGGCACATTCATGAGAGACCATATGTCTGAGGATGTCATTCATCTACTCTCACACTTAACTAGTAATCCAGCAGGTTGTAGACTTCTAGGCTGGTAATTGTTTTTCCTTAGACTTTTCAAGGCTTTTTCCATTGGTTTCTAGGTTTTAGGCCTAACTGCATAATAGTATAGCCAGTGTCCTTGCAATGTCTATGGGAGTTAAGTGGAGTATCCTAGCACTCAGTCGGCTGAGGCAGGAGGATCACCACAAGGGGTCCACTCAGGGGATTGGTGGAGCACACTTCTGGGTGTGTCTGGGTGGGTCATGGAGATGTTACTTTGGGTAATTCATCTGGTCCCTGGCCCCTTTCTCTCTGGCACTGTTCCCCTGTTCTGCTTCCTGCTGCCATGTACTAAACAGCTTTGCTCCACCATGCCCTTCTACCATGATGTCTCTGCCTTGGAGCCAGCTGACCATGGACTAAATCCCCTGAAACCATGAGCCATAGTAAACCTCCCTTCCTTTAATTGTGGGTGTTGGGTATTATATCCCACTGAGAGAAACCTGACCAATACAATGTCCAAAGGTATTCTGCTTCTTAATCATTTGATATGACTCCCCCCTCCCCTGGATGCTTTTTTTGGGTTTTCTCCTTTCCCAGGGTTCTGAAATTTCAGGAAAATGCTGTGCCTTTGTGGGATGTTTCTACACGCAACGTATTGGGAATTTGTAATCTGGGAACTCGTGTCCTTTACATGCACAGTTTTTTTTTCTTTGTCTCTGATAATTTCCTCCTCTGAGTTTTCTCAGTTGTTTTGTTTTTTAATTTATTTAATGTATTGTCGATGGACCTAGGGCCTTTGCACTGAGCTACATTCCCAGTTCTTTTTTGTTTTTGAGACAGGTTCTTACTAAGTTGCTGGGTTGCCCAGGATGGGCTTGAACTTGATGTCCTCCTGTCTCAGCCATTCCTCAGTGGTGGAATGTGTCCCTGTAACCAAGCTTGTTTTATTTCTTGAATGGCTTTATTTAGGTCTTGAACCTTCTGGGTTAGTCCTCTCATGGCATCTCTTGACTGATTTTCCTTCTCATTATTTTTAAGTTGTTTCTTGAAGGTTCTCCTTATATTAATTTTCTACCATAGATGAAACATTGCTACAAAGTTAAGTAGCACCCATTTACTACCTCACAATTTCTGTCATTTAGAAGTTTGGGCATCCCAGGTGTGGTGGTGCATGTCTGTAATCCTAGCACTCAGTAGGCTGAGGCAGGAGGATCACCACAAGTTTGAGGCTAGCCTGGGCCATATAGTGAGTTCAAGGCCAGCCTGAACTACATAGCAAGACTGCATTTCAGGAAGAAAAATAAAGGAGTTTGGGTACAGTGTGGCTCAGTTGGGTCCTGTGCTGAGAATCTCACAAAATGGAAATGAAGGTGTTGGATGGCTGAGCTCTGGTTTAAAATATCTGGGAAGATGGGCCGGGGATTTAGCTCAGTTGTTCTGCTGCCTGCCTCGCAAGTGCAAGGACCCATTTGATTCCTGGTACTAAAAAAAAAAAAAAAACCAATCTGAGAAGGTTCTGCTCTCAGCCCTGTTCATGTTGTTGGTAGATTTGGCCTTGTGGCTGTAGGAATGAAGTCCCCTCTCCCTGCGGGCAGTTGCCCCAGGGTTGCCTGCATTTTACCCTAGGTGGAGCTCTGGACTGTGGCCCCTACCCTGCAAATCCTGTTCACATCCCAAACCTCCCTTCCTTTATCTTTTGTGTTCCTCTTCTCTAGTTAAGGGCTCCTGTGATTTTAGCAGGTCCCACTTTCTCATCCAGGATAATCTCCCTCTTTGAGGTTTGGCTGATTAGTAACCTTAGTTCCGCCTTAATTTCCCTTAATAGCAGTGAATTGCCAGGGAATAGGCTCTTATGGGGACATTTGTGGAAGTCTGAGTACCTTTCTCCTTACTGAATATTGCAACTCTTGTTTCCTAAATATTTCCTTTCGCTAGCAGTTTGTTCTTGGGACATGTGTACAATATCTTCTCTTTCTTTGAGAATCTGGGTGCTAAGAAGTTTTTGTCCTGCACTTTAAATTTGCTCTGAGCCCTTCTTTCTCTTTGTTGTGTTTGATCCTTTTCCTTATCCACACTGGAGTCTTTTCCTTCGTGTTTGTGTCCATACTTAGGAATGAGGGACTGGAAGCTGCTGTGGCCTCCTGATGTGTCAGGCTTCCCTGAGATGTCAGCAGTGGGACATTCAGTGTGGGAGACTCACAGTGTGAGTGCTACATTTTGAAAGCCCTTGCCTTCCAGAGTTGGGAATGTGGTGATATAAAGAGGTGAGCTTTTGTGAGATGATCAGGCCACAAGGGATTAAGGGAAGGTTTCATAAAGCATTTTCCTAGCTCATCCTTCCACCTTCCTTGGAGGCAGAGAGAAGCCTTCACTGAACAGTGGAACTTGCCCGCACCGTGATCTTGGACTCCCTGATCCACTCATGAGAGTGGCACCCCCATGACTAATCCCACACCAAACCCTGGAGGACCCACGGCTCAGCACACCAACCTTGGGCGACACAGCACATCCACACCATGACATTGCTCATTTCACTCATGACAGAGGATAATGTATATAGCTATACATTAACATATATTAGAATCTCTTTTCTGACTCATATAATGGTGAATATTTTTCGGTTTTTGGTAGATCTTGTGTTCCTCCAGGTTTATTTTTCTCCTGCCTGGCCGTGTTTGGGGGAGGCCTATTAAAGGGTTATGACTGACACAATCAAGTGGAGTCCTTGTCCTCTGGCAACAGCACCACTGGGAGCATTATCAGTGCCAGTGCTTCGGGGTACATTGCTCTCAGTGGAGGATGGGCAGCCTGCTCACGCCCAGCTCTGGTGGTGATAAGTGTGGCCTGCACTGTGGGCATGCAAGAACATGGCTTTCCCAAGGTTTACTGCTGCTTTGAGGGAATGGAGACACAGGACCAATTGCAGTTTCTCAGCAAAGCAAGGAAATCTGAGTTCAAGGCACAGTCATTCCTCCCAGTACCATGTTGGGGGCCACCATGGGCTGGCACCCAGGCAGCTGCCGGCTGGCTTTTCCCCCTTGATGTAGCTCTAGCTCAGTCTGTGCAGTGGGAGCCTTTGTCCTTAGGGCCCCATGTGCTGATGCTGTCTCTCCTGCACTCCGTGAAACAGCTATGTGACTTCAACACTCAGGGGTAAGTGTCTCGTAACAGCACAAGGACTGCCGTCTCTCAAGACAGGGAACATGAGTGAAGATCAACCATCTGGCCACATGGATGGCACGTATAGGGTGGCTTTTTACTGGTCATCCAGAGAAGAGAATCTGGCCCCAGCAAACGTTTCCCATGTCTCTAAAGCACACCCCATGCTGTAGATTCTCTCTCCCAAGTTTCTGGCCCTGCATTGGTCCTTTAAATGTCACATTTTGCCCAGGGCATATCTTAGACCATATGAAGGAGGCTCCATGGTGCACATTCCATTTAACACACCAGATCACCATCTTTGACCCCTTCCTAACTCCTTCATTTGCTGTGCAGCTAACCTTCCAAAATCCTGTTCTTGCTGCTTTTTCTTCCATTTTCCTCTTCGCCCTTCTTGGGTTGAGGCATGAGGACTGAAGCTGCAACAACCACATTGGATCAAAAGGATAGATACTATGTGCTGAGGATGGCAATGCACAAAGATAAAGGAAGCATAGGTTCCTGCTAGTTCTATAATGTTACCAAGCCTTCTCAGACTTACTATGTCTTTGAACTTCTTTTATGTGAGAAAATAAATCTTTGTGGGTTTTAAGTCATGGCCAATTTTGGTTTTCTGTTGCATGTTGCCAAATGTAAGCTAAACATATATATCAACAGTTTCTTTTGTCCTACTTTTATTTTGTTCTTGTCACCTCTAGAAGAGAAATATATATATTAATGATGACAGTCCACAGCCTTGGGTCACTTGTCTAGACTGCTGGTGCCACCAATGCTGTCGAAGCAAAAATGACGCTCATTATTTTATTTAAAAGCTTCAATAGTATCCCTGGCAACAGACTAAAAATCCCAGGCCCAAGAGACATTGGCATCTACCCAAAATAGGTAAGTACCACTCCTTACCTCCACCCTGTACCCCTCCTAGTGTCTTCTGCTTGAAAAATACGCATACAATCTTTTCATCTAAATTTCTGAAGTCACTGAAGTGTAGGAAAATAAGAACTTTAGTGGGATTCCTGGATGTTTTCAGGGAACTTTCGGCCTATTATTCACATCCCTTTTTTCCCTGGCCCACAACTTGTTAATATAAAAATAGTTCAAAGATACAAAAAAACTGAAATAATGTTACAATAACTAGTCATATCCTCATTACTGATATCCAATAGTTGTTAACATATTTGCTTTACCTGCCTATCTATATCTATATATCTATATCTATATCTATCTTGTTTCTAAAATGCTATAAATCCAGCTAAATTCTACCAAATCAGCTCCAAAATATGAGTCATCATGCTGATTTCTGTATATTTTTGGAAAGCCTTTAAGTAACATGGCCAACTCATTCTGATTGGCCCAGGACTTTCCCTCAAGTCAGTGCTGAGGATTCAGTCCCAGGGAAACAAGGTGATTGGTTAAAATCACCCTGACTTAATCTCCCTCCTAGGAAGCAGTTGACAATGTTTCCATTGTAGATTTGACAGCTTGTTGCATAGCTGTTAGGTGTAGGTGCTGGGGTGGGGCTGGTGATAGCCAGTTGACTGTAAAGTGGTCTTTGCTCTCCAGAGAGTTCGCACAATTCTCCATTATTTGCTACTGACATTAAAGGCAAATGCCTGTGATTTAGGATTGAAATTTCAGAGTCACAACAATTACAAGAAATGAGGGTAGTTTTACAAAGAGAGTAATCTGGGTCTCTAAAGATACTTTGTCTGATTGTGGAGGGATTTAGCTTTCTTCACTTTTCTAATAATGGTTTCTTGAACACAGAAAAAGCAGTGAGGAAAACAAGTTGTGAGCATAATTTTTTTTTTGTACTGTGGTGCTGGACAGGACTAGGGAGGTGGAGGAGGTGTCAAACCTAGGCCCTCAGCTTTTTAATGAACACTTCTACTTATGAGGCAGAAAAGCACTTTGCAGCAAATATGTCTTTGTGTTCCAGAATGCTGGGTGACTTCTAACCATTGAGACTAATTGACTTGGAGCCGCACACTGCTGCCCACATTGTTTACCAGGACAGCAGAGACATATCCTGAGGGAGAACTTCTGTTTTGTTTTGTTTATATATATATATAT
>NW_004624740.1:24676712-24722796 GCF_000247695.1 Heterocephalus glaber | reverse complement strand
TACCACAGTGATATGTGCGTACCCATGTTTATAGCAGCACAGTTTGTAATAGCTAAAGCTTGGAAACAGCCCAAGTGCCCGTCAACTGGTAACTGGATAAAGAAGATGTGGTTTTTTAATAAAATGGAGTACTACTCAGCCATAAAGAATGAGAAACTAGAGACATTTATAGCCAAATGAGTGCATATTGAGAGCATACTCTTAAGTGAAATAAATAGGACACACATGTGTAAATACCGAATAGTTTCTGTGGTGTGAGAAACTGAAAGTGCAAATAAGGATTAAAATGATTAAAATGAATAATTGATAATGTGAAATAGGAAGAAAAGGTCCAAAGGGGTAGGGAAAGTGGGAGGGGAAGGGGAAAGGAAAGAAGGGAAAAGAAAAATTATGAGAAAAAGAAAAAATAGAAACAAAGTCTTTGTAAATAGGGAAGAGTGGAGGGGTGAAGGGAAGGCAGGGAATGGGAAAAAATAAGAACCAAGATACATCATGTACAGGTACAAGTTCCCAACGATAAATGTAAATGTATTGTATACCTAAAATGTACCGATAAAAGAATTTAAGGGAGAAAAAAGAATCATTAGAAGGGGCCGGGGATTTAGCTCAGTGGTTCCACGGCCTGCCTCTCAAGTACAAGGTCCTGAGTTTGATCCCCGGTACCAAAAAAAAAGAGAAAAGAATCAATAGAAGACAAAATTTGTGAAATGTATGTGATATTGGGGTAAATGTTCAGGAAAAAAACTTGTACGTATCATACAGGAATGTTTTATTAGACATGGGAATTCACTAAATACTGCTGCTATTATATGTCAATAAGATAGACACTTGGCATTGATTTTGTAGTGACAATTATGAATTTGAAAATTGTAGCATTTATTCTTAGGCAGCTGGGATGGGAGAGAGATTTTAAAATCTAGCCTTTGCTTAGGATAAAATAAATGTCTTCAATAAAAATATCATAAAATGGGCCAGGGATTTAGCTCAGTGGTTCTGGCGCCTGCCTTGCAAGCGCAAGGTCCTGAGGTCGATCCCCAGTACCCAAAAAAAAATCATAAAATGATTTAACATTATAAGAAAAAATACTAGATATTTCCCAGAGATGGTGTGGATGGCATTGTCATTCCAAAACTGCCAAAATGTGTGGTATAAGTTTCTTTCTTCCCAAAGTCCCAGGCCCTTAGCTAGCTGCCCAAATTCTATTTTTTTCCCACCTCACTATCCCACCATTCCCAGCCACCCTCTTCTCCCTCTGGTGGCAGACAGACCCTAAGGCCAGTCTTAATGACCCATAGCCCTTCCTATCTGAGGTGAGCTGGACTTGTGACATGGTTCTCACCCATAGAATATGACAGAGGTGATAGGATGTGTTCCTTTGTTAGATTTTAATAAGGTGTTGGAGGTCATCATCATGACCACCTAAGATTCTGAGATGTCTAATCCTCCAAGGTAGCATATTGGTGAGAGAGACACTCCCACTGGCCTCAAAGAAGCAAGCTGCAGTCACAATGAACTCTCCTTGGGACAGGCCAACCTGCAGGAAACTGCAGCAGTCCTCGGGGAGCTGAGCACCTGAATCCTACATGCATAAGGAGCTGAATTCTGCTGATACTTACATAAGCTTGGACAAGGACCTTGAGGTCAGAAAGGACCATGCCTGGTGTCATCTTGACTGGTGCCTTGTGAGACTGTGTGCTGAGGACCTAGCCAATCTGTGCATGGATCATTGACCTAGGAAAACAGTGAGGTACTGGGTGGGTGTGGCTTCCAGCTGCTTAGTATGGATTAATATGGTGCACAGTGATACCCTGGCTCCATCTTTACTTATTTCATTTTTATCTTTGTGCAGGGAAAGGAAAGGATTTTTCTTAGGGTCCATGTTCCTGAGAAATCAGGGAGTGTGGTGCACACGTGCATCACAAGCAGACTGCAAGTCTCACTTAAACCAATCACTACTAAGTCATGCATTGTCTTGGTAAAATCCATTGACCGATAACCTTCAGAAGCCAGCAGACTGCTCTTTAATAGGGTGTGCATTTCTGCTTCCACGAACAAATGTCAGAAGACTCAACAGTGTTTGTCCACAAATCTGATGGTACCAGTTGTAAATGTAATTGTAAATGACATCTTGTAAATGACGTAGTCACATAGTACATAAACTGAAAGTCTGAAAATGGATTCTTTTTCCTCTGAGAAGAACAAGGGGTTCTATAAAGAAACTGTTGCTATGTTAAGTATATATAAAAGGAGAAAATATCAGAAATGTAGAAGAATTCTGCTCTGAGATTTCTTCACAAGTATTTTAAAATTTTGGTTCTCTATTCAGGCCTGTACAGTGCATGCCAGTCGCTTATGTAAGAAGAGATTGTGAGTTTGTGCGACTCATTCTTCTGACTCCTGGGAGAAAAACTCAAAGAAAGGTCTGTCCTTACAACGCAGTTAATGAATGAAGAGGAATATTTGAGCTGCACATGCAGTCGCTTATAATGCTTTCCCACTCTAATTGAGATTTTTAATTAATTGATTGTGTTAGATAAAAGGGCTTCTTCTGAATTTTAATTTTAACATTTTCCCCTCTGTCACAATAAGATTACAGAGTAGGCATTCTGTCTTTAAGCAAAGGAATGTTTTGAGCTCCCTGGCGGAAAGTATTTTAGGAAAAACTAAGGCCTTGTCATAAAGCTAAGTCTTGAGTTCTGCTGTTTCATCATAGAGCAGAAGCAAGCATAGCTGAAAAGGTAGATGAGAGTTTTGACAACAAAAGAGAGAAGCCATTGCCAGGTGGCTCTTGATATGTTTTCAAATGAATAACATCACAGAGTTGGAAGATACCGTTTTGCTGACCTTGACAAGGAATTGGCAACTAGTGGGAATTAATTCATAAAAAGTAAAAAATGAAGGACTTCTGGAGACAACTTTCCCCCTCCATCCCTCCTTCCCTTTGTCTTCCCAGTCTTTGTCCTACTTTTTAAATAAAGAGTTTAGGGCTGGGGATGTAGCTCAGTGATAGAGCACTTGTCTAGCATGCCTGAGGCCCTGAGTTTGATCCCCAGCACTATACTCACAAAATAAATAGTTTATAACCTATGTTTAAAAAGTAATGAGATCCCAGACCTATTTCTGATGGCCAGTGCAAACACATACAACAATTACATCCCTGGAACAAAGTCTGGACAACTGGTTTATCAGTGGGACAAGGCTATTTGACATTGGGACATTAACCTTGCCTTTTGGTATGGATTTATATAAAGAAATGATTATGACTGCTGCTTAGAGCATTAAGAATCTGAATTTGGGCACTGTCTGTGGGATACCTATAGTATTTCTAGGTCTATCTCCAAACATGCTTTGGAAGTGAGATACCTCTCTTCTGAAGGATTCTTCAAAATGCTGATCCAGGAAGCTGTTAGGAAGTGAGAAAAGAACATTATAGGGGATTTGCTTTTTTATGTAGACTGAATACAGAGGCTTCCCAGGCAACAGAATCATTTCCTTGGGCTCCACATTGTAGCCATTTTCTAACTCTGGTCCATCTCCAACAATGCACAGTGTCTATGAGGCCAAGGAAACCTGCCAATCTTGAGCCTGCATCTCCCTTCCTAGACCATGCTCCTAACATCAGACATGCAGAATTCCCTGCTAGATTGTTTCTGCTGGTGTCTGCCTCTGGGAGCTGTGCAAGCCTCTTCCTTGGGTCATCTTCTTCAGGGTCAACCATAATACCTGTGCTTCCTTTACTCAGAGGGGTGGCTGTCTGTAGGGTGGTGGGAAAGGGCTGGAATTAACGGCTACATTTGAACATAGAACTCCAAGCAGTCCAGGATTTCTAAATTCCAACCAGTACTTCTGGGTCTTTATGCAGGTGTGTTTATCATACACTAGAACAGAACATACATACAGTGGTATATTGGTTCCTGATCTTAATTTGTTCTATGATTTTGGGAAAGATGGCTGTGGTTGTATTTGTTGCCTGATGCAGAGTTTGCAAACAAAAACAGAATTTTCCCAAACGTTCCTGTTTGGAAACCAAATTATTTGCAAACAAAACCATTCATGAACCAAAGTACCACTGTACTTTATATAGCAGCTTGTTAACTTGATTTATAAGTTTCACATATGCTTTATTTTTAAATTGAGTGGTATATGAGTCCTCACTGCACTCTGTTCCGGTTGCTGCATATGGCTGCATTGCTGGGAAACATACAAATTAATGCAACTTCTATAGCCTAGAACAACTGTATACCCTTTGTTCAAAAGAACAACTATATGGCCTTTGGCTCAATCATTGCACTTTTGGAAATTCATTCCATAGATGAATTTATACCACTGCAAAGTAAAATCTATCCAATGCGGTACTGAAACAACAACTGAAAGCAACCCAAGGGTCCATTAATAAGGGGTTGGTTAAATGATTTAGAGCAGGGATGGCAAACCTTTTAGAGAACAAGTGCCAAACTGCAACCCAAAACCTACTTGTTTATTGCAAAGTGCCAAAAGTGCAATTAAACCTGAATACTGAGATTTTAGTTTAGGAAAAACAAACTCTACATTAACATATTTTGTCTTTAAAGAGAAACAAAATAACACACATGCTGGCATTGATTTAGAGCTTATATCTGAAATGGAATATTATGCAGATGTAAAAGCAGAAATGGCAGTACTCTGCGAACTACTGTGGAAAGATAGTTGACATTATTGTTGAGTACAGTAATAAGCTACAGAAAAACAGGAGAAAAACAAGAGTAGGAGTTCATATTTGCTTTAACTTGCAAAAAGAAAGATTGGAAAAAAATGAATAGAAATGATTACTTGTGTCCATTTGGGGGGTGGGAGCAAGATTTTAAATCTTTGTATGTAATTTTTATTTTGTAACTACATTAATGTGTTACCTATTAAGATAAAAATAATGATTTCCAAAATGTGTTTTATTTCATTCAATGGATCTTCCTGAGGTATATGACAGAATAAGAGGTACAACTCTAACCTATGCCTACAGCAATACCCCAGGAAACCAAGCTGTTCTCTACAGCAACCGACTCAGAAAGACAGCTCACCGTATATGGCAGACCAGCAGGAAGTCAGGCTGCTATGCCTAGCTACTGATCCAGGAAACCAAATGATAACCCTGTCACAGTGGGCTCCAAATAGCCAGTGAGATTAATAATGGACAGCTTCCCTAATTTTTGTCCCACTTTCTAATTTAGGACCAACCAAAGAAAACCAGACGTGCTGCCCTCAATAATTACACAGGAGGCCCCACTTGCAGTTCCACCTTCAGCTTTCCCTGGCCAGCAACCTCTGGTCAGTGCAAACCGGGAGCCTTCCTTTTTTGCACAATAAAGCCTCCCACTCCTCTGCCTGCTTGGGAGTCTGGCAAGTGCAGGTGACAGTGGCTGACTCCCTTGATAACATGTGTTAGTCGGCTTTCCTTCACTGTAACAATATACCTGAGACAATGCATGTAAAGGAAGAAAGGCTTGTTTTGGCTCACAGCTTCAGACATTTCAGTTCATGGTCACTTGGACCATGGTGGCACAGTCCATCACAGCAAGATGTATGGTAGAGCAGATCTGTTCACCTTATGGCCCCTGGGAAGCAGAAAGACAGGAAGGGCTGGGATCCAATAACCCCTCTTAGGCCATGTCCCCAATTACCTAAGCTCCTCTCACTAGGCCACACCCTGTAAAGATTCCACCACCTTAACAGCACCACATGTTGGGGACCAAGGTTGTAACACATGGGCCTTTGGGAGACACTGAGGACCCGAACTGCAGCATCGAGCAAGGTCTGATCGAGTAGTCTCTGCTGGTTCTCATTTGAGTGATCATCGCTTATTTTCACCATGGCCACAGCTTTTCAGATCTTCCTTATTCTCTATCTAACCCAAAGCTAAAAATGATTACTCAAAAATTCTTGTTTTTATTACTCACTTAATACATTTTTTTTGGTACTGGGGATCAAACTCAGGACCTTGCGCTTACAAGGCAGGTGTGGCACCACTGAGCTAAATCCCTGGCCCAAAATATTCAAATTTAAAGTGTTCTTAGGTAGAAAGGAGTAAACATATTGAATGCTGGGAGTGCATGTATCAATTCTTATAAAATCATTTTTTATAAAACATTTTTATTTATTTCCTTTAACACAATATAAATGATAAATATCTCACTCTTCTAACATGAATATCAGTTTAGTAGTATGAATTTCCAGAGCTGGTTATAGAATTCTAGAAGTTAGCATTTGAGGAAATAACTGGCTTGTCAGTCAATGCCTTTCAGGTGAAGCATCTGTCACTTAGCTAAGTGCTACATACGGCTGCAGTTTCCGGCTTTACCACCAGATGGTGCCAATACCTCCCTTAGTGGTTTTGCCAAATTGCTTTGCTGCCTTCTCTAGTGGTTTTTGAGAGATACTGAAAAGACTGGTTACTTATGGTCTTAACCAAGTTGAAGTTTTTATTATGAATTCAGCTTTAGATGTAGTTAAAAACGTGTACAAGTGTATACCATCTTTCAGAACAAAGTACGCCAAAGAACTAAGCAGCCTAAAAGGAATGGAGAGCTATTTATCTCCTGTAACTAGCTTACTTAATATTTAATTTATTCAACTCTCAAAAACTGGTCTGCACAAGTTAGATCTTTCAAAATTTCGATTTGCTTGCCATCTGCTGCACTATAGCCTCAGCATTTAATATTTAAACTTGCTGTGGAGCTGCACACCCCATTGCTCTCACTAGCTCATCAGAATGCTTCCTCTCTTGGGCAGTCTGCACCTCTGCTGGAGGAAAAGCGGAAGTCACTGCTCCACAGCGGAAGTCACTCCTTCCTCTGCCTGGCTTTCCTCATGCCTCTGAGAAGGGCTGCTGCAGCGTGGTCACACCCTTGCTCTCTCTTTCTTGACAATGCTGATCTGGCCTATGGTGTCTGTGAGCGTAGCTGTAGCTTTTCCTCCTTAAACGTTGTGTTCTTGAGACTCAAGAGCTCTCTGGAAGCGGCAAAATGCTTTGCTCAGAAACTGTGTTTGTTTTTTGGAAGATGACCCCAAGCTCACGGGTTTCACGGAATACACTCAAAACCAGCGTGTCCATTCCTGTAGACTGAACATAAATGAAAACCCGGCACAGGAATTCCCAGTGTGCAATGAACCTGAGATAGGGAATTTATGAGTTAGTAATGCAATAAGGGTGTCATATAGGCTAATTCTTTATCTGAAAATCTTGAGGCCAGATATGCTTCAGAATCCAGAATGGTTTTCTTTTCAGGATGTTTTGATTTATAAAGGTGATGTGGTGTACATGATTCATATTATGTGACATGCCAAATGGTGAAAGTGGGCAACTATGATCAAACCATTAATTTTTCTGCAGGGAAATATTAAATTCACATTAAATAGGATAAATAAAGACTAAATGGCCGTAGGTTGGGTCAGTTTTTTTTTTGTTGTTCTTCCTTCTTTTTTTATACATGTTTGCAATACATAATATTTATATTCCTTGCATGAAGTTGATACACATACATAACATACTTTAATTCCTTTTTTCATTTCCTTTCCCTTTTTTCCCCTCTAGGTTTTGAATCCAAATGATTTATGAAATAAATCTGGTTGTTAGAGCTTTTTGGATTTTGAGAGCATAGATAAGTGTTTTGGACCTATAAAGGGTGTTTTATGTGTGTTAGTTCATTTAATCCTCATGGAAATTCTATAAATATAAAAATATAAGACTATGGAAAATCTGAGGGTCAGAGTGGTTAAGTTACTTTCTTACAGTCACACAGCAGAGCCAACAATCAAACCATGGCCTGATTCTAAATGGCTTGTAACATTAAAAAAAATGTTTTTCTAGGATGCTAAGAACACTTTGACTTCCTTGACAACATTTGGCTTTTTACTCATGTGCTACACTATTCTTTATTTTCTTTGTGGTCTGTGAGAAAGAATATGATCCAGCCTGGTGTGGTGATACATGCCTGTGATCCTAGCCCTTATGCTGAGGAGGCTGAGGCAGGAGGATGTAATTGAAGGCCAGCCTGGGAAATTTCGTGAAATCAAGGCCAGCCTGGACTGCATAATGAGACCCTATCTCTAAAAAACAAAATAAAAGAAAGAAAGGCTGTGGTTGGCACAGTGAGCCATTTCACCCAGATGCAAGGAGGGAAGCCCCTGGCTGGTGCATTCGCCCAGCAGCCAGGCCTGGCTGGAAGGAGTAGGACTGCCGTGCTGAAGGGCATAGTCAGCACTCCAAATGTCAGATGTCCCAGTGGCTGGAGATGCCTGCTGTGCGCTTGCTCTGCACAGCTAATCAGCCTTGGTGTTGTCTGCAGGGTAATCTGCCATCTAATTAACGTCTCCTGCCCTTTTCTGCAAACTGCAAGGGGATTCTGCTCCTTTGAATGAGGAAAGACAGGAGTCACTTGGCTTAATAAATTTGTCAGCCAGCCTGGGAAGAACTGTTGGCTTCATTTTGTACATTTTCTTAGGATGGGGATGAATTAAAATAGCTGTATTCAAAAGTTGTGCTTTCAAGGTAATTCATGAACCGTGTTCCATTTTTACATCCTAATTATCCTTCTTTCCTTTATATCTTTCCATCTGCCAAATTATAGTACTATTTATAATTGAAAGCTTAGGAAAAAAAGCACAAGCTTTTTTCTTCTGTTTCTTTCCTGTAATGAAATCACTAATTTAGCAAAACCATGGACACAAAACTCTTTTTATATGCCTGTTAAAACATTGCAGGTCACAATCAACGAGGTAACATTTTAAAGGACTCTCCCAACAAACCTTCTGTATTTGTTTTTTGGTTATTTTTTGGGTACCGGGAATCGAACTCGGGTCCTTCTGCTTGCGAGGCAGGCAGCAGAACCACTGAGCTAAATCCCTGGCCCAACCTTCTGTAAATGAAATTTCAACATTTAAAAAAACAATTTATTTGTAGGAATATATATATATATATCAATCAATATGTCATTCTTTTCCATATTTTGTGTTTTGTTTTCAGTTTTTCGGTACATGTTTGCTGTACATAGTACATTGTGAGCACTTGGAACATGCACATGGCATATTTTAATTTATTTTTCGCACCCCTCTCCTCCCCTCTGCCCTCTCTCCCTTCATCTAGTGGTCCCTTTCCCATTTGCAGAAGATCTATCTTCCTATTTCCTTTTATCCCTCTTTTATTTTGCTCTTTCATTTGTTTATACTTTTGATTTCTCATATAAGAGAAACCACACAGTATTTAACTTGTGTGTCTGATTTATTTCACTTAACATTATGGTTTCAAAGTGCATCAATATGTCATTCTTAAGATGCTTAAAAAATCCCCTGTTGCTGAGCTGGGGATGGTGGTGAATGCTAATAATCCCAACACTCAGGAAGCTGAGGCAGGAGGATCTTGGTTCTTATTTTTCACCCTTGCCCAGCCCTCCCTTCAACCCCTCCATCCCTCCCTATTTACAAAGGCTTTGTTTCCAGTTTTTCATTTTCTCATATTAATTCCATTCCCTTCTTTCCCCTATCCCTCCCACTTCCCCTTCCCCTTTGCCCCTTTTCTTCCTATTTCACATTATTTATTATACCTTTTAGTCCTTATTTACACTTTCAGTTTCTCACACCAGAGAAACTATTTGGTATTTACACATGTGTGTCCTGTTTATTTCACTTAAGAGTATCGTGAAGCAGGAGGATCTGGACTTTGGGCTGCCTGGGCTCCACAGTGACTTCAAAGCCAGCCTGGATTACAGTGAAGCCCTATCTCAAAAACAAAAACCAAACAAAAATAAAAAACAAACAAGCAAAAACCCAAGCCAAATCAAAATATCCCCATTCATTAATTTTTTATGAAGGTGAATGGCAGACATTCTTACATTCACACATACAGCTTCCCATCTGCTGATAATATTTATATGCAATAAAATACACAAATGATAAGTGTTCTGTCCCTTGGGTTCTGAGGAATGCGTGCCTCCATGTAGCTCAAATCCTTCTAGATGGTTCTACTACTCCAGAAAGTTCTTTCATTTCCTCTCCACCCCTGTTCCCCACAAACACTTTTCTGATGTTCAACACAGATCTATTTTGCCTGTTCTCAAATATATGTTTACTCATCATAATGTTGAGACTCATTTATATTGTGTGTAGTTCCTTTCATACTGCTGAGTAGTATTTCACTTGCTCATCTGTTCTCCATTTGATGGGCATCTGATCCATTTCCAGGTTTTAGCTTTTATGGCTAAAGTTGCTGTGCATGTTCTTGTACAAATCTTTATGTAGACACATGCTGGTCAATACTTAGGTCTGAACTTGCTGGGTCATAGGGAAGAGTTATAATTAGTTTTATAGGAAACTTTTGAAAAGTGCTTATAGGAGCCTGGAGGATGGCTTTGATCTCCACCTTCTACCAAAGTGCTTACAAGTGAGGGCTTCAGTTGCTCTACACCTTTGTCAGTATTTTGCTCTACATCTTGTTGCTGTCAGTCTTTTCATTTTTAGCCATTTCAGTGGGTGACTAGTAGTATCTCATTATGATTTAATTTGCATTTATTTACCTGATAGCTAATAATGTGAGCACTTTTTATGTGTTTACTTGTCATTTATATATCATTTCTTGGGTGATGTGTATGTTCAAATCTTGCTCATTAAAAAATTGGGTTATCTTTGTATTATTGAGTTATAAAAGTTCTTTAAATATTTTGAAATAACTGTCAGATTTATATTTTGTGAATATTTTCTCCCAGTGTGTAGTATTTTTGGCTGAGCAGAAGTTTATAAATTTTTTCAATTTAGTAGAATGTCAATTCTTTCTGAAGTCTAATTTATCAATCCTTTCATGTTTGGTTATTGTTCTTATCTTATCTGGGAAACTCTATCCATTCCCAAATAGTGAAGGTGTTTTCTTCTGGAACTTTTTCAGTTGTTAGCTTTCATAGAAATTTTCAGTCATCATTGCTTTAGGTATTTCTTCAATTCTGTTCTCTTTCTTCTCCTTCTTGAATCACCATTAATACATATGTTACACTTTTTGTAGTTATCCTATGATTCTTGGATTCTCTGTTCCAAATTTTTCTTTTTTTCTTTCTGTTTTTCAGTTTTGGAAGTTTCTAATTATCTATCCTCAAGCCCCAACATCCTTTCCTCAGGGCTGTCTAGTTTATTGAGCCCCATCAAAGGCATTCTTTCTTTTTATTACATGTTTTCATTGTTATGTGTCCTTTTGATTATTTTTTATAATTCTTCTTTCTCTGCTTGCATTAATCATCTGTCTACTTTTTCTATCCAAGCCTTTAGCACACTAATCATAGTTATTTTGAATTACCAGTGTGATGATTCTGATATCTTTATCTTATCCAACAATGGGTGGAGGGTTGCTCTATCTTCTCCAACTGTGTTTCTCTGACTTAATATGCCTGGTTGTCATACATGATATACCCAGTCCTTTTTCTCTATGTTTCTGCTAATGGGTTTCTATGTCAGTAAGTTGAGTTTCTCTGTATGTTCCTGTCTGCTTCTAATTTGTGGTTTTTCTTTTGGTCTCAATTTTGTGAAAGATCTAAAAAGAGTAGTTGATTTTCAGTCTGTTCAGCTTTTTACTTATTGTTAGGATGAAGTGATGACTTTCAAACTCCTTACATGCTTGATCAGAAAACAATTCTAGTATAGTTTTAAATTACATTTATGTAATTATAAGTGAAGTTGAAAACATCTGTTATTTTTTATATGTAAGGAGTATTTGATTGTATTTTCTGTGAACTTAGCTGATTTGTGCTCTCTGCCAATTAAAAAATTTATTTTCAAGTCTTGTCCTTGATTTTCAAGAACTCTTTCTATCATGGGGAGATTAACTCTCTGCCTATGAGATAATTTTCATTTTCCATCCTTTTGCCATTTGTCTTTTAACTCCATTTATGGTAGCTTTTTTTTTTTTTTTTTTTTTTTTTGCCTTCCAAACACTTTTAAGAAGGAAATTTGTTGATTCTTAAAAGGTTTCTGTATGGTAATTCCTTAAAAAACTAAAAATAGAAATTCCTTTCAACTCAGCTATTCCCCTTCTAGGTATCCTTCTGAGAAAGTTAAAGACATCATATCACATTGATATATGTATATGCATGTTTATAGCAGCACAACTCATAAGAAGGAAATCATGAAGTAGTCCATATATCCATTGACAGATAAATAGGTAAAGAAAATGGGGCATTTAGCCAGGCATGGTGGTGCACATTTACAATTCTAGCACTCAAGACACTGAGGCAGGAGGATTGTTGTGAATTCAAAGACAGCCTGGGCTACATAGTGAGTTCAAGGCCAGCATGAACTACAGAATGAGATTCTGTCTCAAAAAAAAAAAAATTTATACACAGTAGAGTACTACTACCCTGCCATAAAGAAGGATAAATTGGAGTCATTTGTAAGAAAATAGATGCTCCTTGAGATCATAATGTAAAGTAAAATAAATCAGAGGCACAAGCTTAAATATTGCATGGCTTCTCTTATATGAGAATACCAAAGTATAAATAAATTAAAGAGCAAATAAAAGATAATCAGCCAACCAAAATAGAAACAAAGTTACTCTTAGAGATGTTTGCTTCAGGCATTGTGTTCCTAATGCCTTGATAAGCTTGCTTACCAGGCCATCCTGTTCTTTTCCTTTCCTCTGACCAAAACTCCTACACAAATGTTTTTCTTATGCACATTTGTTCTCTTGTTTCTCATGGTTTTCATGAGAAAACCAAAGTATAAATAAATTAAGGGGCAAAGTAAAAGATAGACAATAGGAAACAGGAGGATAGATCTCTTGCAAATGGGAAGAGGACCAAGAGATGGAGGGAAGGGGGAAGAAGCAGAAGTAAAAAGAGTTAAGATGTGTCATAAAAGGGTGGGGGTTTCTCAGATCAGTGCTGTTTTCCTTAGACATTCTCATGCCGATGAGTCTCAATGAAGCAGTCCCTCTGGGTCTCTTGGAGTTTAAGCTGAATTTAAACACTGAGTAATTTTTCATCCTCTGCTCTGCCATGGTCACACCCTGTGACAATGTGCGTGTACCAACTCCACACAATGAATGCAGTCATTATGTACTACAAACATACTAATAAAATTTTTAAAAATTGAAAAATGATTTCTGGGTTCTGAATCTCTGAAGAGTCTAAAACAGTTTGGAGATGCATGAAGCTAAAGAAGAATTATTTCATCATTGTCATCATCATCATCATCATCATCATCATCATCATCATCATCATCATCACTTGAAACACCATAGTTGACACAGCCACTTCTGTCTCCTGAGGGAGTAGATGTCTCCAGAGTAGATCTTTTTTATTTTTGCAAACTCCCCTAGCAAATCATGTAATGTGTGAAGATAGACCTCAGAGAAGCAAAGCAGAAAGAAGAAAAAACAATCTATTTTGCACAGTGAAATAAAAGTGTATCTCTTCCCAGGAGCACCTGGGGTATAGGGGAGCTGAGGGAGAGGAGGAGAAATGAGCTCTTTGGTCTTACACCTCAGTCTAAGCACAAATCCTCTCTCAGACACATAGCTACCACCCCAAACTTTCCCATATCCGTTTAAAAAATTTTTTTTGCTGAATTAAAGCAGCAGAATGTGAAACAAGTTCAGTGTCATTTCCTTCAAGGATTAACTTATCCTTCTGGACTTAAGATACTAAACAAGCAATACCTGGCTGAATGCTGCTGGAGAATTCTGTACCCAAGAAATTTCAAATTTCAACAAGGGTCCCACCCATCTGCAATAATGACTGTGCCAGGAGGTACACACGTAGAACCTCCTCTTTCTCTTCTTGGCTACAGTCTGTGAGAATGGGAGCTGGTTCTTCTCTGCCATTTGTTGACCTGTAGTCTTTTCTTTTTCTTTCCAAGGAGACTAAATTCCACACTGATATCATTAAAGCCCTCTGCAGAGTTCTTCTGAGTCCCTTCATGATAGGTGGGTGTGCCTTTAGATTGATGTTGACATTTCCTGGAATGCTGGTGGTGTCTGATTTCTGAGAATTGACTTCATTCTCAGAGTAGTTGTAGCAACAAAAGAACCTTGCCGTCTTCAAGGAGCTGGAATGGACTTAACAGTCAGGACCTGAGGCCTGGAGCCAGCCAGCCTGGCTTCAAAGCTTCTGATTCATCATTTAGGAGATATTCGGTCTTAGTCAAGTGACCTCATTATACTTAGCTCCATTTTCCTGTCATCCAAGAGGAGGACCATGCAGACTGATTGTGTATGGCCATGGGCATTAAGGGAGGTGACACACACCCTGTTCTTATTTTTTAGCCCTTTGCCAGCATCTGCTCTTGTTAATGCTTGCAGCAGTGCTGGAGGACAGGGAATCTTGCTCCCATTTACAAAGGATGTAATGGAGATCCCAGGAACTTAAGCCTTCTAAATCTGGTGGCATCTTGAGTTTCCCACTGATCATGTTTTGGGGTGTGCCCCAGCTCCAGAAGTCTGTAGGACAGAGTTTTATTCTTTCCATGAATCTCAGACAAGCCTGAAGTCTCATTTATTCATCAAAGCCCTATGGATCCCTGACCAGGTCTCTCCATGTCTTGGCTTTGGCTTGTATTTGCCAAGCTATAATATGGGAATCACTGGGAAAATATTAACTCTGGGGCCATCCTGAGCTGGGTAAAGCATGCACATTGCCCCAGTGTCTGCAGTGGCATGGGGCTGGACAGATCATGGAAGTCCTTGGTGTGTCCTCTCAGCCATAGGCTAATTGAACAGAGCTCTGTCAACCCAGAGTCACATTTTCAGGCCCTGGGTCCTATAAATGGTTGATATAATTAATTAAAAACAAAGAACCCAGCCAACAGCGCAATGCCCCAAGAAATGCTTAGCAACCTCTATGTAGGCTCTTTATCTCTCCTCTCATTTCCATCCATCCAAGAGCTTTGGAAAATTAATCCCCTTTAATGACAGATTCACAGTCATGAGGCCATTATTTTTTGATACTGTGGTTTAAAGAAGTGACCCAGAAAACAGGCTTTAAAAGCAACCTCTCCCCACCCGCTTTCACTCCATGCAAAGGACCAGATTAAAAGAGCCCAAGCTTCCATGAATATTTATGCTGGAACCTCTGCCAAATCAGATTAAGGGAGTTCATCCCACTGGGCAAACACGGATTCTGTACTCAGATTTAACGAGGAGCTGACATGTGAATAGTAGATTGTTGCATCTGTTCATCAGGAAACCCCAGAGCACGGTGAAGGCGTACCCAGTATCTGGGGACTTGGGAGAGAGGCTGCCTTGGTCAAGTTCAGACCAGGACAGCTGTGGGTCCTAAAGGCTTTGTGCTTTGCACCAGAGATGAGAAGTGGGACTCTTGTCTTAAGATGCCCTGGAAACCCTGCTCCTGACATGGCCAGTGAACACTGAGACAGACTCACTCCTTAGCAGCATCCTGGGCCTCCCTAGGATGTGTGGCCACTGGGTGTCAGGAGGGCAAGGCCCAGAGAAATCATGGGGCAGGATGCTGGGAAAAGGCAGGGCTGAGCCTGCCTCTCCATTGCAGCTCCCCTTCCCGTCCCTTCCAGGAAACAGTAGTTCACACTCAGATTGTGGGGTTTACCTGCTCCAAATCTCGTCCCCCAGGGCATGTGGGCTTCTCTGTCACGCACCCCCTTGGCTTCTAGAGAGGCCTAGGGACCCTTCTTAGCCTAACATTTTATTTTAATTTATTTATATTTTTGGTATCGGGGATCAAACTCAGGTCCTTGCGCTTGTGCAGCAGGTGGTGAAACCGTTGAGCTAAATCCTCGGCCCTAGCCTAACATTTTGAATGTGAAAAAAATACAGGGTCACAAAGAAAATCAACACTATTCAAATCAAATATAAAAATATTAAACATGTTTTGAGATAGTTAGACATGGGCCTACGTACTCTATGTCTATTTTTTTTCCAGTCCCAGCGGTTTAACCCAGGGGCACTCTGCCCCCAAGTGACATTTCACCCCTAGCCCCTTTTTCCTTTATTGCAGGACTGTGGATTGAATACAGGGCCTTCATACTGAGCTATATCCCCAGCCTTTTCTTTAATTTTTAATTTTGTGGCAGGGTCTTCTTAAGTCACTAAGTTGTTCAGGCTGGGTTTGAACTTGCAATCTTTCTGCCTCAGCCTCTCAAGCAGCTGGGATTCCAGGTGTGCACCACATGCCCAGACACGAGCTTTTTTGGGGGGGGATATATTAAATTATAAGATCCAATAGAGGCTCTAATAACTGTGTAATGACCATAAATGAGCATAAATTGTATTTCAAGATACAATAGATCGTCATTACTTGTGACTTTGTATGCTTGCTAACACTGTTTCATAACCTCGAAGTTAATACTGGTGGTGCTTGTGCCATTATGGTCACACTGAACAGTGCAGGTGTTGAGCTCTCCACCTGCCGGTTCCTGGTTGAGAATGACCAAAGCCCTGCTCCGCCATCTTGTTTCAGCTCCTCACTTCAATGAGTCATTGTCAGGCCATAAGTTCATGTTTTGTTTGGGTGATGACATTGTTTACAATGTTCCCAAGCATAGTGCTGAAATGCTGTCTAGTGTCCTTCATCAGGGCTGTTCTGTGCCTTAAAGAGAAAAGACATGTTGGAGAAGCTTCACTAAAGTATGAGTTACAGCGTTGTTGGTTGTGAGCTCTGTGTTGATGAATTTTACATCTTAAGCACGGTGCCTCACGTGAAACAAAATTGTGCACGGACTGGTTGCAAAACGTTGGGATGCATCTGACATCACAACCTGACCCAGGAGCTGTGTGTTTGCTTATCTAGGGTTCAGGATGACTGTATCAAACATGTCCACTACGGATATCCATCTTAGCCCAGTGCAGTGGCACACGTCTGTAATGCAGGACTTTATGGGGCTGAGGCAGGAGGATCGAAAGTTTGAGCCCACCCTGGGCTCCTTAGCAACTTAGTGAGACCCTGTCTCAAAATAAAAACTAAAAGAAGTACCAAAGCTCTATCTCAGCGCAGAAGCCCTAGGTATAATCCCCAGTACCAAAAATAAATAAATAAATAAACAAATAAATAAATAAAATAGATAAATACAATTTTCAAAGTGGCTGTCTCTGGAACAAGTGCAATACAATGGGAAACTATTCACGACAAAACCCTAACTCAGATGTGTTTTGTTGCCTGCATTCAAGTTGAGAGGACGTGCTAATTTTTTCCCCAATCCCATTTGTAAGCACTCTTAGCTCTATGGGTCCCCACTTCTCCAAGCAGGATTGAATCAGAGAGAGGGTGGGATGGGGAGGCCAGTGCAGATTTCCGGCGGACGAACGTCCTGCTGCCTATGCACCTGTACCAGTCCTGCAGAGAGACTTTGAATGAGCTGCTTTTGCTGGGGGTCTTGAAATTTTTTTTTCCACCAGGGCCTCCTGAGCCCAAAAGGCCCTTCACCAGGTGACAACTGGCCCAGGTGAGTGGAAACAGAGGTCCTAGATGATCATGCACAGCCAAAAAGCTGAGCTCCAGCTCAACAGTGAAGGTCAGGACAGGTCTTTCCTCTGATAACAGGAAAAGCAAACTATAGCAGAGTCCTGGGGCGTTTAGATGAAGATCACATGGGAGCCTGAAGTCTCCCCCTAGGGCTACCCAGAGAGGAAAGCAGCCCTCAGCCCCTAAGTTTTCTTATTCTTCTTACCTCAAGGAATGGTAATTCAACGGGTCTAATTAAAATGTGTCAAAAAAGAGGCTAATTATTTGCTTTGGTTTGTTTGTTGCTTTCCTGAGACAGAGTCTCACTTTGTAGTCTGGCTGGCCTTAAAAGTTGGCATGAAGCCCAGGCTGGTCTCCAACTAGTGATCCTCCTGCTTCAGTCTCCTTTTTTGTTTTTAAATGGCAAAAAATAATAAAGTATGAGCTGGAAAGGACAATTAACTTTTCCTCATTCCCTCCTTCCCTCCCTCCCTCCCTTCCTTCCTTCCCCCTTCCCTTCCTTGCTCCCCCCTCCCCCCTCCCCATGGCAGGCTAGGTATTGCTGTAGAGGCTATGTCCCAGGACTGAAAATGCCCACCCAGGTTCCTGCCTCTGGAGTTTCACTTCCAGTTCTGGACTTCTCACCAGAGCTCTCTAATCCAGGAATGGAGAAATAGTGGGGAGATGTGTGGCTACCACCCAGGAAGGCCCTGCAGGTGTCTATCGTGGAGCAGCACTCATTCACCATGACTCAGAAAAACTCAAGGCTTAAGACCACAGCTCAGGGGACACTGGCACAGAAGTACAGGGTAGGAGTTGTCCCTCACAGAGAGCCTGTGGATTCCTGATGCCCAGAAGTGACAGGAAGCCCCGGGAACACATGTATCTGCAGATGGTTCCCAGCACATGGAGGAGGACTTGGTCAAATCTCACAGAAGGAACCCATCTGGGCAGGCCTGGAGTGGAGAAATTTAGAACAGACCTAGATGTGCCTGGTCCATAGGTACCCGTTTCCTAGGTCTGGATGTTAAATGTGCCCCCCCCAAGCCTATGCATTTAAGGCTTGGTGCCCAGGGTGGTACTCTTGGAAGATGATGGGAGCTTTGAGAGGCAGGACTTAGTGAGGGTTTTTTTGGAGGGGGTGCGCTGGGATAGAGCCCAGGAACTCACACATGCTAGCAAGTGCTCACCACTGAGCTACATCCCTTTTATTTTTTGAGACAGAGTCTCATAAAGCTGGGCAGGTTGGCCTCAAACTCATGATCCTCCTGGCTCAGCTTCAGAAGTACAGTAGCTGGGTTACAGGCATGCACCACTGTACCTGGCCCTAGAGGGAGGTCTTTGGGTCATTGCTAACATGCTCCTGAGGTCCCTTCTCTTTTCATGCTTTTGCTTCTTGGCCATGAGGTAAGTGGTTTTCTCTGCCATGTTTTCCTGCTGTTATGTGTTCACCACAGGCCCACAGCAAAGATGGGAGCAACCAGTCATGGGCTAAAACTTCCAAAATCAGGGCCTAAATAGGCCTTTTCTCTTTATAAGTTAATGATCACAGGCATTTTGTTATAGTGCAGAGAGCTGATTACTACAAGGTTAAATGATTCCCCAAGGCGGGGGTGGGGGAGTGGGTAGTGAAGCCCTAAGAGAATTTCAACAGGTTTTCTTAGAAGTGGGAGGGACACAGATGACACCTACATGACGAAAGGAGCTGGTCAGGCCCGGGAACCTGTGTAAGAGTTGGCCCATGGTACCCAAGAATTTCATCCCTGCAGATTCAGTCTACTAGGCAGTTAGGCCTGTGATGCTTATTTCAGTACTGAACACACTCAGACATTTTTCTTGTCATTGTTCCCTAAATAATATGGTATGAACTACTTATATAGCATTTATATTGTGTTGGGTATTATAAGTCATCCAGACATGATTCAAAATAATGGAGGAAGTGCACAGGTTGTTTGCCAAGATGACACCATTTTGTACAAGGGACTTGGAGCATCTGAGGATTGTGGTATCCACAGTTTGTCCTAGAACCAAATCCCTGCAGATCCAGAGAAACAATTGCACATTCATATCCACATTGGACTTTAACATTGAGGCAGATTTGGGTGTAGTGGTTTATTTGGAAAGAAATTCTGGGAAGCAGGATTCAGGACTCAGGGCACTGAGATGAGGGGAGGAAGTGAGCAGAGAGGGCTGATCCTGTAGGGCTCCTGAGAGGTACACAGAGTGATCCCCAAACTGACTGCTAATGGAGGAGCCTGGTCCTACACAGAGTGACTGCTGAACCTGTAGCCACCTTCAGAAGCAGGTAAGGAGGGAGGCACACAGATAAGGATGGTGTTTAACAGAATTCTTGTGCTTATACAGACAGAAACCTGCACCAGTACAGTAGTTCCTTGGTATGTATAGAAATGGTTCCAGAATAAGACGCTCAAGTCCCTTGTATGAAATGGTGCTGTATTTGCATTTAACCAACATCCTGCTATCTACTTTTTATTATTTATTTATTTTTTTGGTACTGGGGATCGAACTAGGGACCTGGCGCTTCCGAGGCAGGAGGTGGAACCACTGAGCTAAATCCCCGGCCCCCCTGCTGTATACTTTAAGTCATCTCTACATTATTTATCATGTTGGTCAGTTTTCCATTACTACAGAAAGTATCCAAGAGAATCAACTCAAAGAGCAGAAGGGTTTATTTTGGAGGTTCTAATCCATGAGCAACTGGCCCCATTGCTCTGGTCCTGGCAGGTGCATGTGGTGGAGGAGGGCCATTCATTTCATGGCCGAGTGCAAAAGAGAGGAGGAATAGGCAGGGGACCCGCAATTCCCACCGAAGGCACAGCCAGCAACCTCAGCCTTCCTACCAGGCCCCACACAGTTCTCACCTCCTCCCAGTAACATGAAGCAGAAGACTAAGCCTTTAACACATGCACCCTTTGGAGACCCAAAATATTCTTATGCAATGTAAATGCCATGCAAATAGTGGTTGTACCGCATTGTTTCAGAAATAATGACAGATATAGCTGTATGAAAGACTTTTCTTTCTCTCTGTTTTTTTTTTTTTTGGTCCTGGGAATTGAACTAGGAACCTTGAGCTTGTGAGACAGGTGGCGGAACCACTGAGCTAAATCCCTGGCCCAGGCTGTACATGTTCAGTATGGGTGAGGGTTTTTTTTCAAATATTTTTGAACTGCAGCTGTTTGAATTCACAGGTATGGACTGGTGATATAGAGGGCCTATTAAACTACAAAACACAGTGGGTCTTTAATAGCTGGCTTCCAAAGGAAATTTGAAGCTGGGCATATTGGGCTATACCTGTAATATCAGCACTTGGGAGGCTGAGGCAGGAGGATCGAGTTTGAGGCCAGCCTGGGATACATACTGAAGCTCTCTCTCAAAAAATAAAAACAAAAACCAAATCAAAACAACAGCCAAAGGATATTTGATAGAGGTCTACCCATGATGACAACAATCCTAAAAATTTACACAACTTCACGAGTCATGATTTGTGTAGCTGAAAGAAAGGCTTTTCAACTATCAATAAGAAGCAACAAATTTTATTTTTTAATTCTTTCTACAGGCAATGATATCACAAAATCATTGTTGCAAGGAAGAAGCAATCAGATTATGCAGGTAAAGAATATACGAAAAACTTTTAAAGAAAAAAACGGTCATTTCTATGGACTTTGCAGGCTTATGGTATTCGCTGACTTTAAAGGTTTGCAATTAGCTATGCATTCTTTTCTCCTTGTAAATAACTATTCCAGTTTGTACCTAATTTTGCATTTACAGTTTTGTGTTCTGTTTTGAAAGTGGATGCACGGAACCTGGGATGTCCCTGGCTCGTGAGAGTCCTTGGCAGGCCTTCTAGGCAGAGCCCCAGCTTGCCTGGCCATCCTGAAGCCTCCCTCACTGGTGTGTGTGTGAGTGTGTCTGGGACACCAGGACCCCATGTAAATGGCTGAGCCTTGAAGGGTGGCATCTGTGTTTTGAGAAGCTCCTTTAATAACAATTAACCATTGAAGGGCGCAGATATGCCCTTGCCTGGAATGGTCCTCAAAGTCTCCTATTAAAGGTTATTTCAGGGGCAGCTGGCAGGAAATTGATCCCGGAAGCATAAAGCATCTCATTGCCATTCAGCTGTGCTGTGAATCAAGAGCGGAGTGCTTTGCAAAGGTGGTAGGAAGGGATCCTGTGGTCCCTGACAGCAGCCTCCAGGGTGGGCTGCATTTGTCCGGGTTTGTGCTGCCCAGGGGAGCTGCTCAGTGCCCCCCCTGGTCTCCAAACACCTGGTCAATCTGGGAATTAAATGGATTCTCCTTTCCCAGGACCTGGGGCCACTGGCGCTGCATCTTCTTCCAGAAAATGTCTGTCAACAGCAATGAAGCCACCTGCAAGAGATAGCCCAATGGGTGAGGAAAAGGGAGATTAGTGAGAGTGAAGACTTGCTAGGCCATGCTTTCCACAACAGCTGGAATCGAGCATCGTCTCCATGAGCCCTGCCTGTCTCATTTCTCTGTGATTCCCTTCCCTTGACATGGAGTGGGGGTGCGCCTGTCACTCTGTCCTAACCAATATAGGTGGTGGGGAACAGATGTCACTTCAGCGATTCTGCCGCATTATGGGGGCTTGGCTTCACCAGCGGAGACTCGTTGCTGGGCTGATGGAAAGCCCCATGTCACCGTGCTGAGGGTAACTTCCCACTGACATCCAGAAACAAGCTGGGACCTCCGTCCTATAGACTCAAGGGAATGAATCTGTCCACCACCCAAGTGAGTCTGAACTCATTTCTACCCCAGCGGAGTCTCCGGATGAGGACACAGCCTGGATGAATGACCTCGAGTTTGGTTTTGTGAGATTTAATGAAGCTCTGACCCATAGAAATGGCAAGAGGATCAATATGAATTATTTTCAGTTGCTAAATTTGCAATAAGTTGTTGCTTGGGCTTAAATAACATGTGCACTTTCTTAGGAATCCTCTTCTGCATTATTTGTGGACAGCTGCCTCTGGCTGGAGCTGAAGGGTTTGGGGAGAATGTGACGAATCCTTCCCTTGAGGAACTTGCACATCTGCCCAGTGAGGCCACCAAACCCCAGGGAAGGGGTGCCAATTCTGCTGGGTGTAGGCAGCAGTTCCTCTCAGATACAAGTGGTACTCAGCTGAACTTTGAAGGAGGAGGTGGGGGTTGAGGTGGGACAGAAGCTGCTGGGGGGGGCGGTCCCTGGAGGCGGCGTCATCCATGATGTCAGCAGGACCCAGTCTCAGGTGTCTGCTCCTCTGGTCCTCACGACACACTGTGCTGAGGAGGCTTGTTCTCTGCAGATAATGCCCCCATTCGGCAAACGCCCAGCCCAGCCTTCTGGCCCCCAGTGGCTACATCTCAGCAGTGGTTTTTAATGCCCAACTATGAGAGAAATGAGATTGCTGAAGGCTTCAGAGGGGGGTACATTGCTGGGGACAGGTGTCCCTGGCTTTATTCCAAAGCACAAGGACCCTGCCCCCACTGGGCAGCTCACAATGTCCCATTCTGGTCGGCAGTGCTGTCTGATTTCTGTGGCTCTCTCACACTCTCTGGTTCCTCTCATTTGTACAACAAATGGGCTGGGGGCAATGATCTGAAGTCCTTTCTGGGTCTAAATTGGGTGCATATTTTAGTAGTTAGAAAAAAATGACAACTGGTTGGTTCACTGGATGAAAATATCCACAATGTTTTGATGTGTTCCTGAGCTTTGTGAAGCTCAGAAATTCCATCCAACCAAGCATCTGATCTGGGTCCCATTCACACAGTGTCTAACACTCCCCCCACACCGCATACACACACACACACACACACACACACCCCATATACACACAGACACTTCTTTGTGCAGTACTTGAGAGTGGGAGCAATTCCGAGGCTGCCTGTCACAGTGGGGAGTTTCCCAGGAAAGGCTGGTTCATCTGCCACATGGAGCCATTGGTGTCTTTGTAGACAGAGGCCTAGTCTTGGAGCTGTTTTTCCTGACATTTTGCAGCAAAGGAGGCTGCCGCCAGGTCTTTGGAAAATTACCATCTCTTGTTCCTTTGCATTCAAGTCGATAAACCTAAGCTGTCTTCCTAGTAATTACGCAGTTCCCAAGGCATCTGTGGGCATTTATTTCCCTATCTATGGTAATGAGGAGAGAGGGGCGAGGGTCAGGAGAGGAAAAGAAAATGAAGGAGCTTGAGCTTCTGGTAACTGTTTTGAAAGCAATTAGTTGGCTGTCACTCTAACTGAGATGAAAATATTTATGAGCAGCCACTGCTAAAATACTGGGTCTAACATGACAGTGGCAAGGTTGTCACTAGACTAGCAACTTAGGATCCAGTGATCCACTGCAGTCATTTATTCATTAATTTGTTCCACTCATACTTGCTGGGCACCTACTGGGGACTCCTTCTATGCCCTGTCTCTTGTTGCTACTTCTGTGGGACACCACACGGGGTGAGGGCATAGCTCCCTTCACACCCAGTGTTTCTTGAACACAGATTCTTTTGTGCTTCTTTATTCAGAGCTTAACATGTGAAAGCAGTACCTGGTCATTCTAGGAACACTGAAGCAGAAAATTAAGCAAAGAGAGACAAACAGAGTTAGAGTTATCTGTAATTAGATCGAGGTTGCCTCTTCTAACATTGGGAGTAGATTTTCTAGACACACGCACACACCACGCACACACAAAGTGGATCCCTCCGTGAATATCATTTTATAGCCTGCTCTTTTTGAGGCATTAAGTACCAGTGATATTAACTATTTCTCATAAACAGTTCTGTGAGTGCTGGAAGAGGTACATAGTACTCATGGTAGAGGTACAAGTCCACCCCACAATCCAGACTCAACTCTTATTCTTTTATTCTTATTCTTATTTATTCTAGTCTTTATTTTCAACAGGTTGCTGTGTTGATCTGGGTAACTGTGGTGGTAAATCTCTTTCCAGGCATGCTATTCCAACAGATGGAGGCAAGCTAAATTCTCACACAGTTGGAAACATTAGCCACACATCTCCTTGGCATTTGTCCCCAGGACAGGGGACAGGGCACGTGGCTTCACAACATAGGAAGGCTCTGAGCTGCCTGGTTCACCTCCCCTGCTCACTCTCCTGGACATAGGTGTGGGATGAGGTCAAGTCCTGCAGAACACTGGGCAGGGGTGTCCTAGTGACTTGGGGTCTTCCAGGTCACAGCGTTGGGCTCTTTCATGCCTCTTCCTCGACAGGTAAAAGACCAACTCGTTCAGTGTCATGTAAACACTTCACCACACAGTGAAGGCGGAGGGGTTTCCAAGTCCACCCTGTCAGCTTCTTGCCATAGAGTGTGATCTTTTATTGAACTGCTTGATGCTTGAGGATTGTGCCCAGCCTCCCTCTTCTTGGCCTGTGGCCACTGTTGGGAATCGTGCATCCCAGGGTCAGGACAGTGACCCGTCTATCTCGGAATTGGATTACTTGAATAAAACCTGTGTGACAAGAACTTGCCTTCCTGTCCCCTCTACCTGGTCCTTTAGATTGTTTTACTTTTTTTTTTTTCTTGGTACCGGGGATCGAACTTGGGACTTTGTGCTTGCGTGGCAGGCGCCGGAACCACTGAGCTAAATCCCCGACCCTAGATTGTTTTACTTTTAAAAAATATAATTAGCTTAAAAGTCTTGCAAGTTGTTTTTCTCTTTCTTTTCCTCCCAGAGCAGACTTTCCAAAGTCCGCTTTTTCATTTCACTGGGATTATGGCAGAATCACCCAACCCCCACCCACGTTACCTTTCTCCTTTTAACCTGCTGACCGCTGTCCATTTGGAGTTAAGGACAAGCCTATAGGATGGGGTTGGCAGAGTGCTTCTGCCTCACTGAGGGCTCCTCTGCCAATCCAATGGGTAGACTCTCTGAAGGCGGGGCTAGCTCCCACCCCACCCCAACAATTTTGATGTGTGCCATAGTTTGGGCCCCACCACTTCCAACCCTTGTTATGTACTTATGGGGATGACCTCTGAGTTTTAAGAGGCCAACATCAGTGGCTTTTATTGGATTTACTGTGCCGGCTCACCAGATGGGTGCATTTTGGCCAAGGAGATTTGAGAGAAGCAGCAAGAATCAAGGATTCTGCAAACCCCAAGCACCTTTCCCTGGCGTTTGGATAAAGTCTCCGGGTAATAGGAGCCTATTTTACTGGCTCAATGGGCTCTGTACTATTGCAGGGCCTCGACTGGCCACACAAAGGCCATGTGGCTGTCACTCCTGCCTAGTTTGGCCCTTCCAGACCAGGTGTAGTGGCTCAGTAGGCCAGAAGCCTTCCCAGTGCCAATGCCATGCAGTGATCCTTAGTCTACTGGGAACATCTTGCTTTTCTTTGAAATTCCCATAGAAGGGGTGCCAAAGCAAAATGATGTAACAGACCATTGCTTTATCTAAGTTTTTGTGGTCTTTTTCAGTGAGGAGAAGGGTGGAGGCTAGAGAGGTGGTTCAGTTTCTTGGTCAGGTCATTGTCAACAGCCATCATACAGCTTTCAGAATTTCTCCTTCCTTGGGAGGACAATGTTCATATTAAGCTGTGCTTCTTGGCCTAATCTCATTGCAACCCACGAGGAGTGCTTTTCTGGGTCTGATCCCAGTTCTGCAAGCAAATGCCCCCATGCCAAATCCACCCCACAAGTTCTTGAGACACCAGGTCCCTTTGGCACCAAATCCCCTTTTTGCCTGGCTGCCAGCAAGCCCGGAGCGGGTTGTACAGGCATCTGGTTTCTCTGAACTGCTCTGCACAGTCTCCAAACTGTAGAAGGGAAGTCAGCGATCCAGGTGGCATTTCTACTTCCTTTACATTCCCTCGTGATTTTCACTTTATTTTGATTGGATTTTCTGTCCTTTATGTAGGTCCATTGCCTCAAACCCTCTCTGGAGAAAAATAGGATAAAAGCAAACACACGAATGTGTTAGAAAAATAGCCATGCTGGCCCGCGGCAGCCTCTGTGACGTGCTCACCTCGTTGGGGTGGAATCCATCCACGGGCTCGATGAGCTGCCAGGGCTGTCCCCCTCGTTTCTGCCACTCTTCTGTGACTGCAGAACACACAGAAGGGAGGTGTCACACACATGCATAGGCACGGCTACGGTCCATTCCCAGGCAAGGACCATGCACGGTGTCACCAGCGTCGTCCCTGCCTCCCAGGCCTCTGAAACCAGCCATGGCCACCTCTGAGCCATGGTCAAGGTCTAGGATCTTTCTGGACAGAAATCACCTTCCCATGGTGTGATGCATTTTCATTTTCTTGCTTTCTTTCTTTTTTGGTTTGTTTGTTTGTTTGGGGACAAGGGTTCACTACATAGTCAAGGCTGGCCTCAAACCCATGATCCTTCTGCCTCAGCCTCCCAAGTGCTGGGGTTACAAGAGTGCACCACCATGCCTGGCTCTATTTTCCTTCTCTAATGCAGAAAGAGAATGCATGACAGTGCTGGATGAATGTGGTTTGTGTAGCAGGGAGAGGAGAGGAAAATGGAATTCTAACACTGATTTCAGTGCCTCTCATTTCTCCATGTCCTGGTAGCACAATGCTGCAGGAGGTTAAATCTTAACATTTTGTTAACATTTTCTCTCTTGGACTGCCACACGCAGACACTGCCTGCCTGTGTCAGATGATCACCTTGAGCCATTGAGCAACATGTCATGATACAATTGCATAAAATCGTTTCACCATTGCATTTAGAGAGAGCATGGCTGCAGGGGAAATATTATGAACCCCAATGGGACACAAAGCAAAAAAACCGTCCTTCAACAGGGATAACACATGCCAGTCGCACCCAAGGTAATGATGCAATGAACTCCACGGTGCAGTATCAATGCCAGTGAGTGCTCCCCAGGGAAATGCCACGTGTGCAGGGCAGCCCAGCAGATACTCAGAGACATCTGCTCCCTGCCTGACTCCTGTCCTGCTGCCCTGGTGTTCACCAAGCATAAGAAGCACAGCTGAGAAACTTTCAGTTCTTTCCACACCCCAGAAAACACAAGGGAGGTGAATGGTATCCTCTCCCCATCTTGCCCAGGGAGGATGGAGGTGCTAAGGGGCCTTTGATTGTACAACAGAAGCCTGAATTCTTGAATGAGAAGGGGACCAAAAGATGCAGGGAGAGGAAGAGGAAGTAAAAAGAATTAAGATGTGTTATGTACATGTACCAACTCCCCATGTGAGTGTAATCATTGTGTACTTCAAAACATGTACTACTAAAAAATAAAAACTGAAGAAACAATAAAGACCTCAGGGAGTTTGTCTTGCTCTTTCTGCCACATGGGATTACATGAAGTTGGCAGTCTGCAGCTTTGAAGAGGACCTTGACCACACCCAAGCATGCTGGATCCTAGACTTCCAACCTTCAGATTGGTAAGAAATCCAACTCTGTTTAGAAGCCACTCAGCTTATAGTGCTTAATTACAGGAGCCAGAGCTGCCTAAGACAGATGCAGAGCAATTCCCAAGCAATGCTGAAGAGACCAAGCAAATGGGAAAGGAACCTCATCCAGACCGAAGATAGAGCCTGCTGGGAGGGGGCGGAGGTGGGTGGAGAAGGCACAAGGTGAGGGCACCTGTGTTCGTGACCTACAGCAAGCTGTGACCTACCCGGACCCCTGGCATCCTCTGGTCCTGTCAGGAGGAAGCCTTACACAGACTTTATGACTTTCTGTGTTTCTAGAGAAGGTTAAAGGATAAATTCATTCAATACTGGTGGCTTCTGTGGCCAAGAGAAAAGGATTAGGGCGACCAAGAGATCTTGAAACCCCAGAGGATAAAGCAGATTCGAGCCTGTTAAGGAAATGCAAGGAAGCCAAAACTATGTTCCATGGAGAATTGTTTACTAATAGCTCCATGTTGGAAAGGCCAGACTCTATTCTACATGAGTTTCCTTGCATGTGGTTCATTTTTGGCACCTGGGCTGGAAGTTATTCTATTTAATATAAATTGTATGTTACCAACTACAAACTAAAAACTTGGCCCTTAGAGATGTTGGCAGAGTTCCTTATGGGGCAAATAGATGTTAATTCTGTGTGTTTCCTCCTAATCAGGATTAGTGAGTTCTTTCAAAAGGAGAAGGCATGGTTATTCCTTCCTACTCTCTCTGGAGGATTGGACAGTTCCATAATGGTAGGGGTTATGAGAAGAAAACATGACAACAAAAGCATAAAGAAAGGGGAGGGGATATGCATTTTCCAATTTAAAATATATTATTACTGCTATTATTTTTGAAGTACTGAGGATCAAACCCAGGACCTTTGCACTGAGGTACAACTCCAGCATCCCCCCCTCCCTTTTTGTTTTTTGAGACAGTGTCTTACTAAATCACTAAGTTGCCCAGGCTTGACTCAAACATTTGGTCCTCTTGCCTCAGTCTCCTAGAGTACTGCGATTGCAGGCATGCACCACCATACCGGCTTATCTGCCAAATTTTGCCTTGGAGCAGGGTTATATGCTAGGATGGGGCCCAGTAGGGGAGGGCTACTTTTTATTATTACCACCAGACTCTGATAATTAAAAGTGATATCAATGATAATATACACCTCCTTGCCAGGAAACTTATTCCTTCTCCCAAGCCCTGTCCCTTTCCTTATTAGTAGACCAAGGGAGACCAGCCTGTAGAAGCGTCTTCCTATATAAAATATTACAATAGGTATTAAAGCCACAAGATTTTCTAGTCCTCAGTCAGTCTATTCACAGTGCAAAACATCATTTTCTCACATGAATATTGTGTCTTGAGGGTACTGGTTCGTGTATAGAAGCAGACATCTGGATTGTGAAATGTAAAGGTAGCCCAGTCACTCGCAGAAAAGGGTGTAAGGGTTTATCTGTACCTTCTCTATTAATAGACAGAATGATCCTTTTTTAAAAATTGAAGGATGAAGGTCAACTTTCAGGAGAAATGTACTGGCAGGTGGTGGCTTTTCTGTCCCCTGATGATTCCAGAGTGGCAACAGTAATCAAGGGTACAAGATAAGCTGGTCACTTTCTTTCCTACCTGGGACCATTGTTTCAAACAGGGCGAGGAATTTCTGTTTGCTCCTCAGAAGACCTGAATTAAACTTCTGCAACAATCATGGACCATCTGTTGGGTTTTGGGGCATAATGTATTTTCTTGATCTGTAAAGTCAGAGAAATCCTACTAATCACCAGTGTTTCAAAGGTGCAATGGGAATGGTGGAGGAAGAGTCAGCAGACACTTGGTAGCTCTTTGATGCATAGCAAGACTAGCAGGGATTCTACAGAGAAACGGGCAGTGTGGTTGGCAGCATGAAGTCAATCGCAGTCTTTGCAAAATGTGCACCTGGGGAGGGCGGAGTGAGGACTAGGTTTATCTCTGTTGAGTTGTCTGGTTGGCTGAGGGCATCTGGAGGGATATTTAAATTGTCAGTGTAAAAGCACCCTTGGCAGTGAAAAGGCATTTTCTCTCCTCTGCCAGGGAGGAGCAGTGTAGACACTTCCTGGCATTTTCTGAAGGAAGGAAAACCTGGCTGGAGAATGAGTCTGCAAAAGATAGAAAGAGTCTTTGAAGAGGAGCCATCATCTTTTGGCCTGAGGATGTCAGGGTGGGGAATAAACAGGTCTGGTGCCTGCCTTGAAGGGACAGGGACCCTTCACTGAAATGTCCTCTGTCATAAGGGTGTGAGATGGTGAATTTCAGTATCAGGAAAGATGAAGGTATCTGTGAGGCACTGGCCCACTCAAATAGAGAGCTGAGATAGCAGGGAGAATTCTGTTCTTATATCACTCTGGGGTTTTTATTTCTGATCAAAGGAGAACACAGTGACAGTAAGCCGCATTTCCCCTTATCTTCCTTGAAGGAACGCCAATCATCCTGGCATGAATGGTAATGATGGGTGGTGGGTGGGACGGCAGAAGGGCGGAAGTGTTTGTGATCTGCAGGAAGTGAGATTGCTTTCCATACATTGATGGGGGCAGAGTGGGAAGCCCTTTAAGCCATGGAGCTCTCATTCTCTTGCAAGGTTTGTTTCACTTACTCCTTACATAAGCCTCAAGGCTCAGTTATTTCTACCCTACACCAAAAGACACAAAGATTGATGGTTGTTAGTTTGGTCCTGGGTCCAATGCTCCTCTATGTCCGTGCTGGTGAGAGTTCTAGGCTGCTTCTATCTCAGTGCATCCTAGCGGCATGAGGTAGGTTCCCAGGAAGATGAACGTGCAGGCTGAGAGGTCACCCACAGCAATGGACTCAGCAGTAAAGGACCCCTCCCCCAACTAGGGACAATGCTAAACTTTTAAGTTAAGTGTGTTCTAACTTGGGCCTAAGTCAAAGACATTACCACAGTCCCCGAAAACTAGATAAAAGTTCTAGCTCTTTCCAAAGTAGACATGGTGGGACCTAGCCATTAGATGGAGGCCAATGTATCACATGTTGATTAGGCAGGGCATAGGGCACTCTCCTTCTGTCTCCATGCTCCCTTTCACTGTGTCCACATGTCATCCTTAGTGGGTACCCTCCAACTTCATGTGAAGAAGACCAAGAAGATCCTGGACCAAAACTGGAACTTCACACTTAATATCCTTTCCTTTCCTTTCCTTCCTTCCTTTTCCTTTTGATAGGGAAAAGTTTTAGATAACTTAGTAGATTGAATATTAAGGTAGTTGTAGAAGCAAAATAAGTAATGTGTTCCTTTAAGATTTGCTTTTCCATAACTCTTGTTGTTTTAGGTGACTTTAAGGTGACAGTTATCTGACTCTTTAACCAGTAACTTCATTAACTGAACAGAGTTACCATGCCTGGGTGAATTTACAATGCATATGTGCTTATCTTATGTCTGTGACTTGTAAATAGGAACTGGAATTGTATTTACACATCAAAGACCACTAGGGATGAGATAATGGCTAAAAAGGATATAAAAAGAGAAACCCTGAACAAAGGGGCATGGATACTGACCAGACCGGTTTCTGGCAGTCCCACCTGCTTGCAAGTAGAACTTTTATTATTTTACCTGAATTCTGTGTCTCTGTGTATTTCTTTCCGAGATTTCTGGGACCCTTTCCTTTCCTCTCCTCTCCTCTCCTCTCCTCTCCTCTCTCCTTCCTTCCTTCCTTCCTTCCTTCCTTCCTTTCTGTGGTACTAGGGATTAAACCCAGGGGCTTTGCCCTGAGGCACATTCCCTGCCATTTTAAATTGTTTTTAAAAAATTTTGAGATGGAGTCTCACTAAATTACTTAGTTGCCCAGGCTGGGCTCAAACTTGCAATCCTCCTGTTTCAGCCTCCCAGAGTGCTGGGATTATAGGTGTGTGCCACCAAGCCTAGCCACACTGATTAACAAATAGTTAAAACAAATGGATTGTAAATCAGGAGGTTCCTTGAATTGTGAATGGAAATCTACAAGCAGAGGCAATACCTAAAAGGTTGTGGTCATATTGATGTAGAAGGTCTGGTTCAGTCTACCCCAACTTTCTGCTGTTGAACTGCATTTATTGCTGCTATGAGGACAGGAAAGAGCTAACAGTGGTCTGCTTTCCATCCCACCAGGTCACCAGTGGGATGCTGGCTGGGGTTGCATCAAGGATAAAGCTCTTCTCTCTATACTCTCTATGGAGAGAATTCTTTTTGGTTGACAATTATATTCCCAGCACCTACACAGCTTTTGGCGCAAGAGGACTTAGCATAGATCTAGTGATTGAGTGAGGAAGCTTTTAAATGTGGAGAATTAGAGAGCTCCAGTACTGAACTTCGTGGGCATAGAGATGACCTGTGGATAGTGTTGAAATGCAGATTCTGTTTAGGTGGAGGTTGGGCCTGAGATTCTGCATTTAAGCAGCCCAGATGGTGCTGGGTTTTTTCTCACCCAGGATTGCATATTGACAAAGGTGTCAGGGTACAATTCTCTTTCCTGGCTGCGTACCAAGCATAGCATTTTTGAGGATGACAGATATTGAATAATCATCACAGAGATTTGTTAGGTATATGTGGATGCCCCATACCCAAGTGTGGAAAGGGGAGGCCAGAGATACTCAGAGGCCTGCTGCAGTCCCAGAGATCATAAATGACAGAGGTGGGGGTCACTCTGGGAAATAAAGCATTCACCCATGTGAATGTTAGCCATGATTGTGTTTTTAATAACTTTATCTATATTCAAGGTTGGTGATGATCTAAGATCACTCAGTGGTGCATTTGTTTACACCGAGAATTCATTAGTCAGTCTTCAGCGTCTCATTTCAATGAGAGGTTATTTATACAATGAGAGGTTACTTATCAAAATGTCTCTCCCCATGAGAGAAATGTGCATCATGTAGGCAAGAAATCTAGTTAAGGGAGATGAGTCTTGTGAAAAGATGTTAGGATTGAAGTACTAGAGTCTGCAGTACATGGCGTGTCAGCTAATGTAATATTTGATAATTCATGGTGGCCATCTGCTCCATCCCAGATGCTGAGGCTGGGGGCAGAGATGGGGGACAGAGGCAATAAACTCTGGATGAGAAATCTTCCATCCTTTGCACACACCGTAAAGCTTTTCATTAGCATTATCTCAGTTGGCAGTCAATCAATGGGGGGCTTTCCTCTGGTAGGAAAATTGCTTAGCAATGATAATAAATCTGGAAGATTACAATCAATAAATAATAATTTGCAGAGTTTATGTAAGGGATAAATCAGTAGCTTCCATCATCATGCTGGTTTTTGTGAGGCCACTTGTCAGTTACTGGACAGAATGCCAAAAAATAAACCTATTCCCAGAAAGCTGGAGCATGCATTGTTTACCTCTCCACAGATCAATTCTTTGGACTCTCTCTTAGAGATTGTGATCAGATTCAGGTTCAAGTTCCTCTTGTGTGGGGTCTGGGAATCTGCATTGTCGTTGAGTCCCTAGGTCATCCAGTGCTTCACTACGAGGCACACTGCCATGGCCCTCATTTCAGTCACATCCATGTTTAGCCCACAGGCAAGCAGGGGATTACTAACCAGCAAGAAGACCTTAGGTCCCCAGGTGCCTTCAGCCATCTGATCTTTGACAAAGGGGCCAAGAGGAAAGATAGCCTCTAACAAATTGTCCTGGGAAAACTGGCTATCCACATGCAGAAAATTAAGTTTAGACCCACATCTCTTACCATGCACTAAACTAAAATCAAAATGGATCAAAGACCTAGATATTAAAACAGAATTACTAAATCTGATAGAAGATAAAATAGGTAAACCTCTTGAAGACATAGGAATAGGCAAATATTTTCTAAACACAGCCCCAATTCCACAAGAAATTTTATCAAGAATCAACAAATGGGATCATATCAAATTAACTTCTGCGTAGCAAAAGAAACAACCAACAGAAAGAAGAGACAGCATACAGAACAGGAAAAAAATTTTGCCAGCTACTCCTTGGACAGAAGATTAACATCTAGAATATATAAAGAACTAAAAAAAAAATTAGGCCCCTACCAAAATAAGATCTAATAAGAATGTGGGCAACTAAAATGAACAGATACTTCTCAGAAAAAATATAAATGGCCAATAAATACCAATAAATATATGAAAAAAAGTTCACCATCTCAGGCCATTAGAGAAATGCAAATTAAAACAACACTGAGATTCCATCTTACCACAGGAAGAATGGCCGTCATCAAGAAATCAACAATAACAAATGCTGGTGAGGCTATGGGGGGAAAGGAAAGTTTCTTCACTCTTAGTGGGAATGTAAACTAGTGCAACCACTAGGGAAATATATATGGAGATTGCTCAAAACACTAAAATTAGAAATTGCATTTGACCCAGCTATTCTTCTCCTTCTAGGTATCTTCCCTAAAGAGTTAAAGACATCATACTACAGTGATACATGCATATTCATGTTTATAGCAGCATAACTCATAAGAGCTAAATCTTGGAAACAGCCTGTATCTCCTTGAACAGATGAATAGATAAAGAAAAGGTGATATTTACACACAGTGGAGTACTTCCTCTGCCTTAAAGAAGGACAAACTTGCGTCATTTGCCGGACAATTGGTGCACCTCGAGACCATAATGTTAAGTGAAATATCAGACAGGCAATCTTAAATATTGCATGGTTTCTCTTATACAAGAAACCAAAAAGAGGCATAAAGAGCAAAATAAAAGAGAGATAATAGAAAACAGGGAGATAGAGCTTTTGAAAATGAGATACTGAGATGGAGGGTACTGAGTACTGAGTACTGAGATGGAGGGAGGGGCCAGGGAAGAGAGGGGAAGAGGAAGTAAAAAGAATTGAGATGTGTTAGATACTGGTAGTAACTCCCCATCCACGTGGAACGTAATCACTATGTAAGAACTGCAAATATATACTTAAAACACAAGGTAGGAGACTCCATTAGCCTGAAGTCTGCTAGCCAAATGCTCTTTCCAAATGGTCCCTGGCTTCAGAGACTCTAAAATGATGGTGAAGCAGGGAGATGACACCATGTCCCAAGCTCCTCAGACTGTGTTCACGGTTTGTCTTTGTCTTTTGTCACTACTGGTTTTTCGATGGGCACAAGAACCCCGCCCAGCCCGCTGCTTGCTGCATGGGTCCACATGCTCTGCAAGGTAGCTGCTGTGCCTGTCTCTGCCCATACCTAGAATGAGTGACTTACTTTCTTCAAAGGCAAAGTCCATGTAGAAAAGATCGAAGTTTGTAAACTTCTCCCTGGCTGCGATTGTTTTCAGTGTATTGGAGAGTTGCTGTGCTCTCTGCGTAGGAGGGAAATGAAGAATTCCATGGCACCTAGACTCTGACTTTCATGAGACAATTCAGGCAGAACAAGAAATTCATCTTCCCCTCCTCACTCCACCTCCCTCCCTCCAAGCCGTGAACATCAGCTCCGCACATTCCATGCCACGTGCTGCAAACAACCAGCGAACATATGAAAAATGTTAATTTCATCAGGAATCAAATCAGGGCAAATGTAGGTAATAAGATATTACTTCTTCCCCATGGAATTGGCAAAGAAGCTGTGAATATCCTTGCTAATATCGCATGTTGGCAGGAGTAGGTGAGAATGTCGATTGCTTTTGTCTTCCTAGACGGCAGTTTGGCAACATGGACCAAATCCATAAACTGGCCCTACACTTTGACCCCGTAAGTTCTTATGGGAACTTGACCTAAGGAGACAGAGATGTACTCTGAAGCATCCATCTCTGTATGTGTGATACATAGTTCATCACAGTGCTATTTATCATAGCAAAGGACTGGAAACAACCCATATGTCTAACGCCAAGGGTTGAAATAAATCATTGTGCATTCAGAGGCTTTATCCCTTAAAAGGGTTGTGTTATCATGATGTGATTTGTCAACTTTGGGATGCATAAGAGAGGTTGTGTATTCTCACGCTATGAAGGGAGAAACCAAACATACCCGTCTATAGAGAGGATACTGGAAGTACATACACATGAGGTGTTTTGGATGGATTTTGTTATTTTTATGTTCTCTGTGTTTTTTAATTGCATATTTTTAAAAAAATCAATAAATCCTTTGCAAACAGATTATTTGTCATCTGTAAGACAAGTGCAAATCACTTTGCTTGAACAATGGATTCCTTCTGAGGCATGAGGAGGTGCTCATTGACCTTAGGGAGGGGCAGTCATACACAGGGCTGAACCGGCTCAGCTCTCTGCACTTCTACAAGCTGCACAGTGTGTGTGTGTGTGTGTGTGTGTGTGTGCGTGCATGCATGGGAGAGACAGAGACTGAGACACATAGGAGAGATAGGCACAGAGAGAAGTAGTGGGAAGCAGGAGGCCCCATTTCTCTAGGTTCTTTGAGGACCCTGGCTTGATTTTGCTATTCACCCACCTGGTGACCACCATGTCACCAAAATCCCGTCCCCAGTGAAAACTGCCGTGACCAGAAATGTGATCCAGGGGCTGGGGACCATCCTACCTCGGAGGTGAGAGTCCGGAGTGTCTTGTTGGAGGACATCCAGCCATGGCAGGGGTTGACCTGAGGTTAGGAAAACACACTGTGGTCAAAGAACAGCGATAGGTTGTAGCTGTGTGTGCCTGTGTGGGTGTGTGTGTGCGCACATGCAAGTGTGTGATGTGGCCTTGGAGCAAGTCGGTGGGCTCACCTGCAGGCAGCTCAGGAAGGAGAACACCTGTGCGTAGGTCACGTCTTTGTTTAGCTGGCCTGGAAAACAGTGGTCTGATATGTCATGTGCACTCAGACAGAGTGACCTTTGGAGCCTTTGGGGGTGACCTAACTGTCAGGGGACTTGTACTAACTTGCCCCTAAACATTGCTCTTGGTGTCTTTATTTGGGAGACAGTATCTCAGTATGCTGCCCAGGCTGATCTTGAACTCTTGGCCATAAGTGATCCTCCCACTTCAGCCTCACAAGTGCTGGGACTACAGATGTTGCTGGGGTGTCAGGTAGCGCTGCTCTTGAATAATACTCATTCTTTACTTCTTCTGCACCTCTAGAAATTCAGACCCTGATTTGGAGAGGAGTTTGAAGGAGTTGCTCATATTGCTTTTGATGTGGGTGACAAAGGGCTGGACTCATCTGGACTCCAGGGTAAAGGAATCCGAGTATCCCATGGCTCATTGTGGGCCTGAGTGCCTTGAACAAGGCCCTTTGCAGGACGCAGCTCGCTCCTGGCAATGGGGTGCAATGCTAAGTTCTCATGGGCATGGGGAGCATTCACACCAGTAGTTGAGTGAGTCCTTTCTGAGTTTATGAAGCACCTAGGCCTGACCCAGTTATCCCATGCTGAGGCCCAGGCAGGACATTCTGAGCTCTAACTGTGGAGTGTTGGTCTCCACACACCCCTGGGCATGGAGGGGCTGCATACTTGGCCTCCTGCCTCGGTCCTGGGCTGGGGGCTGCTCAGGGTGCTGTATGTGATCCTAATCAGTACAAATACCCTAACTCATGTTTTGGTGCAGGTCACAGATGTCATCAGAGGGAAGAGAAAAGAGACATGTGGGCTCCATGCTGAACACCGCCATGGACCCAGAATCTTCTCTTCCCACCCTCTTCCCTCCTTCTGGCTTGTCACTCCAGAGGCAGCTGCCTGTCCCGCTGTGGATGACACATCAAACCCAGGTGCCCCTGATCTGCAGGCTGAGTGACTGAGGTTGTGACTGCGAACCTTTCTCACACACTTTTAAAAAATCAAAGAAGATAACCAGACAGGTCTCAGAGCACAGAGGAGTCAGCCGTGAGGGGGCACAGTCTTATTTTCCACTTGGGCCCCAGATGGCCTAGACTGGAAGATAGAATCACTTTGCCCATCATGGAGGAAAAATACATCATCTCTCTGAGTGGGTGAGTGACACCGCCGGCTGGAAAGCCACAGGCTTGTTGGTGCCATCAAAGTCACAGCAGCCCACCAGATCTCTCTTCTGCATCTTCACAGTGTAGACAGACCCCATGCTGCTGCTGGTTCCTGTCCTTGCTTCCATTTTACAGCCTTGAGCCCCGCCCCCCCGCCCCAGTCCCCGATTCCACCCACAGATGCTTCTTTCCCTCTACTTTGTTGCTTTTCTTTGGAGGCTTTCTGCAAAATGTCCCCTCCCTCTGGGTCCCTGTCTTAGCCCCACCTAGATGCAGGAACTGGCCCGAACCCTTCAATCTCTACTCCCCAACTAGTCCTCCATGTGCCCAGGGATGCAGCTCTGTCCCCATTCTGATCTGCAGATTCCCTTTTGCCTGCCTCTCTGTCTGCCTGGCCTTTGCCCCAGGATCTGCCGCCATCCTGTTCCCTCCTTGGAACAGGGACCTCATAATGAAATAGACAGCTTGGTTAGGGCCCTGGCACCCTGTTGAGCCCCGATGCATCCCCGCACCCCGGGGGGTAGCCTGACTCTCTTTACCCTGCTCAGTGGCTGGCCAGGAATTACCCTCTGGCCACCTTCCAGAGGGACTGCAGTTTGTCCCACACCATGGACACTGGGAACTTAACTGCTGGTTGCTCCTTCCGGGTTAAATCAGTCACAGCTTTGCTCATCCTGACCCCTCACCCTCCTTAATGTCCTACTGCTGAGGCCCCAGCATCCCTCTCAATGACACCATCCTCCCCCAGACCTAATCCAGTCCCTCTCCCTTTTCCCTCTATCTCCCTTCCATTCCAGCCCAGCTCCAGGGGAATCTGCTGGACAAAGGGACAGGGTTAGTACGAGTTGCTGGGTGTGCTGAGCAGGTGTGGTGGGTGGTAACTTGGAGATGTTCCTGGGATGCTCTTCCTCTCTGTTTCTCCTGGATGGGCCCCGGGTAGGCTGGCTGGGGATGATGGCAATGGGTCAGTGGCTTAAAAAGAAAGGAAGGGGCAAAATGGCTCTTGAACTCCTTCTGTGTCCTGGTACTGCCAGCTAATTATGCCCTCTTTCTTTTGTAGCATTCCCATTATTCCTATTGCTTTAAAGTAATTTTTCACATGGGGGAGCCCTGCAATAAAGATTTGCTCTACTTCTGTGCTGTACATGTAACAAAGTTGTGCCTGTAACTGTCTGGTCAGAAAGTCAATTGAATTAAGAGAGCTGATCAAGAATGTCCAGAGCCAGGGATGCTGATGGGGGACCGTCCCTCCGTGTGCAGGAAGTACCAGGGGCTGAGGAATGACCAGCATGCCTGTGTGCCTGCCTGTGTCTGTGGTGTGAGGTGGGGAGTCAGTGCCATATGCCCTCTGAAGACCAAAGGGCACACTCTGCTCCAGCTGGCTAGAAGGGGCAGCTTGTGTCTTAGAACTGTGCAAATTCTCTAGGGCAGAATCTTTGCCATTTATTTAATGCTTAGAACATAACTGAAATCTAAGGTACCATAAACATCCTAGTACCAACCAAGATGAGTCCCACCTTCATGAACTACATTCCAAGTGTATTAAAGCCACATTAACTCAGATGGGAGAAAGCCAGTAACACAAAATAGAAACTACAAGGTATTTTCAAGTACATTTGGTTTCAAGGTTAAGAGTAACTGAGACAAGATATTGAATTGCTTTGTGGCAGAGACCCTCCAAGGGAGCCTTACTCAGACTTCTTTGTAACTAGCAATCCTTGGCTCCTTTTCTTTTCTCCCCCCACCTTCTTTTCCCTTCCCTTCTCTTCCCCTCTCTTCCCAAGAAGATCTCACTATGTTGCCCAGGCTGAACTCAAACTCAGGATCCTCCTGCCTCAGCCTCTCCAGTAGCTGGGATCACAGGCATGTGCCACCACACCAGGCTCTTTTTTCTTTTTTTGGAACCATGCTTTAATCCTTTGAGCAATTCCCAGAATGCCAGTGGCTCATACCACTCTCCTTGGCATTCAGTGCTTTCACTGTCAGAATTTATATGCTGTTTTCCAGGTGAGGTTGTGTTTTCTCTCCCAGCTGAGGACAAGGACTCCATCTTACATAATCTTTATCCAAAAGCACAGAACGTGCATTTCAGACACCTTTCTAGAATGGCTGCCTTCCTCATACACCATGGCTGTGAGGACTCAAGGTGGGTCAGGATTGACTTTTTTCCAAAGATCCATGACGTATAATCCCAACATGTGGGGCTTGCTTCCCAGCAATTCCTCAGAAAGACATGAGCACCCACCAGGAACCCTAGTTCCTTGCAGAGCCAGTGGGCTTGTTTCAGCTCTTGGTGGTAGTGTGGCTGGAAGTGACTCAGCATGGCTGAAGACGAGCAGTGCTATGGGAGGAGGACCCTTCTCTCCCTGTGCCCTGGCAGGAGCAGGGAGTTGGACGTATTCTCGCTCCCTGTCAGTTTGGTGCTGTGACATTTCACCTTTTCTTTGCTGAGGGACCAGCTATGTTCTGCTGTCCCATGAAGGGAAGGGAGGGGACCGAGAATGTATCACTGACCAGGGGCTCTGCCCCAGCCCTCCACCCCAAAACTCTTCCTTAATCCTTACATGGTGGCTCAGCAAGTCCACACTTTTTTTCTAGGTTTAAATACAGAAATAAACAGACCCGCCCTTCCTCTCCTGTGACTCCTGACACAGTGTCCTGGACATTGGACTCCAGGGCCTGACTCTTGGTTGGGACAAGATCTATTCCACCAAACCCAGGAGCTGGTCCAGCATGGAAACCTCAGTCTATGGCGGTGGGCTCCTGTCCCGTGGGAATGGAACAAACGGGCTGGGTTTGGAGGGGAGCAGCCGAGGAGACAGACTGTGTCCCCTCTGCAAGTCCCCAGGAGGAGCCCCAAGGGACTGCGGAGGCTGGGCGAGCCCACCTCTCTCTTCCAAGTCTTTCTAGAAAAGACCTTGATGCTCCCTCAAGAAATTTATCACTTATTTCCCATGGCAACCAGGCTGCAGGGATAATTTGGGATGTGAATAATTGCTTCAACACTCAACACATTTAGATGGCCTCCACTTTTTCCCTCATTGGATTTTTTCCCAAACTAGGGGTTATATGGGACAAATTTATCCTATCTTTTCCTTGTCCCCCATTTGTGCTATGAAAGGGCTGGGTACAGGGCGCCATCCTATGCACTGTGGGATACTAGCAGCTGCCCTGGACTCCGGCCTCTGGTGCTTTGCATCCTGGCATGACCAGGGTGGGATGGCATTTGTCCTTCTGGGAATCTGTGCCTTGAGAACCTGTAGAAGTGGGTACTGACTTTCTGAACCACCTTCCCTCTTCTCTCAAGCTTTCCCAACTGGCCTGGAGCCCTTGTTATTGACTGCTTAAATCAGGCGGTCACATGGCACCTGGGGAAGGATTTATGGAGGCAGGCTCAGCAGGGTGTATGGGAAGAGAATGAAGAGAATGGGATTTGAAAAGAGAAAGGAAGCCCCAGTCACATCAGAAGTCCCTCTCAGTGTGGGGGAGTAAATTGGGGCACATTTGTCTGTCCCTCAACTTGCCTTCCTTAGGGATTTTTTAGCATGGGAAATATTTAGCAGTTTAGCCATTAGGAATTCCTAATTTCACTAGGGAATCTACGAGGGGATGAAAGTGTTTATACCTGAGACAGAGGCATTCTTAGCCTACTTGGTTGAGCTCTGAGCACACAGGGTGTGGGCTAAGGTTCTCCCGTGTGCGAGCCCACGATGGCTTTCTGGGGCCATGGTCATGGGGTGTGAACAGGAGGAATATGCTCTCCTAGCAAGGCGGACAGGGTCTGCTTCAGTAATGATATTTGTGATACCTTTTGGTAAGTGGAGTGGATACCGACTTTATCCTCAGGGATAAAGGACAAGCTGGATAAAGGACACCTGCAGTCCTCAAGAACCGGGGAGTGTTTCCTCAGGGAGGAGTCGGGGAGGGGGGCTTAGCCAGGTTAGGATTAGGACAGCTCTCTCAGTGAGCTTCCCTGCTCTGTCTTCCTCCTGGGTCACTTGTCAACTTTTGGAGTAGTTTCCACTATAATCTAAGTCTAGGCAGGGATTTGAACAGTCGTGTTCACTGCTGGTTACCCAGTACCCAGAACACTGTCCAGTACATAGTGGGCACTTAATAGTTTTGAAAGGACAGATCCTCTGGAATACAGAAAGCAGCACCCTGCACACCCAGCTTTCCCATACAGTTGTGCAACACTTGACAAGCTACCTAACCCGTCTGAGACCTAATATTTTAGTTAGTGAAAACATTGATCTAACAGGGTTGCTTTAATGATCAGCACGGTTGCTCTTCCTAATGCAAACAGCTACCATTTTTACATTGTTTGTACACGATCTGGAGGATCAGAGCTGCCATTAGAAAGCTTCTGGGGGAACTTTAAGGGATTTCAGAGCCAGAGACACCCAGAGTGTAGATGCGGGGAACCATCTGCCCTTAGGACTGGGTTCTGTAGGGTTCTGAATGGCCACCAGAACCTCACCCATTCTCTGACCCAGGCTTTGTGTCTTCTGCACTGTGCCTCTATTAAAGGGGTTTCTTGACTTAAGCTCCAATCTTTCCATTTGTCCTCATTCTTCATGAGCTACTTGTGCCCTTTCTGGCTTTGGATTGGGTTCTGCCCACGTGTGCTTGGGGAATGCCCTCAGCACTGCACCTGGGCACTCTTCCCTCAGTGGCTCTGACCCTTGTTCTGTGATGCACCTTGGGCAGATTTCTAGAACATCTCTGTGTGCATCCAACCATACACACATGGATATTGCTAAAGTATCTGCAAATGGATACCAAGAGGGTGATATCGGTCGTGCAAATTCTCCCAGAGAAAGGTTCCATTCGGCAAGCCGTATAAAACCATGTGGCTGCCCTTGGGCAGGTGGGAATCGAGGTGCTTCAAGGTCTGCATGATGTTGGAGTAGAGCTGCTCTGGAGTGGTCATTGCCTGGACTGGGTCTGCCCTCCTGTGGGAAAAGGAACAGAACATGTCTCAGTTGATTCTAAGGATAGAGGATGCATGCAAATACAAGACACAGAACACATGGGCATGTGTACACACACACACACACACACACACACACACACACTGTGGTGGGTATGGGTACTATTTTACAAAATCTTCCTGGCTTTCTGGCCCGTGGTCAAATTGTACTTCCTGCTTTCCTTGTGGTTGAGTGAACCATGTGATTGTTTTGGCCAAAGAGTCATGAGCAGAACTGAGGCAGGTCAGGTATGGTGATGTGAGAGCCCCTAGAATGTTCTTTTTCTTTTCTTTCTTTCTTTTTCTATGAGCAGTGTTCTGGATAGCTGTTCCACCCCTCTGAGTGCTGGACCCAGTTCCTTGGTGATCCCTGATAGGTGTGTAGCTTGGGTGGGAAGGAAGTGCTTGATGCTTTACGCTGCTAAGATTTAGGGGCTGTTGTCCCTGCAGGACAAGCTCACTTATCTTGACTTACACATAAAGGAACCAAAAAGCTCTGGTTTTGCTTATGATTTATTTGTAGCTTTTAGCTCTGAAACTTGGTCTTTAAAACTTGGCACACATATCACAGTTAGGGAAACAGAATTTCACGGAGAAATGAAGTTATGTTCTATGTCTACACTATATCCTGCTTATGGTCCTGCACTCTGCACACTGAATTTGGACTTCCATGCGTGTCCTAATAGATTCCTACACTGTGCTACACCACAGCAACATTATTTACCAACAATTCGGTTTTGTATCATTGTCTTTCTCTATATGGCAGTGAGTGTGCTCTATAAAGGATATTTTAATTTTTAAATTACACCTTCCACTAATTTCATGAAAGTTCAACAGGAATAGAAAATGCTAATGTTAGTTATGAAATCAAGCTTTTAAGATAAAGCGAGATCATGAGTGAGCTAAAAGTAGATAATCTATACCTGAACCAGACATTTATTAAATTTTATGTGATTGACTTATTTTCAAGGGGTTTAGGAAAGAACAGAAGTAAATACGCAAGCGCAAAGACCAGAGTTTGATCCCCGGTACCAAAAGAAAAAAAAAAAAAAGAACAGAAGTAAGGAATATACAAAATTTTAAAAATACATCGTTGGGACTTATGTTAAAATTTTATCTACATCTATCATCTATCTATCTATCTATCATCTATCTATCTATATCAGCCTGTTTAAAAGGCAAGGGATAAATTGGTATGCTAGCATTTTTGGCAGTAATACACGACTATTATTGCTTATTTCTTGCACAGCTGAGTCCTGAACACATTTTCAGAACACACCAAATGTAAATTAGGATGCTAATCTGCATCACCCTAAGGAATAATTACAGAATTCTCTGAGGTTTCCATTTGTTCTTCAGGCTTTAAACTACCTGTTATCAACCTAAATGGAATTATGCTAGAGAGTTGTTTTCTATTCTGAGTCCTTAAAATTCCAAATTTACCTAATGATTCCAAAGTGGTTGAATAGCGTCCCTCAGATTGTAACATTATTAATTATTATTATTATTACTGTTGTTTTTTTGAGACCAAGTCTCACTACATAGTTTAAGCTGGCCTACAGCTCACTATGTAGTCAGGCTGGCCTCCAACTCACAATGATCTCCTTGCCTCAGCCTCCTGAGTGCTGGGATTACAGGCCTGCACCACCACACCAGCTGAGTAACCAGGTTTTATATTTACTGTGTGGTTGTAGTGCGACAGTAACATTGGCATGAAAGGCGTGTTTGGTGTCTACCACCTGGCTTCTGCCATTGGTAGAGATGGCACACATGCTCTATAAGCTTTTCCCTTGCTATCCTCTCTGTCTTTTTTTTTCTGTGGACACAAAAACACTTTTTCACAAAGCAATTATGGAGCTCTCCAACCACATAAGGTAAGATGAGTTAAGATGGGGGAAAATCTCTCAAACTCCCTATTTAATAATTATTTTTTATTAGAGACACAACTCTGATGATAAACAAAGAACCTGAACTAATTTGTAGTACCACACAATGAAAGGGCACCACACAAACTAAATAAACATGCTCCAAATGGCTAATTGCTAAGTGAAACCAAAATAGATGCCCTAGTGTTGTTCATGGAACATTCTCTGGACATCTTGGTTCCATCTTGCATAGCTACACGATTTACCACCTGCACACATCGTCAGTTAAATCCTTCTGCAGAGCAAAATCAACCAATTCCTACTGCAGGGGAAGGCAAAGGTCTATGGACCAGTGGTGATCACCCCTTCTGACCATAGAAGGTGCTTTCTGATCTTTCCCTGAAAAATTCTCAAAGTCATTTGATCTATGCACTCTTTCTCCTCTGGTGATATTTTAGGGGATTAAGTACAAATATTTTGGGAACCAGAGAGCCTCTGTGGTTTGGGAAACATCTCCTAGGTCTTTCTGATGTCTGCCAAAGCTGAATGGGCTGAGCTGGAGGTGCCTGATCTTTTTTAACCCTGGTGTTTGGGAACACCATGTCTGGACCACTCCACTATACTGGGTTTTTCATTGTTATGGCTTTAAATTGTCCCCCAAAGTCTCAAGCATTCAGAGGTGGGTCTTGGAAGGTGATTGGATCATGGGGTGCTATACTCATCTGTGGATTCATCCACCAAGGAAGCCCTAGCTCAATGTGCTGTGTGAGGAAGTGAGGCCTGGTTGGAGGTGGGTCACTGGGGCTGTGACCTGGAAGGGTGCATTCTTTTCCCCCGCTCCTCCTTTCTCTCTCAATTTCCTGATCATGATGCAGTGAGCACCTTTCCTCTGCCAGGCCCTTCCCATCATGCTGTCTCTGCCTTGAAGCTAGTTTACCATGGACTGAACCCTCTGAATCATAAGCCAAAATAAATCTCTTCTCTTTTAAATTGAAGTGTTGGATATTTTCCCCTAGTGATAGGAAAGTGAATAATACACTCACCCACTCCCATACCTAGGCACTCCTCCTTGTGCCCAGACTCTCAGATGATGGGAGGCAGGAGCACTCAGTTTATAGAGAAGAAGTATGGACACCACCCTAAGGGCACAATGCCTACAGCTATGGTGGTAATGAGCAACACATCAGTGCCCACTGACACACTCTTCATGTGTCAGGAACACATGGTCTGGTTGGCAACAGATGAAGAGCCTTGCCCCTTGGGTAGCTCAGAAGCCTGTCCTTGTCCTAATGAATTGTGCCTGATCATTCAAAATAAGCCTCTTTACTTGGGTGGAGGGCTGGCTATTACTGTTTCATTATGCTGTAGGAATCCCAGCTAGATGTCACCTGGCTGATGCAAGAGGGAGGGGGGGAGGGGGGGAGAGGGAGAGAGGGGGAGAGGGAGAGAGAGAGAGAGAGAGAGAGAGAGTATAAGACAAAAAGACCAACAAAGAGAGTGAGACTTCTCTGGGGAAGAGAGAGAGAGAGGGAGAGAGAGAGAGAGACAGACAGACAGACAGACACAGAGAGAGAGAGACTT
>NW_004624740.1:24661088-24676612 GCF_000247695.1 Heterocephalus glaber | reverse complement strand
AGACAGACAGACAGACAGACACAGAGAGAGAGAGACTTCTCTGGGGAAGAAGGCAGACAGCTTCCGCAGACACCACCTTCTGGGACCAGAGACTTGGTGTGATCAAGTGTGCAGGCCTCACACATGGCCAGCACTCATGCTTTTGAAACATTCGGAAAGAGCATTGAGCTCTTTCTTTCATGCCAGCCAGTTGGAATGACTTCACAGGGCTCCCATGATGTACACCTCAGCCCCAGTGTTTCCACTGCTCCCTGGAAGATAAGTGCTCTTGATCCCTTGTCTACCATCAGCCTACTAGTGTCTGGGCTGAGCTCACTGGTGTGTGGCCGGGGGCATGCAGACACTGCAGTGGTGGGGAAAGCTGGGATGACAGGGTGGCCTGGACATGGTGTTTCAAATACCTGGGTTTGTGTCATTGCAAGAAGCATCACAACACAGACTTGGGATGGGCTGGGGACTCACTGGATCCCTGCTCCCCCATAGAGAAACATGGGAAGTCCCTGACAAGCAGGCGTGACCTGGAGTATGCTGGCTGGGTGGAAATTCCTCACCATCTCCTGTGCCACCCAAGTCTCCAACTGTGGGGCCCAGGAGACAGAATATCTTAAAAAGCAGGAGTTCTGTCCCTCCTTTCCTGGTGGTTTCTAGACAGCAAGGGTCACCAGCATTCCAGTGGGGCCTGTGACCTGACAGTTCCTTACCTGTTTCCTCTCTATGGGTGCTGGCTGGCTGGCTGCCCTGGGCAGATCCTAAAACATCGGCATTGTAGCCAAATGAAGCTTGAGGGCAGGGGGACAAGAACAACCTGTGTGGCTGGTTCTGCCTCTCTCCATAGGGTGAAAAAAATGTACAATTTATAATTTCTGTATGCACTGTGAAAAGTGGAACGGTCTCAATGGACCTGGCTGATGTTAGAGGCTTGTACAGATCTGTCACACTTCCAGCAATTGAAGTGCTCTTTGCAGGGGCATTATGGTGAGGTGTAGGGGAAGTGCTGTCATTGGGCCTTCTGACTGGATGCTCTAAGGGCATCCCCAGTTCACCACTGCTGTACCCACTACTCTAAGGTTCTCTCGCCGTGGCTTGCCCACATTTTCTCTTTCTGAGATTTCTTCTCCCTTTGTATCACCCCCATTAAATAACTTTCTATAGACGGCAATGTGGGAAAAGCCCAAGGAAGCTGAGCTAGCACAGGCCATATTGAACAGTGTTATAATGAGAAACCTAGGTGCACCTATATTAGCTTCCTCCTTGAATTCCCAGCACTAAAAGCTGTCTTCAAACTGTGACTTTCATTCATCTAAAGAGTATTTACTGGGTAACTATGTAAGTTAGAGAACTGAGAAAAAAGTACATAGCAGCATTATTTCAGTAAGAACTAACAGCATCATAAAAGAATAGAAAAAAAATTCAAGCAAATATCCTAAAACTCTTTCCAGGCCAGACTGGGTGTGCAGCTCTAGGCTGGCGTGGGCCTCATATGAAATCCCTTTGCTCATTTGGGGCTGTCTCCTCTACCTTGGCACTGGCAGATGGGGAGGTAGCACTACCATCTGTCTTTATTTTTCTAACCCCTCCACAAGACATTGCAAAGTGGACACTGCAGGGACACCTCACACTGCCAGCTCTGCTCTTTCTCCCAGATGCTTGCCACTTCTCGGGCCAGATCCCCACGGGGCAGAGCCTGGCACAGGTCACTGGCTGATGGCTGCCTGCTTTTTGGCTCTTTGGCAAAGGGAAGCAGGACAGGGCCGGAGGGGATTCTGGGTGAGCAGCGGTGTTGGGAAGGGACACGGCTGTCAGAGTCATGGCCTCTGTCTGCAGGTGCTCATTGCTCAGTGCAGCACATGTGCTCTCTGACCCCACAGAGAACCTGAGCTGGCGGCTTCAGTCTGACACCAGCTTGTTCTCTTGTGTGGGAGGCTCAGCATTCTCTTGTGGGCTCTTGAGGTCAGGGACTGTGTCCTCCTTTGTCATCAAAGCCCAGTCTGTCCCAGTGCAAAGAAACCCAAGAAGGCCAGTGGGGACCACAGAGGGCATGGAGTACAGTGGGAGGACCTGGTCTGGCTCTTAGCTCAGCTACTCAACAGTAGTATAAGCAGGTTCTCTAACCTTGAGAACCTCAGTTTCCTCATCTGTAAATTGGACGTTCAGCCTTGTCTCCTAGGGTAATGTAGGGATGATGTGACAGAGTGGCATAGCTCCCGGCTCCTGCCAGGCCTTGGGGTGGGGGGTACTCTTTACTGGAAAGTCCCAGGAGACTCATCCCATGAGTAGGGACCTCCACTGCTTGGGGTCCCTGGAAGAAGAGTGAATCCATCTGGGAGGCTGAGGCCAGGACCGACCCACTGACCTCCCTGGGTCATGAAGTGGCACCCTCATTTCACTGATCATGTCCACGCCTCCCTCATCAGCAGAATTACGTGAAGGTGTCTGATAGAGAAGATGCCCACATGCGGTGGACCCAAGCACTTGGAAAGCTGGTGAATGAGACAGAGCAAGGGAATGGTGGGCGGTGGGGTGGCGGCCTACTTCCGGCCCTCTGGGTTGGCTCCAGCTCTACCATTCATCAATCTGTTATCCAGCAAGCCATGCAGGCCTTCTTGGCCTAGCTTTTCTGCTTCCTAAAGGAGTAGGTGGGTAGCCACTGTGGAGTTGCTCTAGATCCCATCCCACCTTTTATTTATTAATTTTTTTTCTGGCTACAATCACAAGCCAGATGGCATTCACACATGCAGTATATTCTTAGGGGTATGTGCAGATTTTGATGAACCTCCCCAAATGTTGAGGGGTAGCTGAAGCAGCCAATATTTTGAAATCACTATCAATACCAGCAGTCTAGCAATACTATTTTCTCACTATGGGCTGTGGGCATAAGCAGGATTGGCTGTGAGTTATGTGCAGTTCCTTTGCAAATGCTGTAAGTCTATGTTGTCTCTTTCCCAGGAGAAAGTGTATCAGAATAGGAACAAGACAGTCTTCTTATGGGGTAACTGGGATTCTGCCTTATTTTATTAAAAAAAGTCCTGAATTCTTAGTCTTAGATCTTGATTAGGAGCAACATATTTCTTGTGATATAACTAACAGTCGACACTGACATATTTACTTATGGTGATGTCAGAATTGGGAATTAATGGGCTGGATAGAGAGTTTTCAGTGTCAGGTTATTTTTGTTCATTTCACAGATCTGGGGCTTGCTTAAGATAAAGACAGCCACTCAACAGTAGGCCACAAGAATGGAATGGAGTTGGTGTAGAGTGGGGTGAAGAAGAGGGGAAAGAGCCAAAGAATGTTGACACCCTTTCTTAGCGACTCACCCATTGCAGACATCATTTCCAATCATGGCATATATGACGATGGCTGGATAGTCCAACATCTGGTTCCTAGACAAGCTGAGAAGCCACAGATAGAATCTGAATGTTAGGCCTTTGGAAAACTAGTTTTATAACCAGATGCCCAGCCTGGGCCTGGGAAAAGGTCTTTACACAACCACCCTCCTGGAAAACATTTCTCTCTTTTGCTTGCATTGCAGCAGAGCTAATTACCATTCCTATCCCCTTCTTCTTCCCTATAATCTCTAACTCACATTCCCATTAGGGAAATCCCACATAAATGCATAAAATTAAGGAGTGGATTGAAATCTCAGGTGAGTAAGCACACTGCCGTCTTCTTAGGATCTTTCACAGCATTTGTTATCAGTAATAAGCACCCGTGAGTTACCAGGATTACTCCTGTCTGGATTCACAGGACATCTGGACATCTGTGGACCCACAGTCAACTTCAAAAAGACAAGGCCTTCCCGAGGGCTTTCATTCAGAGCACCACTGAATTCAGCCCCACTTCTGAATTTTTTTCAGTTTTTATTTTACAGTAGTACATGTTTGCATTAGATAATGATTACAGTCCTTGTGTGGGGTTGGCACATGTACATAACACATCTCAATTCCTTCTTTCATCCTCTTTCCATCATCTCTTGATTCTCTTCCCATTTGAACAAAACCTATCTCCCTACTTCTTATGATCTATCTTTTATTTTGTTCTTTATTTATATTTTGGTATCTCACGTAAGAGGAGCCATGTGGTATTTAAGCTTGTGTGTCTGATTTATTTCACTTAACATATGGTCGCTAGGTGCATTTGTTTCTCAATTTTAAATCCAAAATTTATACAAAAAATGTTTCCTTATTCATTAAGCTGGAATATGACACGATCTTTTTGGTTTTTTAAAAGTTACTTCTGTCAGATGTAAGCTTTATTCAACTCATATATATTTTTATACTTCTTCAAGGGCATCCACAAAAATTAATCACTTCTTAAGCTTACTGGTCCAGGCAGTGATACTTCAGTGTTTGCATAGCAATGAACAAGCTGTCAATGCTCAGTAGAAATGACTACAGGGAACAACAGGGTTATGGCTTGCATCTAGGTGTCCTCCGAAACCTTATGAAGTCATAGGTGGTGCTTTTTGGAGGTGGCTGGATCCAGAGTGTGTGATGCTGGGATCAAGGATTGATGCTGGGATGGATTCTTGGTGTGATGCTAGGATTAAGGCTGCTCTGCCCTGGGTGTGAGGGCTACCAGCCCTAAGGGTGGGTGGTCTGGACAGGATATAAGGGACAGAGAAGGTCATTGCTTGCTGTCTATTTCACTGTTTTGCTGCCCTCTGCCTGCCATAAGCTGCTTCTCCTCTGCCACACTGGCCTGCCTTGGAGCAATTGGGAGCTGAAACCTCTACAAACCATGCACTGAAATGAACCTTCCCTCCTTGAACTATCAAGTATTTTGTCTCAGCAATGAGAAAAGTAACTAAGACAAAGTGTTACTTCATCTTTTTTTCAAAATAAGAAACCAAATTTGAGAACAATTCTTTAGATCCATTGCCCACATACCTTTCTATAAACTTCCTCAGGTTTCTGGAAGATGCACCTGAATAATTAAGGTGAAGAAGTTTAAGTTAGCAAGTTCAATTTGACACTGGCAACATGAAGGTCTAAATTCACGGGAGAAGCATTTTTGCACAATCTGAGTCATCCAGACTATTGTGCTGATGGAAATAATTTTTTTCTGGTGAAGTTTTGGAGTATTTCATCCTGGAACTCTCCTTAAGGGGTTTTCCATTTACTTGGCATTACACTAATAACCAAAAGCCTTTTGGATTCATGGGTCTCAAAACATTTCCAAGGCATGAACGAGTAAACATTCTGGTTGATGTGAGTCAGGTGTATCTCTATCACCAGAGATAAATTGTCCAAAATATTCAAGAATGAGTTGAAGGACAGAGAGACAGTGGCACAGATTCTTTGAGAACTACACATCTCCCTAGAGAGCCCTTTTCATCTCCTCTTTGGATTCCTGCTCACTCCTGGGCTCCTTCAGGGTGGCCCACTGGTGCAAGGGTCAGTTGTCGAGCTGATAAGTTTGAGTTCCTGTAATGGGAAGAGTGACCACCCTCCCCCGATGCCTGATTGCTATCTCATTCTGGCTTAGATCTGAATGCACCCCCAAAACCTCATGTGCTCCTAGGTGGGGCCTTCGCAGGGTGGTTGGATCATGGGGGTGCTATAGGCATGGTGGGTTAGTGCATGGATGAGTTCATACCAAAATGTGCTGCTGGATTGTGGGTCACTGGGGCACATGGCCTGGGTGGGTTTATCTTCCTCCCCTGCTCCTCCCTTCTGTCTCTGCTTCCTGTCCACCCTGCCTTGAGCAGCTTACTTCCTGCAGCTCTACAAGATTATAGCTCATATATATAAATAACATTTAATGAATATTTATTTTATTCCACATACTATTAAACAGCTATCATTTCATTGAAGCTTAAGTACTACTGTCAGGTAGGCATTGTAATATTCCCATTTTATAGATAAGGAAAGCAGGGCTCACCCAAGGGACCTGGACAAAGCCACACAACTGCCAACGTGGAGAACTGCAATTCACACCAGGGCTTATGTCCTCACTGCTGAGTTCCGGCTCCCGGCGAGACCCTGCCCCCTGTCTAGGAAGAGTGAAGCCCCAGAGGCTGCTCTGCCAGGAAGGAGTGAGCAGTTTTCTGGTGGGTTGTGCAAGGCCATGGGTGGGAGTTGGAGGAGCAACATCCAGTGGTCGTTTTCCATAGGAAGACCCTCCAATAACCTCCAGTCTCAGAAGTGTGTGGGGGGTCAAGTATGTTTCTTGGAGAGCAGTCACAGCCTGGATGGGCACGCTGGCCCTTGTTCCCTGGAAGCTGGGTCACCATTGGTTATGTCCTCTTTGTTACATAGAATTAGTTACAGGTTGTATGGGCAGCACTGATGTTCTCTTGAGTGAATCAGGAATGCTAGCACACTAAGCACATTCATGTTGCTGTATAAAACCATCACCACCATCCATCTCTGGGACTTTCCCATCACCCCACATTGAAATTCTGCAGCCATTCTTCTGGCTGATAGGTTCTGATAAATACACTCTACATTTTGTATCCATGATTTAACTGTTCTAGGTGGGTCACTCAATTTTTGTCCTTTTGTGTCTTATTTATTTCACTTAGCATAATATCCTTATGATTCATCCATATTGTAGCACATATCAGACATTTCTTTTCTTTTTAAGGCTGCATAATATTTCATTTTGGGGGGGATACTGGGGATCGAACTCAGGACCTTGCGCTTACAGGGGGCAAGTGCAGTGCCACTGAACTAAATCCCCAGTCCATCCATTGTATGTATACACCACATTTTGTTCATCCATTGATAAATGCTTGGATTGTTTCTACCTTTTGGTTACTGTAAAAAATGCTGCTATGAACATTGGTGTGCACCTATCAGTTCAAGTTTCTGCTTTCAATTCCTTTGGGTGTACACTTATTTGGAAGTGCTAGTTTATTTGGGAGTTTTATTTATTTACTTATTTTTAGAGGAACTGCCATACTGTAATCTTCTTTTTGTAGTAACCCACGGCATTAAAAATGCATGCAGCCATACAAATCAAAGGTAGCCAGTCTGTCTCTGCATGCATGCATTAATTCCTTCTTCCACCCTTTTCATATGTGAGCACTGGGCACCTGCCTGCCACATGGTAGAGGAGCAACACATGAGCTAAGCCCAGCCTCTGTACCTCAGGGGCTGCATCTCTGGGGGTTGATACATAACTGATGTTGGGGATAATACTGAAAAGTTAGTGTGAAGCTTGGAAAGAGGGGAAGCACGTGACTGAAGCCTATTGTCTTTGCTTGGGATGCTTCCTGATTTCACAGCACTGCTCCCAAGTGTTTTGCCCGCTCCATTGTTCCCAGTGTCCTCCAGAGCAAGAGGAAAGCAGCCCTGCACACTCTCCATTTCCCATGGTGGCTCACTCACCAGCAGGGCCTTCCATTCAGATCTACCCCATGGCTCCCAACTTCCCATTTTCAGCAGGATAATAAATCAAGAGGTGTTTAATTCTCACTCTTTGATTGTTCTTTTAATGAGAAATGAAAACTAATGAAAGCTCATGGCAGGAGTGGGAAAAAATGATAGGACCAGGCTGAGCCAGTAATTTTCCTCATTATCCAGAGTACAGGTGGGAATTTGAGGTGTGCAGCAACTGCAGAGTGTGAGGAACTCACAGATGGAAGCCTGTCGTGGCTTCCGTGTTGGCAGCTCCTCTCCATACCCAGCTCCACTTCTGTCTCTTTACTGCTAAGGGCAAGGACAGCAGACTCAGCACCACAGACTGTGGTGGATTTAAATTAAAAAGCAACCGCACACATCCACCCAGTGAGCAAGAAATTGCTGATTCTTCTTCATCCAAAATCCTACTTTGGTCGGTGTCCATACTACAAGCATAGATTTCTCTTTGCTCCAAATTGCTTGTATCTTTCACCATTTCCATTTCCTTTTGGAAATCTCAGTTTTATGAGATTATCTAATTTGTTTACCTCTCCCCTGTCACTTTCTCCTATTCCCTTCTCTGTTGTCCTGCTGTCCTTTGGTTCTGTCTTCCTCTGTCCCCAATTCTATTGTCCTCTCCTATTGCATACACTCCTCTCCCCAGCTGGCCCTCCCTGCTGCTGCCCATTCAAAGATGGAACCAGAGGATGTGAGCAGGAAGGAAAATGAGCTCCTCATCCATAGGAGGCAGTAAAGCAGCAAAGCAAGCCAAATGCTTAAAGAACTTGCAAAGCTTACACTCTGGCCTCTGTAATTACAGTTCAGAGAAATGGGAGAAGTTTGACCTTGGAAGAGAGGCAATTAGGGTGTTTGTCAAGGTGGAACGATGGGAAACCTACCTGTCCCTTGTGAAGAAAAGAGTCCAGGAGGGCCTTTAAAGTCTGCATTCTGGCTCTGCAAGTCTCTTGTAAGCAGAGCACACAGTGCATTAGTGCAGAAGGTGCACTGGAAGAACAGAAAGGCTTCACCTGATCTCAGCACCCAGCAGCTCTCCCTAAATGAATGTCAGCTCTCATTGCCATCGCAAGCTCGGCAGACCATGCCAGTGAGTACCTTACAGTCTGTGCATTTAAATCAACTGGTAAGGCAATTTTAATGGTTTTTTTCAATCAGCTTGTAACTCAGTTCTGTGGCTCAGAATAGGCTAGGTCTCGAATTCTTCATGGAAAGAGAGAATCTTTACAAGGTGTGCTAAAAAAGAGTCAATTAAAAATTATTACAGTAAAAGATGCATTGTCATTAGTCCTTCTCAAAATACCCTCCCTCACAATGAGCACATTTATCCCATCATTTTTGCCACTTTCTGAAGCAGTTCTGAAAGTCCTCCTTCGTGAGTGTCTTTCCATGGTGGTCTTGATATCCTGAATTAAAGATGTTTACAGCAATTTCTGTCAAATTAAAACATTATAGTGTGTCCTTATTTACCTTATTCACCAGATCTGGCACCATGTGACTTCTGGCTAGTCCCCAAAGTCAAAGTGACTATGAAATGTGAACATTTAAAATTAATTCAGGACATCAGCCACAACAGTGCAACTAAGGACACTCAAGAAAGAGGACTTCCAGAACTGCTTCAGAAAGTGGCAAGAATGATGGGATAAGTGTGTTCAGAATGAAGAGGAGTATTTTGAGGAAGATTAATGGTAATGTGTCTTTTACTGTAATATATTTAAAAAAAAATTTAAACATTCATTGTATATTTTTATCATGCCTTGTAAATATGTCTTCATAAATTAGGCAATTCATTAACTTGGCCATATTTATCGAATACTTACTATGTATCAGGCATTGTAGTAGTTGCTGGGAACACATCAGGAAATAGGAAAGATATGATCTGTTTCTTTGTTTGTTTTTTGAAATAGGGTCTCACTGTAGTTCAGGCTGGCCTTGGACTCACTATGTAGCTCAGATTAGCCTCGAACTCTCTGCAATCCTCCTGCCTCAGCCTCCTGAGTACTGGGATTACAGGCACAGGCCACCACACCTAGCTATGATTTCTGTTTCTATGAGGTTTCCAGTTATTAACAAGTAATGGGCTTGCAGTGTTAGGGGTATAGAGAAGTGCTGAAGAATTGGTGTTGGGTCCTGCATTAAGTGCTAACGTTTCCTTTCCTAAGATCTCATTAATTAATTCCCACTGAATTACCTGACACTCTTCACACTGCTCAGAGACAGATCTCTAAAATTTAACACCAAAGCTTGTGACTATGTGTATAGGACAAGGAAGACCCAGGTTTTGTGCATTCTGAAGCTGACAACATTTGAGGGCATTCTCTTTAAGAAAAAGAACACAAACTATCCAGAACAAGTCTTGACATTAGATGAAGCCAGAGTGGAAAGAGATACAGTCAGAACAAATTGTGGTAAAATATCTTATATTTGCTAATTTTATAAATAGGCCTGTTTGGCAGGCAAGTGAGGGCCCTCAAGCTTCAAAACTCTGCTTTTTGGCACAAGTCTTAGAGCAACCTCCATCTCGAAGCTAGATTTAACAAGCATTGACCCTGGGAGCATCTGGCCAGGGAGCCCATTTAATAGATACAGCCCACAGAGGAAAAGAGACTTGGGTGAAGTCTTGTAGCTGGTGCATGGAGTCTCAGCTAACAATTCACTTCAGAGAGCAATTTAATAATTGTAATGTCTATTACTAATCAATAGTAATGATTGAAAATAGATTACGCCCATAATCTCAGCACTCTTTAGAGGCTGAGGCAGGAGGATGGAATGTTCAAGCTCAGCCTGGACTTCTTTAGCAGTGACTTAGAAAGACCCTGTCTCAAAAATAAAAAACACAAAAGGGCTGGGGATGTAGCTTCCTTTGAAGGCTCTAGGGTCAAACTCTAGCACTTAAAAAAAAAAAGGTTATGAGCATTTATGAATTATTTAGTTCTTATAGGAAAATCTGTGTCAAGGAGCTGTGAGGTGCATTTTAATTTGTCGACCACAAATACACTCAAGCAAAGCAGGAAATAGCCTGCAGCAATGATCTGGCCCCACGAGCTGGGACACCTGCAGAGACTAGGTGAAGTCATGATTAACCCAGTTCAGAAAGAGAGGTCACTGCTCAGTCCTTCTGGACCGGTGCCCTTTGGAATTGAGGGCAGTGTTGTCATCTTCTCATTTCCCAGTGGAGGTAGGAAATCTGAGACTTTATGTGAAATCTCTCACCTTTTAGGTGTTGGAATCCAGGAATTCTAAGAAATGCTTCACATGCCAAAAAAGCCCAGCAGAGCTGTGGGGGCATGTTTGTTCTTGACCTACTTGTGCCCTGCCATCCACAGCGTGGCACGAAAATCAACATATTTCAAATAAATTTTAAAAATTTCCCCCAAATTTTGGTTTGCAGATTATAACAGAGGGTACTATTTATTTCAAATCTTAAGACTGAAACACTTAGCAGCATGTTATGGCTTATATCTCGATGTCCCCCCAAAGCCTCATATGCTTGTAGGTGGGGCTCTGGGGAAGTGGCTGGATCATGGTTATGTGACACTGGACCATGGGTGTGTGATATTGGATTAGTCCATTGACGGGTTCATAGCTGGGTATGATGTTGGGAGGTGAAGCCTGGTGGGAGAGAGGTGGGTTGCTGTGGGTGTGACCCGGTGGGTCTATCCCCTTTCCCCTCCCTTGATCCCTCACTGTCTCCTGCCTGCTCTGGCCTGAGCTCCTTCTCCTCTGCCATGCCACTCTGCTTGGAGCCAGAGGACTGAAACCTCTACAAACTGTGAGTCAAAATAAACCTTTCCTATGTTAAGTTGTGGGTGTTGGGTATTGTGTCTCAGCAATGAGAAAGTAACTAAGACACAGCACTTCACAATTTGTGTTTGGTTTCCTAGTGACAAGCCATATAGTTGAGTGTTTGATTTTGTGACTCCTTTCTCTCTTTCCCTCTCTCCCTTCTTTCCTCATTTTCTTCCCTCTATAACAAGATGGTTTATGTTTTCTTCTTTAATTTTTTGCTTATTTTGTGTGTATAGGAAAATAAGGTCCTTAAAGGTAGGAATTTTTCGTAAATCACTAAGAAGCACAGGATGAATGCACATCAGATGCCTTCATTTACCGTTGGTTTAGGAAGGAACCTGTGTCTTCTGTTATGAATGATGCTTTTTTGCTGACCCTTGATGGCTCCATGCTTTCCTGGTTCTGCTCATAACTGTTTGATCAAAGACTGTTTTTTGATCCATTCATTAATGACCACTCATTAATTCTCCTTCCTGCCTCTTTCATATAAGACCCAAGGGTTCCAGCTTTCCATTCTAAATATTATTCCTGAGCCAGACCATACAACTCTTCTTTTTAAAAATTTTTTTTAGGCTTAAGACTTTGGTTTTTTATTGTCTGATTCACAGGATTACAAATTAGCCAATACAAATATGAAATTTAATTAAGTCACACAAAAAATATTCCATGAACTTTGTTCATCTTCTCCGTCCAGAGAAATCTATTCTTTTAAAGCTGAGATGGAATGCTATGTCATAGGTGCAATTTTCTCTAAACTTGGAGACAAAATGAACTACTACTTCATCCTCCATACTTAATACTGCTAGAATAATGTTTATCACAATGTATCACATGTAATTATTTACAGGCCTATCTACCTGATTAGATATTGAAGTTTCAGCAGAGAAGAGCTATAGGTTATTAGGTACTGGGTACAAAATAGGTTCTCATAAAAATGTAAAGTTTGAGTTACTATAAAGCTATCTAGAAAGGATAATTCATAAGTATAAATGAAAAGAAATATACTGGAAAGGAAGAGTTCATTAAATCTATGGTAGACCTTTTAATTTCATTCTTTTCACAACATAAAATACATGACTGAAATGCTACTTCCCCCTCAGGTGTCTCTTGATTTTCCAAATTACAAATAACTTGTTCCTTGCTCTACACTTCAAAGCACTTTTTACCTCTATCAAAGATTCTACCCTGGGGCTGGGGATTTAGCTCAGTGGTGCCTCTGCCTGCCTCACAAGCGCAAGGTCCTGAGTTCTATCCCCGGTACCAAAAAAAAAAAAAGATTCTACCCAATCTCGTGCATTTAAAAAAAAACTTAAGAGGAGATCCTCCTTTGTGTATATTTAAATACACAAAAGGCTACCACTAGCCTGCCACAGAGTAAGCAGTCAGCAAATGTTTGGTAATTAAAACACTATTAGAATTGAAAATACTCAAAAGATGACAGTTTGTATCATTTCCGGGCCCTAATTTGGACTATGTCTTGGATGAGGTCCAGAGTAACCTAGGAACCTTTTGTCTTTCGGATGAGTCCTTCTATTATGTCCCATTCTTCCTCGGTGACCTTATTTAGGCCGTTGAATTCACCTGAAATAAATGCTTCCTCTCCACCATCAAATCTAATGACTGCACCACTAATCCAGGAAGCATAATCACTACAAAGGAAAACAGCAAGATTTGCAAGCTCTTCTGGAGTCCCCAGCCTACCACAGGGAAGTCTGTCAATCACATCTTTCTCAAATGTTCCAGTTGGGTCCACACAGCTGAAGGCACCTTTGGTTTTTATAGGCCCGGGTTGAATTACATTGAATCTCATTCCATATTTACCCCATTCTGCTGCAAGAGACTTGTTCATGGCTTCTACACCAGCTTTGGAAGAAGAACTTGGTACAACAAAACCAGATCCTGTCTCAGCGTAGATCGTTGAAATGGCAAGAAATGCTGCTCCTTTCTGTGCTTTAATTAGTTGCTTTCCAATTTCCAGTGTCATATAAGCTGTGCCATTTAGAACTATGTCAGATATGGTCTTCCAAGCATTACAAGAGAGTGTTTCAGTGGGAGAAATAAAATTCCCTGCTGCATTGTTTATCACAATATCAGGGTGTCCCGCAACTTTGATCAGTTCCATCACAGTGTTGTGAACCATATCAGGGTTCCTCACATCCGCTGAATTGCATGAACCTTACTTCCAGTTTGAGAAGAAATTTGTTCTGCAGTAGCTTTCAAAACATCGATGTTCCAGCTGGCTATCTCACACTGAGCACCCAGGGTGGACAGAAAAGTCGTCACTGCTTTGCCGAGGCCAGTACCCCCCCGGTAATAAATGTCACTTTTCCTTTAAAAGTATCAGGTGGTAGCATAGCTTTTAGAAGAGGAGGAAAGAATTTAGGCTGTGGAGCTTCAATGTTTTGATATAATGTTTTTGTTCCATGACTGAAAAACAGAACCTGTGCAGTAAGTCCTAGTCTCCTGTGAGCCATGGCAGCACACGGCGAATTACAGGAAAGGTAGACAAATGAGACTGAGAAGAAGCTGAGCTTTGGGTCTGATCAGTGCTGCTCTGGGCGGCAAAGACCCATACAACTCTTCTGATTTCAGAAGACCTGGTCTGGATGCTCCTGAGTTCCAACATCTATCTGAGCTCAGATCTCCTCTTTGAGCCAAGTGTCTCACTGCTTGTGAGACACTTCTTCAAAGATGTCCCTTGGATATTTCAAATTGAACATGCTCAGTGCTGAATTCCATCTCCTCCACCCCTAAACAGCTCCCCCTTTCCTCATCCCTGTCTGGGAAAACAGTGACCTGCCCAGTCTACTAAATGGGACATTGTACCATTATTCTTTACTCCTCATGGTCTCCTGCCACCATCATGCCATTAGCAATGAAGCATTCTTCTTTCTACTTTTTGGTAAATCTCTACTGAGGTAACAATTCTGTCCTGTCCTCACTGCCTGCAATTGGGCCTCCCTCACTTTAGCCTGGGCTCTGGCAGTAGTTGCTTATTTATTCTCCAAGGAATCATTTTTTTCCCAATTTCCACTCATCCCCTGGAGGGAACCAGCAACAGCAATATTGTGTCAATCATTGCTAAAGAGCTTCCATGGGAGTCTCACAACCAACTGGAGAATATCAGAGCTATCTAAAATAGTCTGTGAAAATTCCATTCAACCCAGTTATTCTTCTTCTAAATATCTTCCTGAAAAAGCTAAAGATATCATATCACAGTGATACATGCATACCCATGTTTATAGCAGCACAATTCATAATAGCTAAATCTTGGCAGTGACCTAGATGCCCATCAACAGATGAATGGATAAAGAAAATGTGGTATTTATATACAATGGAATACTACTCTGCTAGAAAGGAAGGTAAACTTAAGGCTTTTGTAAGAAAATGGATATGCCTTGAGACCATAATGTTAAGTGAAATAAATCACATAAGCTTAAATATTGCATGGTTTTTCTTATATGAGAAACCCAAAGTATAAATAAAGAACAAAATAAAAGATAAATAATAGTAAGTAGGAAGATAGATCTTTTGCAAATGAGAAGAGGACCAAGAGATAGAGGGAGTGAGGAGGAAGGGGAGAATAGGGATGGAAAAATAATTGAGATGTTGTGTTAGGTACATGCACCAACTCCCCACAAGGAATGTGATCTTTATGTACTGCAAAAATGTACCACTAGGGGACTCAGCTGTGGCGCACTGCCTGAGAGTCGGCATGCTCCATGGGCAGCAGCCAGGGCCTCGATGACAGTCTACAGAGAGGAGCAGCGACACGAGCTGGAGGCTCTGGAGTCTATCTACGCGACGGTATTATGAGAAAATCCACCCAGCTTCACCAGCACTGTGACATCTGAGGCTGCAGAAAATGATGAAACTATCCAGACTACCTTCAAGTTTACAGACAGTGAAAAATACCCAGATGAAGCTCCTCTTTATGAAATATTTTCCCAGGAAAACCTAGAAGATAATGATGTCATAGACATTTTAAAATTATTAGCATTACAGGCTGAGGAAAATCTTGGTGTGGTTGTGATCTTTACTCTAGTGATGGCAGTGCAAGAAAAATTAAATGAAATAGTAGATCCAGATAAAAATGAGAAGAGAGGAAGAAAAGAAACTAAAAGAAAAAGAAGCAGAAGAAGCAGAGAAGCAATTATTTCACTGCACCCCTGTTACAATTGAGAATTTCTTATGTTGGAAAGCCAAGTTTGATGCAGAACTCTTGGAAAGTAAAAAGAAATGGATAAAAGAAGAAGAGCAAGCAGGAAAAAATAAATTAAGTGGCAAACAGCTGTTTGAAACTGATCATAATCTTGACACATCTGATATCCAGTTCTTGGAGGATGCTGGAAATAATGTGGAAGTAGATGAGTC
>NW_004624740.1:24626322-24657155 GCF_000247695.1 Heterocephalus glaber | reverse complement strand
TTTTTTATAAAATGGAGTACTACTCAGCCATAAAAAATGAGAAATTAGAGACATTTATAGCTAAGTGGATGCACATTGAGGTGATACTCTTAATTTCAGCTCTTTTAAACTTGTTAAGGTTTATGTTATGACCAAGAAGACATTCTACTTTGGGGAATGTCCCATGTGTGTTTGAAGAGAATGATTTTGTTTTGTGGAGTGATATTTTGGTAAATGAAAATTAGATCCCAATGGTCGACTGTTCTATGTTTTAATGATTGTCTGTCTTTTGGTTCTGTAGATTACTAACAGAAGAGTGTTGTGGTCTCCAGCTGTATTTATAGTTACATGTCTTTCTCCTTTCTGGCCTGTTAGTTTTTCCTCTTGTACTTTGAAGCTCTGTTGCTAGGTATGTACATATTTAGTTTTGTTATACAGTAAGTCTTGACTTATAAACAAGTTTCATCAGGTGAGAACTTTCATAAGTTGGATTTTTTTGTCAAGTCCAACAAAATGAGCCTTATACACCTTTGACACAAATATACAATGTGAAGTATAAAAAATCCAAACACACAGTAATACAATAAGTCTTTGACTACATGCTATTGCACTGTACAGTAAGCACACAGCAGCACAATTGTGACAGTGTCCGGCAGACAAGTGAGCTATTTCCACAATTTGTTTTCATCTACAAATGTTCATAATGTGAGGTCTGTTAATATCTGTGAAAGTTCACAACTTGAATACTCTAAAGTCAGGGACTTATTGTAGTCTCTTGGTAGATTAGTCCTTTTCTGGTTGTGTCATATTACTCTTGGTTACTGGTAATTTGTGTTGAAGACTAGTTTGTCTGATATTAATATAGTTACTATAGCTTATTTTGACTAGTGTTGGCTTGGTATATCTTTTTTCATTGTTTAATTCACACATATCATTATATTTAAAGGAAATTTCTTATAGATAGCATCTAATTTTCTTTCTTTCTTTCTCTCTCTCTCCCTGTCTTTCTTTCTCTCTCCCTCTTTCTTTCTTTCTTTCTTTCTTTCTTTCTTTCTTTCTTTCTTTCATTCTTTCTTTCTTTCCCTTCTTCCTTCCCTTCCTTTCTCCCTCTGTACCTGTTTACCTCTCTCCTTTCCTTCTTGCTTTCCCTCTTTTCCTTCTTTCTGGGGATTGAACCCAAGGCCTTGTGATTGCCAAGCATATATTCTACCAATGAGCGATACCCCCAAACCTGATCATTATTTTTGCAATTCATTCTGATTGTCTTTTAATTGATACATTTAGAGCATTTGCATTGAATGTAGTTATTAACATGTCTGAACTTAGATCTATCATTTTATTATTTGTTTTATGTTTGTTTCCTCTGTTTTATTCTTCTCATACCTTTTTCTGCCTTCTTTTAGTGTATTTAAAATAATTTTAGTATTCTATTTTATCTACTGTATTTTTTCATTATGTATTTGCATTTTATAACTGCTACATTAATGTTTTTAAAAGATGGTTCCAACATCTGTCCCATTTTAGCCTTGACATTTGTTATTTACTTTCCTCATGTGATTGGAGATTTTTATGGTTCTTTGTATGCTGAGTAATTTTGGATTTCATCCTGGTCATTTTATATATTATTTAGAAGACACTGAATCTTGTTTAAATACTATGCGTAATGTGAATATTTCTGCATTTCTAGGAAAACAACTCGGTCAGGTTCAGGGGCAAATTCTAAGAAGCCCTGTATAAGATTGTGATTTTTATGTCAGTTCCCTCTGCAAAGCCTTGGAAGTGTTATTTCTATTTGTCTTATGGGCGTGACCCCAAGTAGCCATCCTAGGACCAGGGCAGTGGTCTAAGTGCAGTTCCCAAAGCCTTTGGGATAACATTTATGATTAGATCCATGTATGTGCAGATCAAGGTGAGCCCAGAAATTCATAAACAACTTTAAGGAGGTGGTTTCCAAAGATCTTCCCTCTCCATCATCTCTCTGATATTTTTGGGTTCCCTGGGTTCCTCTCTTTGGTTTTACAGTCAGAAATCTGGGGCTTTAGTTATCCCGCTCACTATGCTCTTCATACAAATTCACTCCTCGTGGCACTGAGTGATGGGAGGACTAAGGGGAAACAGAGGCACTGGGGGGCGTTATAGCTGTAGTAAGTGGGAGAGACATGGTGGTGTGTGTTCACTCCATTGTACCCCAAACTAGAAAAATGTGTTATAAAGAACATGAAAAGTTCATGGAAAACATAGCATCATGTAGTGACCTCCAATAAATTGAATAATGTTATTATTTAATGTGAGTTAAAAATTAAATTGTGTAGATTTTTTTTGCATTTTTATAATTTAGAAGGCATTTTCAGGAGGATGATTTGTACAATCCAGCTGAAAAATCTATCAAGAGGAATTTAAACTCCTTCTTTTCCTCTAAAAATGACTGCTTTCATTAAACAGAAATATTCAGACTAATAAACTGACTTTGAGCTCAAAATAGCAGGCATTTAATAATTGTTTATTGTGAGTCTCAGATGGTGTTTCTGCCACTGGAAATGTTTTCAAAATTTACAAGTGTGATTCTGAATTTTAGTGACACACTGATAAATGATTTCCTAAGATGTATTTTTAGAGGAATGTAATGGTCTTCCCATTGCAGCTTTAATCTATCCCCCCAGACTCAAAACTTGACACAACTCTGTGTGTCCTGCAGTGTGGATCTTCTTTCTCCCTCTTCCCCAAAGATGGTTTGTCCTCAGACCCCAGAGTCACCCTGTCCTGAGTTACTGTCTCCTTGAAACTTTTCAACTCTTCCCTTTCTCTTCCATTCCCTTTTCCTCCTCCTCCTTCTTTCTCTCTGCCTCTGTCTCTCTTTGTCTCTGGTTCTGCTGCTCTCTTAACTCTCTGTCTCTGTCTTCTCCTTCTCTCTCTTTCTTGGGATTGAACCCAGGGTCTTCCTACTGAGCTACATCCCCAGCCTTTTATTATCTTTTCTTTTTGCAACAGGGTCAAGGTGCTAACTTCCCAAGTCAAGCTGGGCTCAGCCTCCCAGAGTGCTGGGATTACAGGTGTGTGATGTCACGCCTGGCTAGATTCCTACTTATTTGTCCAGAGCTTTCTGCTCAAACTCTAACATCTCTGTGAAATCTTCTACTTTTCCAGGGAAGTATGTGTCCTCTCATCTGCAGAGGCCTCAACTCATCTTTATTTGAATGCCATTTTAACAGAACTCTAATTGCTTTGTTATTTGTCTCTCTTTCTTATGTATTTGGCTATGCTCTTTCTTATTTGGCTATGAAGGTGGATGCTTTGTCTTGCTCATCTTTCTATTTCTAGCACCTATTGCAATATTGGAGAGGAAGAAAAACAGAAGAGCAGAGGTACAAGGCACACTCAAGGGTGCTTTGGAGCTAGTAGAAATGCCAAGTTTACTTGAGTCTTCAATAAAAGTAACAGATGTCTTTCTCCAACATAGTCTTGACCTGAGCCTCTCAACAAAAGAAATTACTAAAAGGAGACCCTGTAGGCCTTCAGAAGCTCTGGCCATTGACAATTACATCTAAAACATGTAAGATATTTGCTGTTGAATTTTCCCTATGCAGCTGTGCTGATTGGAGCAGCAAAGGATAAAAATCTTGGCAAAACAGACAGATCAGAAGTCTACAACTTTCATATTGCAATCACTATCCCATACCCTGCTCCTACCTAGGCAGCTTGTGTGGATCAATCCTAAGAAACAGTCTCACCAGGATGACAGTGTCTTCCTCATCTAGTGATCTTCTGAATTCCCAAAACCTTGCAAGCAAGGATTAATGATTAAGATAACAAACAAATAAATAATAAATAGCAAAAGGGTGATTTGTGTCCCTTTCTATGAGAGATGTCATATTGAAATATTTCTCTTTCTCAAAGTTCCTGCTACTGTTAAACACCATATCTTGGAGATCTATTTAATCATTAGGAGAAATAGCAGCTTTTTGTACCCATAGGCATTGAATATGTCTATCAGCAGTTTCTTTCTTTCTTTCTTTCTTTTTTTTGGGGGGAGGGGGAACCGGGGATTGAACTCGGGACTTTGTGGTTCCGAGGCAGGTGGCGGAACCACTGAGCTAAATCCCCGGCCCCAGCAGTTTTCTTTTTAGATCAAGCATTTCAAAAATTGCTACCAAGATCCATCTCTGTGGCTGTGACCACACTGTGTCAAGGCTCTCCAAACAATTGTCCTAGTTGTTCTGTGATAAATAACTGCTGTCATCTCCGCAGGCTCTGGGTGGAGACCAAGTTCTCAGCCCTGTAGTCAGGCTCACCACACACCCCCACAAAGGTGACACCTGGCTCCTCTCCAATGCTCTCTTTGGGGCTTTAAAAATTGTTTTAAAATTTTCATTTTTGAAATAACTGCTGAAAGTTTGCAAAAGTGGAATAGAGGATTTGCACATGCCCTTCACTCAGATTTCCTAAATGGGAACATCTCTAATAATCTTAATACAATGATCAAAATCAAGAAATTGACATTGGAATAATGCTACTGTCTATAAAGCTTATTTAAATTTCACTAATTGTTTCCCTCATGGCCACTTTCTGATCCAGGATTTCACCCTGAATCACATCCTATATTTAGCTATCAAGTCTCTTGTGTCTCCTTTAATCTGGGTCAATGGCTTGGTGTTGGTCTTTTGTGACCTTGATACTTCTGAGTAGTACTGGCCAATTATTTTGGGGTAAAATGTTCCTTGATTTGTGTTTTCTCTGGCTGTTTCCTTGCTCTGGACTTGGGTTAACCTACCAGGGAATGGGAAACTAGGTGAGGCTTCTGCCAGCCTGTGATATTCCTAATAACTGAGTGGTCAAAGCTGAGTGGAGGGGAGGAGAGGGTGAGGGAATGAGGAGAGAGGCCCTGGAGAGGATCACAGTGAGGAGAGAAGACAGAGGAAGAGAGTGCGCTGCTATGTGAGGAAGGGAACTAGTGACCATGACATTGTGCCTTAGTTATTTTTCTTATTGCTGAGTCAAAATACCCAAGCCCCAAAGTTAATGGAGGAAAGGCTTATTTGGCTCACAGATTGTAGAGGTTTCAGGCCATAGTCTGCTGGCTCCAAGGCAGGGTGGCATGGCAGAGGGGCATTACAGAGGAGAAACAGTTCATGGCAGGCAGAAGGCAGCAAAGCACTGAAGTAGCAAACAGCAAGCGGCAAGCAACAAGCAGCGACCCTCTTTCTGTCCCTTAAATCCTGTCCAGACTGCCAACCTTCAAGGCAGGTAGCACTCACATCCAGGGCAGAGCAGCCTTAATCCTAGCATCACACCATGAATCAATCCCAGCATCACATCCTTGATCCTGGGATCACACATCCCACGTCCAGCCACCTCTGAAAGACCCCACCTGTGATTGCATGTGGTTTGGGGGGGGGGGAAATCTAGATATAAGCCATAACAAAATAGGATAGAAAAAGTAAAGATAAATACAGACAAATATCATAATTTGTGAATTGTACTTTTAAAAGAACTGCAGGTTCAGAACACAAACCCAGTCAAAAATTCCTAAGGTCCTTAAAGATACAATAATCCTGGGCCATTCCCCATTACCATTCCCCATTAAATGGACCTTGGCCATCCTCTGTTGCCCTTTATCTAAATGGGCTTTTCCACCTGTGTGTGGACCATCCCTTTTCACCTGGAAAATGGCCTTTCCCTCTGGGTGTGCTACAGCTCCAGAGAGTTGAGCAGGCCCTGGCATAGAGAGGCACAGGGTCACACCACTCCCAACGGTGTCTTTTTGGCATGTGGATTTTGTTTTATATTTCCTCGTGATTAAATGCAGGTTATGCAACTTTTGGCAAGAATACCATAGCAGAAGCTCAGTGAGCTAGTTAAAGCATAAAACTTACTTTGTTCTAGAATAAAGACCATGGAGAGGGCTAAAAATAAGAAGTCCCTTTCTACGTGTGACTGAGTTTGGCTGAGCCTAGATTGACATCCTTTTTAATAGTTCATTTATGTTTCTTCTCTTCAGCTTTCTTTCTCTTTTTTCCTTTGCCTGTTTCCAAGGCCACTGTGTCTGTTAAGGAGAACAGACCCAGAATGCTGAGCTAAGGTACTGAGTTCTGGCTTTGTCCTGCTCTGAGACAGGTACTGATTCCTCAAGGCAAGGAGATGGTGATTCTTGAGGCCAAATCTGAAAGGGTTCCAGGTAGCATGGATGGGAGCATGTCCTTCAGTGCAAGACAAACATGGGTAAAGGTCTACACTGACAAGCTAATGGACCATGGGCAATTTACTTCACCTTTCTGGGCCTCAGTTTCCTCATCTGGAAAATGAAGTTACAATGGGGACTGAATACATCAAGGACTTAGCACAGTGTCTGACTTGGAGAAAATACTTAGTATTAGATAAAATAACTAACTGATAATACCAATAGCCCAGTCAAAAATCTCTCTAGCTACATTCACACATCCTGCTGACAGCAGAGTAGGGGAGTTGGAGCCTAACCAGGGTCACTGGCCATATTTTTGGGTGAGACAAATAATTTCTGCCTGGGGCCTGAAAGGACTTGGGCCTGTTGGTTCTGGCCTGGAGTAAGGCCTGAGCAGTGGGTTTCTGTGCCCAACTCTCTTGCTCATGGGGAAGCACAGTCTTCCTGTCAGGTCTCTTTAAGGCTTACAACATGTGGACCACTCCTGCTCATCTATTCTTGTTAAGACATCTCCCAAAGCAGTTTCTTTCATTCTACTGGGGAAGGAAAAATAAATCTCCTGTACTCAGCTCAGGTTTTCCAGCTGGGGCCCACACACTGGCCAGAGAGATTTAGGACAGAAAATAGACAGATGTTCATTATGGTGTTTTGCAGATGTGTGCATGGGGGATGGGTAGAATTTGGGCTTTTAGACAATCTTCAGCTGAAGGAGAAGGGATTGGAGTTTTAAGGTAGGTGAGTCAAGTATGGAAAGCAGGTGCCATAAAGTAAGGTTTGCAGATTTCAGTGGGTGCCTTCCCCACTGTTAAAGGTTACTAAAAAGTCCTCTTCCTGCTACAGAGAGGTGGAACACATTTTACAAGTGAAAGGTCCCTTAGTAAATGTGAATTTCCTTTTCAAAAGGAAAACTTGCACCCTGGGTTTAGACCTTTTCCTGTAGCTGCTGATTTTCAATGGCCTTTAGCTCAAAATAATCCACATGCCAGAAAGACACTGTTGGGAGTGGTGTGACCCTGTGCCTCTCTATGCCAGGGCCTGCTCAACTCTCTGGAGCTGTAGCACACCCAGAGGGAAAGGCCATTTTCCAGGTGAAAAGGGATGGTCCACACACAGGTGGAAAAGCCCATTTAGATAAAGGGCAACAGAGGATGGCCAAGGTCCATTTAATGGGGAATGGTAATGGGGAATGACCCAGGATTATTGTATCTTTAAGGATCTTAGGAATTTTTGACTGGGTTTGTGTTCTGAACCTGCAGTTCTTTTAAAAGTACAATTCACAAATTATGATATTTGTCTGTGTTTATCTTTACTTTTTCTATCCTATTTTGTTATGGCTTATATCTAGATTTCCCCCCCCAAACCACATGCAATCACAGTTGGGGTCTTTCAGAGGTGGCTGGACGTGGGATGTGTGATCCCAGGATCAAGGATGTGATGCTGGGATTGATTCATGGTGTGATGCTAGGATTAAGGCTGCTCTGCCCTGGATGTGAGTGCTACCTGCCTTGAAGGTTGGCAGTCTGGACAGGATTTAAGGGACAGAAAGAGGGTCGCTGCTTGTTGCTTGCCGCTTGCTGTTTGCTACTTCAGTGCTTTGCTGCCTTCTGCCTGCCATGAACTGTTTCTCCTCTGTAATGCCCCTCTGCCATGCCACCCTGCCTTGGAGCCAGCAGACTATGGCCTGAAACCTCTACAAACTGTGAGCCAAATAAGCCTTTCCTCCATTAACTTTGGGGGTTGGATATTTTGTCTCAGCAATGAGAAAAATAACTAAGGCAGGGCCTGGGATTTAGCTCAGTGGTTCTGCCGCCTGCTCTGAAAGAGAAAGGTCCTGAGTTCGATCCCAGTACCAAAAAACAAACAAAACAAAACTAAGGCACAGTGTCATGGTCACTAATTCCCTTCCTCACATAGCAGACACCTCTCTTCCTCTGTCTTCTCTCCTCACTGCGATCCTCTCCAGAGCCTCCCTCCTCACCCTCTCCCCCTCCCTACCCCCTCCAGTCTCTCTCCTCCCCTCCACTCAGCTTTGACCACTCAGTTATCAGGAATATCACAGGCTGGCAGAAGCCTCACCTAGTTTCCTATTCCCTGGTAGGTTAACCCAAGTCTAGAGCAAGGAAATAGCCAGGGAAAGTCTTTTCCAAGTGTGTGTGTGGCAGTTGGGAAGTGGAGAACCTAAGAGGTTCAAGACACAGTTTGTTTTGAAGCTGGGGCTGGGGGTTGGGTGTGGTAGAGGTGAGGTTGCAGACATTTGCACATCAGTGCAGCCTCACAACACTGCCTTCTTCCTATCCAGAGCTAAAGTGGTCCCTGCTCCCCACCCTTCCTGCAAGCAGGTGCACAGTCAGAGGATGCCTCTGGTCCCTGTTCAATGGGTACAAAATTTCAATTATGCCACAAGAGGATTGGTTCCTAGTGGGGGAAAGAACACACCCTTAAGCTCTTTTGAATTTCTGAAAACAAAACTTCACCAAACAGGTGTTTGCACAAAGGTTTTTCTAGACTTGCAAAAACCAATGGAGGAAAGCTTCCAGTGAAGGAGACATTACATTCCAAGCCAGTAAAGTCTCATTTGCAAACTGCAGAGGGCCCGTGTGCCTCCCACAAACCTATGTGGCCCTGCAGTGACAGAGGTTGAGGACTGGGACATGTTTGTTTTATCTTAAAAGCAGGTAAGTCTTGTTGATATTCAAAGTAGATGCCTTATGGATTTTTATTTCCTTAATATATATATTTATACTATCTTAAATTTGTTTTTCTTCTGGCCTTGTTTTCTCTTGCTTGTGTCTTTTATTTATTTATTTATTTTAAAATTTTATTGCAATAAGAACACTTAGCATGAGAATTACTCTCCCAACAGATTTTAAGTGCACAATACAGTACTGTTATCCACAGGCATGTGGATACAGCAGGTCTCTAAAACTTATCTCATAGAACTGAAATTTTGTACCCTTGAACAGCAACTCCTCATTTCTGTCTCCCAGTCCCTGTAGCCCTCATTCTACTCTTTGTATCTACTTTGAATCTGACATCCTTCAGATGTCTTCTAGAAGTGGAATCATGTAGTGTTTATCCTTCTGTGACTGGTTTATTTCACTTAACATAAAGGCCTTTAGGATCGTGTATATTGTTGCATACGGCAGGAAATCTTTCCTTTGAAAGGCTGAATAGTATTCCATTGTATGTATATACCACATTTTCATTATCCTTTCACTTCCTAATGGACAGGTTAGTGGCACCTCTTGGCTATTGCGAATAATGCTTCAAGGAACAAGAGAGTTCAGCTATCTCTTCAAGATCCTTTCTCAGTTCTGGGTAAATGCTCAGAAGTAGTATTCCTGCCTCATATGAAAGTTCATTCCTATAGTGGATAGAACACTTTACCTTCCTACCAACATTGTACAAAAGCTCCAACTTCTCCACATCCTCCCCAGTGCTTGTTCTTTGTCCTTTTTGATAATGGTCACTCCACAGGTGTGAGGCCATATCTCCTAATGATTCTTACCTTTGTTTTAAATGTATCATAATCTTGCCATTCAAGTGCTTTTTCCCACCAAGGAGACATTCAGATTGGCAAAGGATGACAGTTTGTGCTTTAGTGTTCTTCAAAGGCAAAATGGAACTCCCCAGAGTTCTTTAGGTTAAAAACAGTGTGTTGGATGGATAAGTCCCAATGTGTGCAGCAGGGGCAGAGCTCAGTGCTAGAAATACCAGCATGGCCCCCATAGCTCCTCCATCTGTGCATCTGGGAGGCCAGGCTTGAAGCAAAGAATGCGGCCACAGCCCAGGAGGGTGAGGAGCAGAGGGGTGAGCACAAGGCCCATATGCTGGAGCAGCTGGCTTGCAGGGCATAGGAACCAGGGCAGTGGCATCAGACAAGAATAGGGTTGGAAGGAGAAAACCCCGGGCCGAGTCTGAGGCCCAGGTCTACAGCTTTGCCCATGTGGTACAGGAGGAATGGGAGATGGGGATCCATATCTGTCTTGCCAGCCTCCCTGGTTAGGCCCTCTCTGGTGCTACTTCTTGTAGTCATATCTCCTTGGGGTAAGCATGTTGCTAGGAAGAGAGTGAAGCCCCATATGTGGTTCTCCTGCACCCTAAATCTCAGCCTCAGCATGGTCCTAGAGCTCCCAGCTCCACCAGCTAAGGCTGCTCTGGGCCTCTGACTGGGATCCTCAGGCAGAGCTCCACTTCTCCTCTCCTTAGTCACTGCCCTTGCCCTCTGCTCCTCCAGCTTCTAGGAGGATCCTGAGTGACCTTGAAGCTGTGGCCCTGCCTCCTTCTGCGAACCTGGTCACATCTGCTCCATCCCTCACCCCGTCACCCTGTGAAAGGCACACCTGCCACCTCCACCTTCCATCCTCTGGGCCCGCCCCAGTCCCCAGCCCAGCCTTTTCCTCCCAGAGGGAGCCCCTTCTCTTTGCAAGACACTGGGTGCATCCAGCTGCCCCAACTTATCCTGTCACCTTCCTGCCTGCCACTATCCCCAGAGGCCTGAGTGTCCAGCTCCTTCTGCTGTCCTTGGATTCTGGAAGCCATGTGTGTCCCTTAAATTTCTTTCTATTTTTTTCTTTTTAAAAACTTCTCTGAGTAGGAAAGAGACCGAGTCTCCCTCCTGTAGCACTGTGAGGTTCAGGAGCATCCTGTTACTATTCCCATTGTTTGTGGGGCCATCTGCATGGACCAATCATACACCAGGGTAGTGATGCATTTACAATGTGATGTTGCTTCATTAAGGGAATTGGGTTAACAGAGAAAAGCTGGGCTTGCAAAGATGAAAAGGAAGTAGGCCCCCATCCCCCTTGCCCCATTGAGTCTGGGTGCAGCCTGTCCCCCAGGAAGACAGGGTGTAGACGCTCCACTCAAGTGTGCTTATCATCTAGCTAGCCCAGCATGCGATTCAGGTGCCTTTGGCAATGGTGCTTACTGAGCCAGGACCTTCATCTTACAGATGCAGAAGGAGGCTAGAGAGTAAGCAGCTGGCTAAGACATACAGCAATTTCAGGTTCTAAATTCAAAACCAGGTCTGTTTTTTACTCAAGGAACAACAGGAGGCCACAGGAAGGGAAAACCTCTGTTTTCTGGATCTCTTGTTCCATCTCTGAGAGGAAAGGTGAGTGCTAGCCAAGTCCACAGACCTCCCCCTTCCACCCTGGCCAGCTGCCTCCTACTGTGGCCCTTTTGAACCTGTTGAAAGCTATGAGTGCCCTATAAGCCATCTCATTTGCTGCCTGTAAAGCAGACTTGGCAGGTGCCTGACTGTCCCCAACCCTCTCCTGCCTGAGACTCATTCCCCGAATTAAAGATGACTTCTACATTTTCCATTTTAAAATGCTCTATAGTTCCTGACAATGGTTCTGTACATAGAGGTGTCTATAGAAATTTTTGAGATCTCACAAAAATAGCCAAGATGAAAATAGGAGCTATTTCTTTAATTCTTCTTATACAGTTTTAAAGAAATGTTTTAATATTCCATTCAATTCTTTCTTCCCTTTTTTTCCCCTCTTTGTCTCTTGGTGGTTCTGAAAAATAAGTGCAGCCATAAATATGCAAAATGTGGAAAGCTGACTTTTCCTATATCTAATAAAAACCTTGGGGAGTAATTGAAATAACTTGGCGTGGGTAGTCAGGTTCCGTGCTGCATAATATCAAAAGAAAATCCATAGCAAGGAGAAGCAGCAGAAAAGAAGAAGAGGGGCTGGACAGTAAAACCAGAACATTAAATAATGAGCAGCCAAGAGAATCTAAAAAAAAAACCCTTTTAGAATTACATTCTTAGAAAAGTAGTCAAGAGGCATCTTCAAAGAAGTAACACTAGACAAGGCGTACATTTTATGCACGTCTGCGGATTGAAAATTCAAAGAAAAGGAAGGAAATACCCTCCTTCCCGCATCTATTCTTTAGACAGAGTCTGACAGAAGCCATGGGCGCCCATCAAATCTTGACACACGTGTCCTTTCGTGAGGGACCCTCCTCCCCTCTCCCTCTTCTCTTTTGATCTTCACAACCCAAGTTTTAAAGAAAGGTTGTCAAGGCAGTAGATCACACAAGGAGAACCGGCTACTATCAATTGTCTGGGGGACCCTTTGGAGTCTCTTCCTCTGGCTTTGTATTTTACAAATTATCGCCGCATTCATTATGAGTAGGACAGTGGCATCCACATATCTGTGTCCTGGGAAAGAGAGAGATGCTGGCACTGAAGTCACATGGGGTGAGAACAACTTACACACTGGATTTCTGGAAGAATCTTGTTGCTCATTATCCTGCCTTTACCTGCGGATACCTTTACCTATGTAGGCGTTACTAATTCTGGACTCAGTTACTTTCTAGGGTTTATAAAAGGCTACTTATATGTAAAAATAAAACCTTTTGGAAACTGAAAAATAGGGAAAAAATCACCCATAACCCACCAAACATTAAAAATTTGGTATATTTTCTAGCAATCTTTTTACTTAAGAACAGCTGGGTTTTTTTCTTTTCCTCTGTGGTTCAAATTGAACCATAGTTTCCAATTTTATGCCTTGATTTTTTTTGGAAATGTTTTCTCTTTCTAAATAAAAAATAGAAAGACTATTAGCCATCATTTTCAAGAGCTGCATAATATTCCACATAAATGAGGTTTCATTCTTTTTTTGTGGTTTGAATTGGAAAACAGCAATTGATAGTGTTGAGGGCTATTTATCTATCTCACTGAAGGAAAAGATTCAGCAAGGATCTGGATCTGTTATTTGGATCGGAACTATTAGTTGTGCCTATGTGCATACAGGTAAGTTTGAACATTTTTTTAATGCTCATCTTGCCTCATGGACCACGAACCTATTCTCTTTGCTAGTGTCTGAATGGAGTTAGAAATCAGGGTAGGAGTTCCAGCTCTGTAAATGAATCCTGGAACCAGGTTCTTGGGCTGTCTATGTCTCCATTTCCTCAGCTTCAACAGTGTGGATAATTCCTCCCTTCTGAGAAATATATTTTAACACATTTGGTAATTGGGTTGGATGCTGCCATCAGTGTGTACACTATAATTTTCCTTCCTTTCTCCTCCCTCCACACTTACCGGAGCTATTACAATCAGCAGAATCTTACTACTGAAGAAATATAATAATATTTGCCTGACAGCATTTGTTGCAGCAAGGTTTAACTGAAATGGACATGAAGTGTTCTTAGTGCTTGGTAGGAGCTCAATAAATGCAAGTACTATTTATTGGTTAAAAATCTATGTTATTCTTAGAATCCTAGAACATTAAGTCTGTGTAAAATATTTATTTTCAGAAAGGCACTCTTTGTAGGTAACTTATTCAGTTAAAACTCATGCTGCTTAGAAAATTCCTTCACCTCTTTAGTTAATTAGAGAGGGCACAGGGATGATAAATAGGTCTAATGCCATGTGCCAAGGCTAATCGGCCACTGATGATTCTCAGACATGCTGCGGTGTGGGAATTGCCAAGGCAGACTGGGTGTAGCAGGCAGGGCTGCCAAGGCTGATTACTAATATGTTCCCCAGGCTTGGGAAGATGGAGTGGCAACACACACTGTGTTTGCCATCTCTGTGTGATGGTGTCACAAAACATTACTTGGAAATTCACTAGGCATCAGCCAGGGTGTAGTTTATCAAACAGGAACTTCATCAAAATCCTGGGCCAATAGACCACCTGCAGGTCCAAGGTGGGAGGCTGAAACCCACACAGATAAAACTTAAGATTCCAACCTCAGCGGAGACTTTGTAGCACTGGGGTGGTAGGGCTTCTGCAATGACCTTGATTTTGGCTCAGCCCTTGTTCAGCTAATCCTCACTGAGGTCCGGACTCCTGAGCCCCAAACATCTGTACCATGGCCTTTCTAGATGCTGCTATTGGGTGACAGAGCTGCAGTGTGGGTCTTCCCTTTGCCTGCGTCTGGTGCTATGGGTGCACAGCCTAAGCTCAGAGCACTTGTACCCCAAATGTTGTTGGAAGGGAGACTGTTCATTTGCCTCTGGTCTTTGTTATCTCACTTTTTAAAAAGTTAGTACTTAACCGTCTGTTACCAGACAGGATCAACCATCACAGGCATTTTGATGAAGGCTTAGGTGGAAAGCTACCTACCATTTCTTGAAATGTTCTGGTAATCCCTGTGGTTACAGCGGTTTCTTTTCCGTAAACGAAGGTAAATAGATTTTTCTTCAATCCTGAAACAAATACATTTGTATCTATTTAATGTCAAGATATTTAGCGATGAAGCTCAAAGAAACATTTTTGGCATGATTTTGAAAAATACAATGAAAACGAATTCAGAAAATAATAACTTCACCGAAGTGGTTTCTCCAAACTGTGAGTGAATTATTGGGAGTTCTAAGCAGCAGTCCTATGAAATAGGTTACATTGATATGGTCACATATTGTTGAAGAAATCAACCTTTTTCTTTTGTAGGAAGACCCCTGTAGTTGCTTTCTAATCTTTTAACCAAGGAATGCTGTAAATTTCTTGAGCAATCATTTATCTTTAATAATGCTGTTGGTTAGAATCTAACTCTATTGCCTTCCTTCTTTTGGCTGCTCTGAAGCCATGGCACACACTCTTGTCCTCCTGTGTTGTTGTAGAGTTGTGAGCAGGACCTATGTCTGCTCAGAATGATGACTGGGTTTCCAGCTTCCCTTGCAGCTAGGAGCAACCTTGTCACTAAGTTCTGGATGATGAGATAGAATTAGAAACACACAGTGTCTATTTCTGGCAATGTTTCTCAGGAAACAATTCGATACTGATTCCTGCTCCTTTTTGTCCTTTTTCTCTCTGTTCCACTGCTCATAAGAGTAATGTTGCTATTTTGGACTGTGGAGAAAAGGCCCATGTTGAGAAAGCAGAGGGGTGAACTGCAGGAGCCTAGACCCACAGGCACTGTGCAGAGTCAAGCTCTTGTACCAGCCCCAGGCTGTTTTATCTCTGAAGTTTTTTTGTGTAAGAGAAATAAGCTCATGTATTTTCTTACTTAAACCACCCATATGTTGAGTCTCTCTTACTTCTAGATAATGAATTAATTAATGTTACTATTATTAATAGGCACAGAGCTTAGAGAGAAGTTTGATATGAGTATCATGCTGTAATTATACATATTTTAAGCGTTTTTTGGCTTCTCTTGATCCCATATTTGATTTTCTATTTTCTTTTGCCAAGCTTTTAATTTAATTTAAATGTAACTTAATGTGTTGTCTATACTTTTATAGACTTCTTAAAATTCTTTTTGAAACAAGACCAGATATAAACTAATGAATAATAAACTCATATATGTTCCATTACTTTTCAAGTGTATCTTCTCTTCAGTCTGATAAGTTCATATCTCAACCTTACACACAATCACCCTTTATTTTTAATTGTTATGCAAATCTTACTGTATTTCAGTACTTGGCATGTGCTCAAAAAAGGTAAGTATATATCACGTCTGGGTATTTGGAAATTGTTGAAAGTGTCTTTTTTGAAGTCTGAGAAAACTAATGATAACATTTCTTAACAGAAGCCCAACATGTTTGAGCAATATTTTAAGTATGTGTTTCTTTGGGCTATATATCAATATATATGTTTATATATCAAATCAAAGCTTCTTATGCACATAATTTAAAAGTCAAATAAATTAGCCAGACACGGTGGTGTAAGATTGTAAATCCAGCTCTTGGGGAGGCTGAGGCAGGAAGATCATAAATCTGAGCCCAGCATGGGCAACTTGGTGAGATCCTATCTCAAAAAAGTGTTATGGGTAGTAGCTCAGTGTGAAGGCCCTAAATTCAATCCCCACAACTGCAAAATGAAGGAACAAACAAATTAATTTACTGAAGAGATGTTTGTTGAGCACCTCCTATGTTCTACACTATTCATTTTAGGCACTCATGTTATGTGGAAAATGAATAAAATAAAGAATCCCACTTGTGTTGTTGACAACCAGTAGGAAAAGACAGATAAAAACACTAAATATCATAGGTAAAATAATATTAGAAGATGATAAAGTCTATGAAAGGAGAGGAGATTAGGAGGAGGGAAGGGAGATCAAGATTAGAGTAGATAAAGGAAGTCTCAATGAAGAGGTATATTTGGACAATTTCAGATGGTGAGTCTTATAAAATGAAATAGTTTATGTATATAAACAGCAGTATCAAACTTCCCTCTTTTCCTCATATCTCTATTCCTGGAGGCAACTAATATTAACTTTAATTGAGTGAATTTCTGTATTTTCTCCTTCTCTCTAAGTAACATACTTTTAAAGCTACTTCTTAATTATTAGTCTTTGACATTATCCTACTCTAGAAGAGGATTTAGCTATTCATAACTGATCTATAATTGCTGTTTCTTTATGATTTTTCAATTTTCCTGGAGTATTAGTTGCCTTTTGTTTCTTTGCCTAATTTTCCAAGTAATTATTGTCACTTTGCCCTCAAATCTTCTACTGTTGTATGATCTCTTCTCAATGAGCTCTCATGTATCAAATAGCATATATTAATGCTATCGTCTTTGTGAATATATGTCCTGGAGCCTCTTAACTTTGCCTCAGTTTGGATTTAACTATCCTTATCTTGGGGAAGCAGATCTTCTGGGAGCTCCCATCTCTGTGGTCTTGTGGACTCTTCACTTCTCCCTGTGTTGTTAAGATATCCTGCTTCCTGGAAGGTTACATTTTCCCTTTATTGTATGGAGACTACTTTTAAGTAACTTTGAGGGGTGGATGGAAAGTATCATTATCCTTTTCAACACCTGTATATCTGAAAATGCTTTTATTCTTTGACTTGATTGTCAGTAAGGTATAAGATGAGCCCAGAAACCTAAATTACACTGTAAATATAACCGTCAGTGGAGTTCATAATTGTTTGGGAAAAACATGAAGTGGAAAGGAAGTAGAGTCCACATAGTCACTGGACTCTCATTATCCTACTGGAAAATTTCTTAGAAAGGGCACAGGTGGGTTAGACATCTCTGGGGCAGGAGCTATGCTCATTGACACTCTACATATTATTGAAAAAAAGAGGTTGAAGTCTGGATGATGATGATAATAATAATAATAATAATAGACTTTTTTGGTACTGGGGATTGAACCCAAGGCCTTCATACTGAGCTACATCCCCAGCCCTTTTTCATTTTTTCTTTTGAGGTAGGGACTTGCTAAATTGTTCAGGCTGAGCTTGAACTTGCAATCCTCCTGGTTCAGCCTCCCAGAGTGCTAGGATTAAAGGCAAGTTCCACCATAGTGAGATGTAATAAATTTTTATATAAGCAATTGCTTTGTTAAAAGGAGGCGCCCCAAACATGATGGATCAGCTTCTTGCTAAGTTTCACAAAGGGTGAATAAAACTGTTATTCAGGACCATTAGAGTTTTCTTCTTTGACTGCTGTGGCAGATTGAAGACAGCCAGCCACACTATTCTTGACACCTCTACTCTTGAATCTGGGCTGACACATGACATTTTTTTGGACTAATAGGGTGTGGCAAAATGACATTATGCCAACTCCAGCTTTTAAAAGTCCTGGAAATTATTGGCTTGCAGTGCCCTGTACTATCATATAAAGCAGTATAACTATGCTGCTATAGACACTAAAGGAAGCAACCTTGGAAACAACCAAGATATCCTTCGGTAGCTAAATAAATGAACAAACTGGTGTGTCTATACAACGGGACATTTATTGATAAAAGGAAATGAGCTATAAGTCACAAAAAGACATAAGAAACTTTAAGTGCATATTAAGTGGAAGATGCCAACCCAAAGACTGCATAGTGTATGATTCCAACTAGAGACCCTCCTTGACTTACAGAGGGGAGACAGCCCAATAAGCCCACTTAGATTTACAGAAAAACTGGGCAGAAAATGGAAAATACAAAATATCTCTTGTATTAAATGTGGTACACTTGTTACAATGAAAAGCTTGTATTGATACGTTATTAAAGTCCATGGTTTATATTATGGTTCACTGTTTCTGTTGGACAGTCTGAGTTTTAACAAAGGCATATATCCACTGTTATAGTATCATACAGGCTATATTATCACTGCTTTAAAATCTACTCGGTTTTACCTATTTATCTTTCCTGTCCTCCACCCAGACATCTAATAACCCTAAAACTCTTTAAAAAATAAAGTCTAATGAAGAAAAATAAAAAGACCCTTCATGGGAAGGAAGAAAGACTCCCTGAACTTCACCTTCTAGTCACCCTTTCCAGGCCCCATCTTGGGAGGGAAGCTATCTTGGATCCTCCAGCCCATCCTGGCCATTACGTGAAGACCACTGAGTAACCAGGGTCAGTATCACATGGAGAGAAAGAATTGGCTATCCAAGCTCTGCCTGAATCTCTTGCCTTCAAAATTGTGAGATACAGTAAAAATGATGATTGTTTTAAGCCACTAAAGTTCAGAGTGCTTTGTTACACACTAGGTAAACAAACGGTTTGCTGTAGAATTCTAGGTTAAGTTGATTTTTCCCCAGAAGTTTGAAGGAACAAATCCACGAACTTCCAGCCCCCAGTGTTAAGTCTGAAGCCAGTCTTTGTCTTGACATTTTGGAAGCTTGTAGCAGTACTGTATCCCAAGTGCTCGAAAATGTTATGGCATCAGGGTTCGTGTGGGTCAGTTTTCACTCATGTTGGTAGACATTTGACAGATCCTTTCAACCTAGAAATTCATGTTACTGTATTTAGTTCTGAGAAACGTTCTTGAATTATTTTATTGATGAGATCCTCATTTCTTCTTTTTCTTCTGTTTTTTTTTCCCCTACAACTATTATGTGGGTATTGGATTATTGGACCTATCTTTTAATTTTTCCTAGTTTTTCTCTTATTTTTATCCCCTCATCTTTTTATTCTGTTTTTCTGGCTGATATTCTCAACTTTGGCTTTTCAACCTTCTATTTAAATAATTTACTATCACTGGTAAATAAAAGAAGTAATCTTTTTTGTTCTCTGAATAGTCCGTTAATTTTGTCACATACTCTTATTTTATGAATGTTGTGTCTTCTTTTATCTTTTTGAATATATTTAGTTATTTTATAGGGATATTAATAAGATCTTCCTTTTTAAAAGTTTTTCCCTTGGTGGATAATTTCTAAGTCATTTTTTTCTCTCTGTTTTTGTATGGTTCTCATCTGTGAGGCTTCCTGCAGATGTCTGATGATCTTGGGTTGTTGGTTTATGTTGAAACATAAGGGTGGGGGGATTTAGCTTAGTGGCACCATGCCTGCCTCACAAGCACAAGGTCCTGAGTTCGATCCCCAGTACCTGAAAAAAACCCCATGGAATCCAGGTGCTTGGGACCTGGGCTATTCTGGGATGCTTGCTGAGCATGGTCCTGGCTGTGGAGGAGTTGGCTGGTCCTCTCTCACTTAGCATCTTTGAGAGATGGGCCATCCAGCTTGCAGCCAAGAGAGCCCAGGCTGGATTTTCAGTGCTCCACCAGGGCAGCAAGAGTTCTTGACCTCCACTGGCATGTGCTACAGTAGGGTGCTCTTTTCCCCGTCTATGTTTGGCATCTCCCAGCCCGGAGGCCCTTGATTTTAGCATCTCCGGAGAATGAACCTCTAGTCTTCCAGGGCAAGGGGGTGCTGTGGCAGTTGCTCAGCTATACAGAGTTAAGGGATTGGAAGAACTAAATGGTTTTCTAAAAAGAAATCATTCAACAACCCTCCCATTGTTAGCTATTAGTCTTCCAGTCTTTGGGGTTCTGCAGTGTCATATGGGGTGCTGGCTGGTCTTCCTCTCACTAACTGGGGTGCAGCTTGCCTGAACCTACTGTCTGTCACTGCTTGTCCTTCTGCTCTGGTTTTCAAGGTTCTGTGGCTGTCGGTTCTTCCCATTCTCTTTGTCCTTGTGGACAAATTCATTTACTGTCATTTGAGACGAGTTTCTCAAGGGAGAGAAGGAAGTGTTGTGTTCAATCTGTTATTTTACTCAGAAGCCTGAAATGGATACTTATGTGCTGCATGGTTTATGCCCTCTGCCTTGACTATTTTATTATATTTTGGAAAAGCAGATGGGAAATGGACATTAGAGCTGAGTTCAATACTAAAATAATTTCACGGTCAATAAAGGAGGTTTATTTTCCTTTGGGAAAGTAACTGTTACCAATATTTAGCCATAAATGTATTTTTGATAATTCTAAAAATGGAATTTATGTACCAAAAAGGGCATTGCTCATGACCTGCTCCTGAGAGTAAACAGTGTGGGTATTAATCTTACAGATGTAGTTAGTTACGCTCTTCATTCCAACAATGTAGATGTCTTTACTACCCAGAGGTGGGTTCATTAACATTTCTGCCTAGAAATAGCACCTAGAATTTGGGGATTAAAATTTTATGCCAAGCACTAAAAGTATTTCATATAGCCAAAGATACTGTTTTTATTTTCTTTCATCCGATCCCAAATAAATACTCTCTATAATAAATTTTAGGAATTTCCCACAGAGTGCTCAGGAACCCTGAGAATTTGGTGGGGTCAGTTTACTATTTTGAGATGCCTTGAAGGAAGGGGACACCCGGGAACACAAGAACTTCAATGTATAATTAAGTTAATTGTCAGTGGCTGCTCTGATCTCAGGTCTCTCTCCTCTTCTAGCTCCACCTGGATTCAAGCGAAGTTTTCCAGTCTCTCCATCTGTCTCCCTGTCTGTCTCTGCCTGCCTGCCTGCCTGCCTGTCTTTTCTCTCTCTGGTACTAGTGAACAAACCCAAGACATTACCACCAAGCTACAACGCCAGCCCTTTTTTATTTTTTATTTTGAAACAGGATCTTGCTAAGTTGCTAAATTGCCCAGGTTGGGCTTGAACTGGCAATCCTCCTGCTTCAGCCTCCCAGTGCTCCACTACACCTGGCTATTTCTCTTTTTGTTCTGTTGAACCACAAACCCCAGACTGGTGAGTCAACAGAAGAGGTGACTGCTTCAGCTGTGTACTTTGAGGGGTGCCAGTGACGAGGACTTGAAAGGTCTCTTCCCAGACCTTGCCAAGGCCTGAAGTACTGCCATCCTCAACAGCGGAAGCCTGCTGGGAGCCAGCAGGTAAAATTTCCAGTTTTATCATCACCATCTACTGGAGGCCCTGGGTAGTACGGGCATTGCCTATGAGGGTGTGCAGGCCAGAATTTGACTTCCCCCACCAAAATCCAAAATAGGTAAATCTGAAGCAGAATGGTTACTTGTTGTTTTCCCAACATTGGCTCGATAATATAAGAAGCCTACTTCCTCTACACACCTTCTAACAGCCCCCATTCCAAAGTAAAATCAAGAATGGGCCTAAAGAAAAATGCAGACAAATTAAAAGGGGTGATTTAAAAATGAAAAATGGCCAGTTCTTGTATTGACACAGAGCTGAATTTGCTTGGAGAGAGGCAAAACATAGTTTCCCCAAAGAGCAGTGTGCTGTCAGAGGTCTTCAGGATAAATCAAGTGTGACATGACTCATAGTGATGGATGCTGTCCTAGTGGATTTTCTTAAGCCATTTCTGACTCTCCAAGGCACTAATTCAGGAGTACACACTGGGGTCCTGCTGAGTTACGTCCGAGGGAATAAGATGTGGAAAAGACTGGGCCTTGGAAGGCTAGCAGGAGGATGGGTGAGAGATAAATGGTAACATTTGATGTGAAGCACTGGGGCAGGGGGTGGATTTGGAGAAAATTGGATAATTTAGAGGCTAGACAGGTTTGATCCAGGGGCCTGTTCTGCTAGGAAGCTTTGAGGAAAATGCAGAAAATTTTCTTTCTGATGTAAATGGAGGCCAAGCCCGCCTGAGACCAGGGAGACAGATTAAAGACTTTTTAAAATTTCTTCTAGTTCTTTGATATGAGCCACATCCCAGAGCTCTGTGTAACCCCAGTTGATTGCATCACAGAACAACCCAGATTCAGGCTCAGAGAGGGATAAACATGCAGATCAGAACCTGGGTACTGAGACAGACCAATGGGGTAGGGATGTGGGGCTGAGGGTGATTACATGGAGGAGACCTTGGGAGCCCAAACATGAAAAGATTAGCAGGTCAGCATGATAAATATTGAATCTGGAGAAGGAAAAGGGTACAGAGAGATAGACTTCGTGGGCATTGTGTTCAATAATTCATGATCTACTGGACTCAAACAAGGCTGCGTATCTGCTAGATTAACCTCTCCCTAAGATTTCTTTCTCTGAGCTTGGAGCAGTTGTAACTCTCTCCATCCTGGCTCTTACCAGCCCCAGATTTGATTTGAGGCTGATATATTTGGATGAAGATTAAAATGTAATAAAACTGGGAGATTTAAGGGTATGGATGCTTTTAAATCTGAGAAGATCAGCTGCGACACAGAAGATTGCTTTATTAACCTAACAGTATTTCTCAAAGGATGCTCTGAGAAGACCAGTTTCTTAAGATGAATCTTCTTCATAAAACACACGTACAGATTCTACATAGCACTGTGGTCAAATAAGTTTAGGAAATGTGTCATAATAGCAGCAAAAATGGACTAAGACAATGTTCTATCTTTTTTGGGGGGGGTGCTATACAAAGCTTTTTGGCATCATGAAGGGTCTGGTAAACCTTACACTACATAAATTTGTTTTCCTTTATTTAAACTAGCATTTCCCAGCCCCATTTGACTTAATGAATCTTTTAGAAAATGTGTGTAATACTTTTTAAATCGTGTGGAACCAGTATTTCACAAAAATAGCTTTTGAAGAAAATTTATGAGTTACCTCTGTGATCTCTATTTGAATACTGAAATACCGTAAAATCAGGACCTGTTTGTTATACAAATTCTACTAGAGAAATGTGGAGGGTGTTCACTTACTTTGATCAACCTAGGTTGAAAAAATCACATCATTCTGTACAAATATTCACATAGAGGCTTGATTTATCTATTATTGATTAAATTTACTTGGTAGCAAACCTTCCCCTTGTTTTATTCTTTCTACTTAGCTGTGGAATTAACAATTTTCCTTTAAGTTCATTTCCTCTAATTTGTTGATTGTGTAATTAATATTTTTGTATTGATGGCATGATTAAATATTTTAATTAATTTGGCTGATTTATCATAGAACATGTATTATAGGACACACTCAGGAGTCAAGGGTTTAAGTTACGCTGACTTACTTTTATACACATCACATCAGGCAGCTCGTGATTTAATTCATGCTGTTTATACTCCTCACTCCTTGTTCCTACCATTTCCACTAAATTGTAGGTTCCTGCAAATTGGATTTGATTTGGGCAATCTGCAAAAATGCATGTGAAGGAGATTTGTACCTTGTAAAGCACTCAACAGATGTAGAGTGATGTTATGAACTGGTTCAGCAATTCTATTGTTGAGCACCTGCTACGTGCCACGTATTGTGTCAGGCACCAGGGCTATAAAGCAAAGCCACCTGATTACTATAACCAGAATGCTTAGAGTTGGGCTGCAGGGCAGTGGAGAGAAAGACAGTGGCTAAACAAGTATGATAAATGATGGACATTGGTATTGAAGGACACAGTAGGAGTGCAGAGGAGAAGCAACCCATTACAAGGGGCTGAGTAGGAGGCTGTCTAGAAAGACCGGTCCCTGAGCAGAGGATGTGGGTGCATGAGAAGAGGTGACTAGATAGGACAGAAATGAGGGTAGATGCCCTTGAAAAGATGCTCAAACTCCCTAGTAAGCAGGAGGTTGAAAATTAAATGAACAATAAAATATTATCATTAGATTAGAAAAAAATTAAAAATGTGGACAATATCCAGTTTTGGGCAAGATGTGGGGAAATAAATATTCTCATACACTAATTGTGAGACTATAAATTGGTACAGGTCATTTGGAGAGCTCATAAAAATTTAAAATATACACATTTTTATTCAATGATTCTTTCTCCCAAAGAAATCCTTACATTTCATCAAGAGAGAGCACAGAATATTCACTGTAGTATTATTGGGAATAATGAGACTTTGGAAATAAGTCAAATGTCTGTGACCCTTAATCATGATATGTCAACTGGATGGGATTAAAAAATGTCTAGTAGGTTGGCAGAACATACTTCTGGATGTGTCTGGTTGGGTCATGGAGTACTGTGTGTGGTCTGATCCCTCCCTCTCTGGTGCTGTTCCCCTGCTCTGCTTCCTGCCCACCATGAACTAAACAGCTTTGTTCTGTCACATCCTTCTGCCATGATGTTTCTGCCTTGGAGCCAAATGACTGTGGAATGAATCTCCTGAAATCATGAGCCAAATTAAACCTCTTCTATTTTATGTTGTGGGTGTTGGATATTGTGTCCCAGTAATGGGAAAGCTGACTAATACCATGTCCATTGTAGGAGAAATGATCATGCTATGATATACTACCCAGCACTGGAGAAGAATGGAAAGTGCTCAAAGAAATATTAAGGCAAAATACTGATAATATGTTATGCACATTATGTCACTAGTGGAAAAATCTGAACAAAGTATTAATTTCACTAAGTACAAATATATGAGTGCAGATATCTAGAAAGTGTCTGGATGGAATTACACTAAACTGATCACTTTTCTTCTGGGAAAGGTAGTGAATGGGGGACATAAAGAGGAGATTTTGACATTTTACTTTATGTTATTGTTTAGATCTAGGATTTTCCCCAAAAGTTTCATGTGTCTAGAGGTGAGGCTTTTGGAAGGTTATTGGATCATGGGGATGCTATACTCAGCAATGCCTTCATCCAATGATGAGTTCATGGCTGAATGAGCTGTTAGGAGGTGGAGCCTGGCCACTGGAGGTGTGACCTGAAAGTGATCAGCTCCTTTGTTTGCTGTCTATTTCCTGGCTGCCATAGGGTGAGGAGTGGTCTTTTGCCAGGTCTTTCCACCAAGCCATTTTTGCCTTGGACCTAGCTGACCATGGACTAACTCACTGCAACCATGAGTTGCTGGTGTCAGGTATTTTGTCCCAGCAATGGGAAAATGACCAACACACTTTACACACATCAGCATTTTTTGTAAAATAGAAATAGAGTCATATTTCAAGTAAGTAAAAACAAAAGTTTAAAAATAAGTGGGGGTAAAGGAAAGTCCTTACAGGTGGAGGGATCTGTGGGTGTATGGCAGGGAGAGTCCCTTCTGCCAGGAGCCACAGAATTGACAGAGGGTCCTTTTCACCTGGGGCAGTGCCTGTGTGTCTGGAAGGCCTAGATCCAGGCCTTCTGACCTTCTCTAGGGGCATATTTTTTCCTCATTCTTTTTGATTGTCTCGTTACTGTAAGAATGCTGTAGGACTTCTCATTTCATCAAGGAAAGTCTTTCTGATCCATTATACCCCTCCATCTCTCACTCCTTTTCGGGTAGCAGAGCTCATTGGAAGAGCTGTCCATGCTCGCCTGAACCCACTTCATCACCTCCATCTGGATCCTGACACCACCTAACTCTACTGGTTCTGGCCCAAGTCTACCCGTGGTCTCCATCTTCATGCCCATCCACCTTCCTCAGCTCTTGCCTTCCCAAGCCTCTAGCAGCATCAGGGCAGTGGCCACTTCTCCTTGGCCCCAGAGCCCCAGACTCTTTCAGTTTTCAGTTTACTCTCAGGGCTGTCCCTTCTCAATCTTCTTGTCCTTCATCCCTGAAGGTGGGCACCCCACCTCTGTCCTTGGCAGCATTCTTTTTTATGCTCCTTAGAACAGAGGTTCTCAAACTTTTGAACTCAGTCCCACTTGGGATTCCTAAAACAACTGAGGACTCCAGCAAGCTTTTGTTTATGAGTTGAATCTATCAATATTACCATATTAGAAATTCAAATGAAGAAACATAATTATTAATTCATGCTAAAGAAAAATAATGGACAATTTACCCGAGAGCATCAACTTTTCTTCTGAAAAAACATTTTTCTGTCCCTTGTTTTTTTACTTTTGTAAATCTCTATGTGCACGTAGCTGGGGGGAGTAGCATTCTAATATGCTTTTTAGATACATATGAATGCCTTCTTTGATTCTATACCCCAACTCAACAAATGGTAGCTTCTTAAAGCTTGATTAGTTGCAAAGTGTACTCTGAAATTACATCAGTGAACTTTACACCTTGTTATGTTAAAATGTATTGGTTTGACTTACATCTTTAATGAATCTTTTACCCAAGCATGATTTTATATATCACACATTAGTTATTCAGAAGTATATGGCTCACTGAGTTTTAAAGTTATTCTAAAATTTGGTACATCTTATGATACAATAATGAAAAATCTCATTTGCTAATATTGCTGTATTTCTCCTTAGAAAAGTCTTTGAGTATTAAGAAGCTGTCAAGTTCAGAGTACAAGGTAAAGATATTCCAAATTTCAAATGTTTCTCTGAAACTCAAATTTTATGATTAGCATCCATCATTGACACTTATTTTTCTTGAAGCAACAAGCTCATTTTAATCATTCTAAATAAAAAACTGCCATATATCTAAAATGGAAGAATCTAAATCTGTTATTTGGTATTTTATAAAAAATGAATTTAGTTTTCAACTTACCTATGCAAGGGCTTCTCCTTAAGACAAACTTTGTGCTCTGTTAATGCTTTGTCGTGGGGCAGAAATGCTCAATGCATATTTTTCATTTCATCTGATTAAATTATTTGAAAATCATGAACTCAAGTTTAATAAAATTAAAATTTTTCTAGTTCATAGGAAACTTTTTTTCAGTACTGGAGATTAAACCCAGAGCCTTTGCACTGAGCTACACTCCTAGATTGCCTTTTTATATTTTTATTCTGAGGGTCTATCTAAGTGGCTAAGGTGCCAGGGCTTGAACTTGAGATTGAAAGGAAAAGTCTGAAGGACATCTTCCCATGAGTTCCAATCCTTCCCCACGTTCTCTTGGCTTCCTAACAATACCAATACCTCTAATCAACCGGCCTGACCTAAGTCCTGTATATAGAACAGGCCATTCCAGACCAGGAGACCCTCAGCTCCAGAAGAATAATCCAACAGCGCAAACATGAAACAGACCATTGACCACAGAGCAAGTTAGGTGACCTGATCCCAGAATAATGAGTTTCCAGCTTCCTCATTCTCTGGTGACTTTACTACCCCATGAAAACCCCTTACTCTGTAAGAAAGTTGCTGTTCTGGCACTTTGGAGCCAGTGGCCCCTCTCTGGTCTATATCTTAAACAAAGCCTGTCCTTGCTGCCAGTCTTCCTCTCTCTCCTTTTTATTTCTTACTGAGACTTTCCTGCCTCAGCATCGCAGAATGTTGCGATTATAGCGTAAGTGACGTTTATAGGGGAAGAATTACCTCCAGTTTGAAGCTAAGAGTCATGGAGGTGAAGCAACCACAATTACTAATGTAGTTTGTGCCTGTGCTTTGATACATGTATGTCTGTCAGTACAGTGGATCCTCAAAGTTCACAGGGGTTACATTCCTAGAGCACTCATGAATTGTGAAAAACCATGAATTTCAGATATGGTCAGAAAAATGCCTATTTGTATAGTTTAAACCCTAAATATGTGTCCCACAGTTATGTCATTTTATTTAATAAAATACTGTATTAATAAAGCCTTAGAAATGCAGGGCATTTTGCTGGCATCTTAGGGTTCTTAGGGCCTTAAGAAGAATAAAACTGAGAGTACTGGAATTAGCTACATGAGCTATAGCAACCTGTTATGATGGGGAATAATGCTGGTGCACCTGCCTGAGATAGGTTACAGAGCAGCAGCCAATCAACAGCAAGGAGAACTGAATAACGCTCTCGGATCGGCTACTTGCAAACCCCCCCCCCCCCCCCGCCGCAATTGCAGAGGGTATTTGCGGTCTCCGTGAAATTGCGGGAGTTTCCCCAAACAATTACTAGTTAGGGTCTAAGGAAAAATCTGCAAAGACTGAGGTCGTGAACCCTGAACCACGGCTTCGTGGGGGTATACTGTACTTTTGTTCTATCCCTACACATGGCTACACAGTGAAAAGGCCGGTCGGGTTCAGTATTGTTGTGCACATAGTTTTTAACTCATAGACCCTCTGGGGAGGCCTTAAAGACCGCCCTAGGGATGCATGGGCCACACTTGGGGAATGGCTGCTAGTGATTCTATCCCAACCCATCAGCCTCATCCAATGTCAGATGACCAGCCCTTTGTTACTATTATTCATTTGGCAAAGTATAATTATAACAAGGCTAATCATTTGCAATATATAGCATATAATTTGTGAATAATAGATTTAATAGGGTTATTAAGCCCACTAGTGTTTAGTTTTACATGTCTTTTTTTAAAACGTGAAATTATGTTAACAAATCTTAGATGCAAATCCCTACTCCCCAATTTTCTGGTTTGAATGCCTCAAGTGACTCGGTTCAGGGTGATACACTGCTTCTCAAAATTGTTCTTTCATAGAATGTCTGCTGGATGGGTGAAAATAGATAGCCTTTAACCCTCAGATTCTAGGACATCTCTCTTCAGAGACATGTTAAGTGTCCTTGAACAGCATTATGGTGCCCCTTATAACAAAGGCTCTGTCTGTTTTTTTCTAAGCATTTGCTATATCTCAGTCCCAGTGTGGCAGATTTAAGCCAGAGGCAGAGAGAGGAACATTTGACTTAGAAAATTCCATAATGACCTTATTCTTATCACTGTAGGTGTGATAACTTTGCTAACTGCTTTTGGCTTTTAGGACTTTCTATGGCTACTTCAGTTTGGTTGTTTTCTTTATTTCTTTTAGGAATTCTGATTGCTGCCCCATTTCATTCTCTACCCCCAGGTGATCTAATGCACCTGTCACTTGGCCCTGCCCTATAGACTCCACTGGCAGGACCAATTTCTGGCTCTACCATCATAAAAAGGGGTTTAGACAGCCATAAATGGATACAGGAGATTATTTTTAAGCACTAACCCTGGTGTTATGGCTTGTATCTAGATGCCCCCCTGAAGTCTCATGTGCTCACAAGTGGGGCTTTTTGGAAGTGGCTAGAACTAGGGTGTGTGAATGTGGATTAAGGATATGTGAATATAGATTAAGAGTGTGACTAAATTAGTCCATTGATGAGTTTATCATAGTTCTGGGTCTGGATAATGGGAAGGCCCACCCTGGAAATGGGTGGCACCAACCATTAGGCTTGTAGCCTGGATAGAATAACAGGGAAGGGGAGGCTGCTGCTTTGCTGCTTGGCTGGCTGTTTGCTGCCTCCTGCTGCTCTGCCATGCCATCCTGCCTTGGAGCCAGCTGACTACAGACTGAAATCTCTACCCACTGTGAGCTGAAACAAACCTTTCCTCCTTTAACTGGTAAGTGTCAGGTATTTTGTCCCAGCAATGAGAAAAGTAACTGAGACACCTGGCCTCACCAGTCACAGTCCTGAGAACATTTCAGGCTCTGTGTCAGTCAACTTTGCATTGCTGTGACCAAATACGTGAGAGGAGGAGAGATTTATTTTTGGCTCACAGCTTCAGAGGTTTCAGTCCATGGCTGACTGGTTCCATTGCCTTGGGCTTGTGGTGAGGCAGAACATCATGGTGGGTGGGCATGGTAGAAGAAGACTGCTCACTTCTTGGCAGGCAGGAAGCAGAGAGAGGGGTAAAGTGGCAGAGAGGATGGGACAGTGGTGCAAGAGAGTTGTGAAGTCCACCCCTTTATAATCCACTCCCTTTAACTAGGCCTCACCTTCTGCTTCCATCACCTCCCTTTGAGGCCACCAAATTAGGATCTCATCAGTACATAAGACACTGAAGAAGTTATGACTCTTATGACCCGATCGTTTTCTGAAAGCTTACATGAGACTTTTGAGGAACATTTGAGATTCAAACCATAAGAGGTTTTGACACTTAAAATTAAGCCAAATCTTATTTCAAAAGACAGGCCAGCTTAGGGATGGAGGAAGGCAAGTTTGGTGAGGAAAAACAATAATTTCTCTAATGCTGCTAAACCAAATAGCGCCACAATGTGAAATTCTGTCTCCCTACAAGATGGCAACAGAGCAAGGGACACTCCCAACACCACGATGCCAACATCACTGTACACAGAACCAATCAGAAAAGTGTGATTTTGCACCAATGAGAAATTTTCTATTTTCATTCCTTCATTTGAATCTGGTGCTGTTCACAGGGCCAATCAGAAGATGCTCTTTTCAGTCCTTCCTTTCTGTGTGGGGACAACCATTTAAAAGACACTATTTCTGATCCTCTGTTTACACAGGAAGCCAAATGAGTTTTTGGATAGGTCAGTTTGTATATGGCATGATGCCAAATGACTGATAGGATGACTTTCCCAATGTCTTATTTGCAAGAAAAAGACAACCTGGGAATTTCGGATACAAAATACTCCATTCTTTTCTTCTGGGGGTTGTAGTGAGTGTGTTTCCTGGCTCACTCTTGCCCTGAAGAGTGTACTTCTTTCCTGCCCTCAATAAATGTACACTTTCATTGCTTTTTCTGTGTGTCTAGTCCAATGCTTTGTTTGGAACACTGAGAACCTGGAAAGAAGCCCCAGGGGGGCTCTCCATCTGGTAACATGTAAATCCATTAAACTTGAACGTTGGAGAAAACTTCAGAAATCACTTGGTCCAACTCAGCTTCATGATATCAATGAGATCACGGGCTACCAAGTGTCCCACCTGGGGACCACACAGAGCAAGCATCCTTGTAATGTAAGTACAGACTTCCACTGCACAGCAAGAGCTCTGGAGTTGCAGATGCAGCTTTTGATGAGAAGCTCCTCCCTTCTCTTTGAAGTTTTTTTTTTTGTATTAAATTCTTTTATTGGTACATTGTAGGTATACAACACAATTACATTTCTCATTGGGAATTGTACCTTTACATAAT
>NW_004624740.1:24584794-24620647 GCF_000247695.1 Heterocephalus glaber | reverse complement strand
CTGGGAGCAGCGGGAGGGATGGTGACCGGGAATCCCCTTCCTCTGGACCAGGAGCAGTGGGATGACGGCTCAGAAGCCCCTACCTCTGGGCCAGGAACAGTGGGACTCAGTACCTTGGTCTGGTGGTCTGGTGTCCTCTGCTTGTTTGTATTGTGGAATCAGCTGGCTGCCTGTCTGCAGTGGGGTGATTCGGTGTCTTCTGCGCAATTCAGGACCTCGGTAGGGCCTGCGCAGACCTGCCTGTCTGCAGCGGGCTGATTCGGCGTGTTCCGTGCGACTGGGGACCTCGGTAGGGTGTGGGCAGACCTGCCTGTCTGCAGCGAGGTGATTTGGCATCTTCTGCAAGACTCAGGACCTCGGTAGGGCGTGCACAGACCTGCCTGTCTGCAGCGGGCTGATTCGGCATGTTCTGCGCGACTGGGGACCTCGGTGAGGTGTGGGCGACCTGCCTGTCTGCAGAGGGGTGATTTGGCGTCTTCCACGTGACTCAGGACCATTGAAGTTTTAATATATTTCCATCTTTATACCAATGCTACTGGACCTCAGCTACTTTAACTTCAGTGCATTTTCCTGTCACATGCATTGCTTTTGAAAGTGATCTGAACTCGAAGTACTATTTTTAATCTTTTAAAAATCCTTTTTTCTTCTCATGTACAGTTTTAGTTTTCCTCTCCACTGTCAAGTTCCCAACCCTATTGAGATTTTTTTCCATTTCTGACCTACTCAATTCCTTCTTGAATCTCATTGGAAAAAACAAAACCACACATTTTAAGGGATATCATTGTTGGATTTTCTGAAGTTGGAAAATCAAGAGTTCATAATGTCTGCTTAATTGAAGGAACTACAGATTTTTTTAAACCAAGGGGTCACTTGCCTCTTTTAATACATGCAACTAATGTTAGTTACAGTTATCTTCATCTTGAGAAGAAGATACTACGTTTTGAGTGGGTGAAGGTCATAAATGAAGGAGAGTAAAGGGACCATCTTCTCTTGCAAATGGCATCTTTGGGCTCTCATGAGATGTGTCTTCCAGAGAACATTGTTCATACCCAGGTGGTGAGGCTGATCACAGGGGACAGGAAGGATGTTCTACAGATCCAGGTGAGTAGGGAAATCTGTCAGTTCTGTCCCATGTTGAGAAGCATCTGTACTCCAGGGACCTTTGCCCAGCCTGCCTATTGTAGGCTATGCCTGTGACACAGTGCTGCTCCTAGGCCAATGTTCTTTTTATTTTCATGAGCCCACAAGTAGAGAACCTTTATATATGTTAGTCTCTCTCCAATGTTTTTATATGCCTTGTAATTCTTATTCCTCATTCTAGCGTAGAGTCTTTGCAGGTAGAATCCACACGATGGAATGGAAGATGGCTTAACAGTAATGACTGCTACGAGGCACATACTGAGTGGTGATGCATAGGAAATGTCATGCTGCCGATGTTTCTGCCTAATGAGGAGATCCATTACAATTCAGGTTCCAAGTAAAGAATTTTCTTTTATATCAAGAAGAGTTAGATATAGTTTTTTCCATTCCAGCCAAGTGGCAGAGAATATAGACACAGGACACAAAATCTGCTGGTGAGAAGGTAGCTAGAGGGCCCATGAACAGAGAGGAGCTGCAGGTAAGTGAATGACCAGCTGTGGTCAGCTCACAGCTTAGAGGTATTGCGGATAAGGCAATACCTAAAGTCCACCCTGAGCAATTGCATGAGCAGACTGAGTTTTTTGTAAATAGCAACATAGAGCTTAATACAAAAAAGGTGCTAAGTCATCGACACAAAGGATTTTCACCTAAGCCATGCCCAGATGGCTATTTCTTAGTAAGATGGTATGAATGTGCCCTTCCAAAAGTTCGTGAATTGGAAATGGGATCCCCTGTTTATATGTGGATGGTATTTGGGGTGGGGCATTTGGGAGGTGGTTAATATCAGATGAGGTCACAAGGGGGAGCTCCCATGATGAGATCAGTGGCTTTTATAAGAAGAGGAAGAGTGAGGTCAGCGGTTGCTGGCAAATTGGGCCCGTCAGCCGTGCCTGACCGGCGCGTCTGGAGCAAGCTCAGGTTGGGTAGAGAGTAGGTGGTGGTAGTCAGGGTGGTGGGAGAAGGAGGCAGTGAATCACTTACAAATGGCGCCCAAGCAGGACCCGAAGCCCAAGTTCCAGGAGGGTGAGTGAGTACCGTGCTTTCATGGGCCTCTTCTTTATGAAGCCAAGTGTGTAAAGGTTGCCATAAAGGACAATCAAATAAAATACTTTGTACATTAAAGTGGTTGGAATAAAACTTGGGATGAATGGGTTCCGGAAAGCAGAGTACTCAAATATGTGGACACCAATCTACTGAAACAGTGAGAACTTCAAAAGGCCAATCAGGAGCAGTATGCAGAGGGAAAGATGAGAGGGGCTGCTCCAGGAAAGAAGACATACGGTCTGCAGCAGAAAAAGGTTGACATGAAAACAAAAAAGAACAAACAAAAAAACCCTGGAAATGGAGATGGTGGCAGTACCAGTGAGACACCTCAGCCTCCCGGGAAGAAGAGGCCCGGGTGGATCCTACTGTTGAAAATGAAGAAACGTTTATGAACAGAGTTGAAGTTAAAGTAAAGATCCCTGAAGAGCCAAAACTGTGGCTTGTTGATGACTGGGACATAATTCCCAGACACAAACAGCTCTTTTACCTTCCTGCCAAGAAGAATGTGGATTCCATTCTAGAGGACTGTGCGAATTATAAGGAATCTTGAGGAAACACGGATAATAAGGAGTATACTGTTAATGAGGTTGTAGCAGGGATCAAAGAATACTTTAGTGTGATGCTGGGCACTCAGCTCCTCTACAAATCTGAGAGACCACAGTACGCTGAGGTCCTTGCTGGTCACCCTGATGCACCCTTGTCGCAGTGTACGGAGCATCACATCTACTGAGATTATTTGTACGAATTGGAGCAATGTCAGCCTACACACCTCTGGATGAGAAGAGCCCTGCTTTATTACTGAATTATCTTCATGATTTCCTTAAGTATCTGGCAAAGAATTCAGCAACTTTGATTGGTGCCAGTGATTAGGAAGTGGCCCCTCCTGAGTACCATCGGAAAGCAGTGTGAGGCGCTCTCACCCGTTTGGATCTCTGTCAACATGTTTTTGTTCCTAGTCCTTCTCTTGTTCAAATGATGTACTTTGAAGATGTTAGTGTACAACAGAGTTGATGTTTGTTTTGTTAAACAGAGAAAATAAAACGAGTTGCAGCTCCTTTTTTCTTTTTTTCTTTTCATTTCAAAGTTGCTACCAGTGTATTCAATGATGGACAACAAAGAGACATGGTGTAGTGTTTTATTGCCTAGTTGACAAAGCTGCTTTTGAATGCTGGTGGTTCTATTCCTTTGACACTACACACTTTTATAATAGGTGTTAATGCTATATGACAAAATGCTCTGATTCCTAGTGCCAAAGGTCCAATTCAGTGTATATAACTGAACACACTCATCCATTTGTGCTCTTTTTTAAAAGGTGCTTAAAGACCCCATCCTTTGCAAATCATTCATGTTGTTCCTTAGACACTTTATCTTTGCTCAAATTGTTGAAGAATGGTGAATCGGTTCATGGTTTTTGTATTTGTGTCTAATGCACGTTTTAACATGACAAATGCAATGCATTGTGTAGCTACAGTTTTCTGGAAAAGTCAATCTTTTAGGAATTGTTTTACAGAGCTTCAATAATTTTTTTCTTTAAATTTAAAAAAAAGAAGAGGAAGAGAAATCTGAGCTATTAGGCTGTCTCAGCCTAGTCTTATGATGCCCTCTGTCCTGTGAGGATACAGCCAACAGACCACATGATATGCTAGCACCCTGATATTGCACCTCCAGGCAGAAAGGAGGGTGGCCTTCTGGGCTCCAGGCAGGGTGATGGGTGGACACTGCTGCAGGGATGGAGGGCTTGAAGGGTTCTCCACCAGTGAGGGCACAAACCCTGGTGTCAGGACAGACCAGGTACAGAGAAAGAAGAAGAGTTGGCTGTCCTTGCTGCCCCTCATCAAGACTCAAACCACTAAAGAGAGCCTAAAGGGTGGGTAGGAGCTAAGTTGAGGCAGAGTTTTGGGGAAAATTAGATTTAAGAGAGACAGGGAAGTTTCTAGTTGCACCTGCCAAGAGACAAGGAAACAGTTTCTACCAGATTTGCTGGGCATGGAGAGGGGTTTCCTTTTGCATTCTTTGAATGACTCTAGTACAGATGCAAAGCAGTCAGCAATTAATGATAAATATCTGAGTAGCATTTGCTTTATAGCAAAAGGTGGCTGGGCTCTGTAGGACTCATGTGTAAATTTAAGCTTCCATTGAAAGGCCAGGAAACTATGTTCCTCTCATTCATACTTGATTCTTCGTTATGATCATAAGTCTTGATTGAGAGAAACTTCCAGATATTTTTACAGATCATAGATGCTTGGGTCCTTAGTCATTTGTCATCCCACGGCTGTGAGCTCAAATGAAGGGTCAATGGCTAGAGGGAGGGTCATCCTGCACACAGGATACAAACAGTGCATGCAGGTTGGGGGTTGTGGCAGGAAGCCCTTCCCACCAAGTCACTTTCCTTGTTGCAATGTCACTAGGTTCCATGACAGAGTGGGTCCTGCGACTTCTAAGTAGCTTGGGCATATTTCTTCATTTGTCTACTTCAACGCCAGATTCCTCAATTACAAAATGGAGAAAACACTACTGCTTACCTTACAAAGAGATTAAGTGAGATGATCTCTACCTAACAGTCCACACAGTGGTTGCCACATGGTCTCACTATGTAATCCAGGCTGGCCTCAAACTCACAGCAATCCTTCCTTAGCCTCCCCAGTGCTGGGATTAGAGGGGTCCACTACCACACACAACTCTTCTCTATTCTTTTCATCACTCCAATCTCTTAGTCCTTTGGAGTTTGGACCCCTTGGCTTACACCCCCAAAGGAGGTGGCTGTTGATCATTTTGCTGAACACTTCTCCCTGGAACCCTGGGACTCCCTGCAAGAACTCTTCGGCACGCTGACCTTGGGTTATCATTGTTGGGACATCTGTCTCAGCTGCTGTACTTATTGTAATTGACTGCAGAGACAATAAGCCTTATCCACTTTGGAAACCTCTATTGCCTCTGTTCCTGATTAGGTGATAAGGATTTAATAAGTAAAGTGAGTGAATAAAGATAATAATCAAATAAATTATTCATGGCAGGCAGTGTCCTCTGTTAAACAAGACCATTGTGTGTTATAGTGACTATAGACACCTGTTCCTTGGGGAGTCCCTTGGGTGTTCTGGTTTTTACAGATCCAGGTAAGTCAGGCCCCTTGTCTGCTTCCCCTACCAGCGATTTCCATGGCTCATACCCTGGTGATTTTTGGCTTTGTGGTGTTGCTGCTGAGTCAGAGAGGGCTGACTCTGTCCTGCTGTTAGGCCTAATAGCAAAGCCCCGCTCTTTCTTCTTTTTGACACAAGGAAGCACTTGTCTGTCATATTCCTTGTGGTCATTAACTTTTAACTATTTAGGGGACATTGGGAGAGGCGTTCCCTCGGATACTTTTGGCTTTCTACTTGAAGGGGCACTTGGAAATCTCACCAGCATCCCAGGTGGAGGCCCTGGGAAGCAGAGCCTGGGCCTCAAGTCAACACCTTCTGGCACCCAGCAGATCCACCCTCCCTACACGGCTTCTCTTTGTAGACTCAGAGCTTTAAAGCCAGGTGATTCCAGGGCCCGGAGACTTGCTAATTAATCAGAGCCATGACCTTTGTAAATATTCACTTTCTGGAGTAAAAAAACCAAGTAAACTTCATTATTTCTGGAATCAGAAAAATGTGAATAATTTTTCATGTAAACAAAAACCCTTCCTCCCACCTGCAGGGGGGATCTTCGCCTTTTCATCAGCACTGAGAAAATAAAAGGTGACTGACATCATACCACACAGGGGAGGGACTTGATGGCAGTGGCCCATTCTCTTGTGTGTCATTCATGTTCTAGAACAATTCCTAACAGCTCTCATGCCAGCGTGTGAGGAGAAGCATCACTTCCTGTTTGTTGTCATACAGATACACCGAAGTGTTTGAGGGTGTGCACACGTACCCACTGGTGGAGTTCAGAAATCCTGTAGCACTTGAGAGCTGGGGCCAGTCGAGCTCATCAGTAAGAGCTGTTGGCAAATCGGAGAAGGAGTTCTGGAGAAAAAAAAAATAAAGTGTCATGATCAAAGCGATCACTTGTTTTATACAGGCAATGAGAGTGTCCATGGCCAAAGTATTATTCTCTGACTCTTTTCTCTCTCTCTTAGTGGTCCTGGGCTTTCTCCTTTTTTATTTTGAGATAGCTTCTAACCAAGTCACTAAGCAGCCTATGCTAGGCTGGAACTTCTGATCCCCCTGCCTCAGTTTCCCAGAGGGCTGGGTTTATAGGCTGAGCCATCACGCCCAGCTCTGTCTCTCTTTCTTCAAGAGCCTTTGCTTTTAAAGCACACGGCTCAAGTTTGACCTTCACCAGAGAATTCACAACATGCATCACCTCCCGTGAACCCCTTTCTGCTCCTGTAAAGCAGGCGGAATACGTGGCAGCTCACACATCTGAGAGTGGAGCTTCAGCACTCAGGTAAACCTTCCACTCTCAAACTTTCTGAGATTTTCTCCATGTTTCAGTTTAGATCGTCAGAAAGTTGATTGCCTGAAAAGTAATTACCCTGAAATATAATACCCAAGCCTCCACAAAAATGCCTCTTTAGGTTTCAGATCTACGGCCTTCATCAATAAGGTGACACCCCTTGCCTTCTGGGAGGTTGCAGACATTTCTGAGAATCTAATTATGGTTCTTTTCCCCCTCAAAGACACATGTGTACTCAGCCTGTGACTGCAGGGGGTTCACAGAGCTCCCTATGGATTGAATATGGTTTGGTCCCCCTGCAACATTCACTGGAGATTAATCCTCACCATGAGGTCTTAAGAGGTCAGAAACTTAATCTACTATGTCTCTGGAGGTGGAGGCCTTTGGGAGGTGTTAACAACAATGGAATTTATTGGAGCCATATTTCTATGACTGGTGCAAAATCACAGAAGAAAAATATGGTCAGCTATGACCTCTTTGTGTTCCTTTTATATGTGGCTTCTGGGAACGAGTTCCCCTGTGGTCTAATTTCTAGAGACAGCTTACCTAGCCTGGTGTGTTTCGGATAGGAGTGCTAGACTTTGCAAATAAAAATTTAGGCTGTTCAGTTAAATTTGGATTTCAGGAAAACAAGGAATAATTTTTAGCATTTGCGTATTTTCTGCATAAGTATAGTAAAATTTTTTATTTCTTGCTGACCTGAAATTCCAATTTAACTGGGTGTCCAGAATTTTACCTGGGAATCCCACTTTGGTTAAAACCCTAAAAGCCAGCATTCCCTTTTTGCCTTGGCTGAGCGGAAATCTTGGTGAGCAGCTGCAGGAAGATTCGGTATTTCTCCACATTAGAGATACATGCTTTCTTTGGATGAACATGAAAACCTCGGCCCTCTTTAATACTATTTTGAAGTTTGAAATCAGTTAAGGGTAGCACCTTAAGACAAATCATAGGCTCCTACTTCCTCCTCTCTTCCTCCCCCATGTTGATTCTGCTCCTATCTCTTACTGAAAATCTGACACTGAGGGGAAAGAAAAGCCACACGAATCTTTCATTAGGCCCTTGAAAATCTATGCATTGTTCTTTCTGATTAAAAAATAGTATATATCAGTCATAAAAATTCAAAAATCATAATACTTTACAATGTAGAAATGAAAGCCCCTTGTCACCTTCCCCCAAGACATGACTACGATGGAACGGCCACTGTTAACAGTGTCACAGTACCCACTGCATATAAAATCTGTCCTAGGTCTTTACACCTGGAGAAAACTCAAGTAATCTTCCCATAGAGGATGTAATCTTCCCATAGAGGATGAGAACTCAAAATAATTTTATTTCTCAATTGTAGATCGCTAAAGAGTTGAATTTTGTCCCTCCAAAAAGATATGTTGAAGTCCTAACCCCTAGTGCATCAGAGTGTGATCTTACTTGGGGACAGGTCATTGCCTATGTAATTAGTTAAGATGCGATCGCACTAGAATAGAGTGCATCCCTAATCCAAAGACTGGTCTTTACAAGAAGAGAAGGAAGAGATACAGAAACAAACACACAGGGGAAATCCATGTGATAAAGGAGGCACTGAGGAGAGCAATGCCTCAAGGAATGCCAAAGATGACCAGCAGTATCAGGAGTTAGAAGAGAGACATGGACCAAATTCTCCTTCAACCCCCTGGGAGAGGAGCCAACTCTGCTGATGTCTTGATTTTGGATTCACGGCTTTCAGGACTCTGAGATGACACATTTCTGTTGTTTCCAGCCACTACTTGTTTAGGGAGCATTAGGAAGCTAATATGTGACCTGAATTGAATTACTTGCTTGTAGTTGTTATTCAGAGGGCTGAGATATAAACTCTCCACTATGTTGATTTACTTGGTAACATAAGACAAATGACAAACGAATGAATTAAAACACAGCCATTAGCCTACGATGTCATGTGCATTTTCCATGGGTCTCTGGCTTCCTCTGCTCCTCCTTCCTTAAGTGCCTCTTCCTTCCAAATGCCAAACCCAAGATCCTCATCCTGTCCTTATCCATGTGTGGCTTCCAGCTTGGTGGGGACAGGAGGAGTGGCCAGGAAGGATGACTTCCTGGAGACTCCTGCATTCAGTATGATTTATCTTTCAAAGGAGCAGAAAGCAAACTCACTGAAAGAAACCTCCCACTGCATCTCAGAGGACCCTGGAGTTCCAAAGGCTGGTACTTTGTCATCCACTTGTGGCTGGCATCCATTGCTTCCTTCTCAAAACTCCATCATTACCATGACTCTGCTATTCTCTGTTCTGATTTTTAATTTTCCTGGCACTATGAACAAAAATTTCTTTTGCCTTTTATCTTTTATTCACCCCCTGCCATCTTTCTGCTTATAATGTGTGTTTAGTGTAGGATTTGAAGATATTCAGTTGTGCTAGGGAGGACAGGAAAAACAAACAGGATGGATGAAACTCATAAGCTGTGCTAAGCAGAGTCAGTGAGGAAGCAGGAGGGTTGTGAAATGTCAGCAGAATTTGTGCTCTGTCAGTGAGTCACCTGCACAACACTTTTAGAAGGGAAGTGAAAGGTGTACTCCTGGCCCACCCCACTCCCTCACTTTTTCCTCTGCCATCTGTGCAGTGGTGATTGAAGGCTTGGAGCTACGTTTCTGCTTGTGCACCGACAACTCTGGCTTCTGCAGGAAGGAGGTGGTCAAGACCTCTGCAGGCATAGAGATCCATGTTTAATTCCCCCTGTAGCGGGAAGTAATGGTGCAGGGGTGGGAATTCTGAGTGTGCTATCAAAGCAGGGAATGTGCCTTGCCCTGAGAACCAGAAGATCTGTCTTCTCTTTCTGATGCCACACATAGGTGTGATAAAAAATATGGCAAATATTTACATTAAAATTTATTGCAATGAAAGACACATTGCCAAGAATCCCCTTTGAAATACTTTCCTCTCGTTGAATGCAGTTATTCCACCATTCTTACCACTTTCTGAAGCAGTTCTGGAAGTCCTCTTTCATGAGTGTCTTTAATTGTGCTGTCCTGGCTGCCTCAATATCCTAAATCAATTAAAAATGTTTACCCTTCATGGTTATTTTGACTTGGGGAAGATCCAGAAGATGCACTGGGGAGATCCAGTGAACAAGGTGAATGAGGCCACACTGTAATGTTTTTATCAGCCTGCTTTTCTGTTGGATGACACTGGGCAGCAGCACGCACTGTATTTTTGATCATACCTTGTAAAGACACTCAGGAAAGAGGGCTCGCAGAACTTCTTCAGAAAGCAGCAAAAACAGTGGGATAAGCATGTTTGAAGTGAGTAGTAATGGTAATGTGTCTTTTACTGTGATAAATTTTTAAAAATTTAAACATTCATTGCATACTTTGATCACTCCTTTCACAGTTAAAACTCCATGACGCAGACACAATACCTCTGGAAATGGGTTCATACTCCATGCAACTTCCATTCTCAGGCGGCTGGTAAAGTTCTTGTCTCCAATGGGAGGGGTAGCTAGTTAAGGAAATGGTAGGCAACTGTATCTTTGGGATTGGGGTCTCTATGTCCCAGTGTTCTCCGAGTTCCATCTCTCTGAACACTCAATCTCTCTGGAAGAAATGAGTCAGTCTTAACTACTCAGGAGACCCATTTGCCACTCTCCAGCAAGCCCTAGTCAGCACTGGGATCTTTCCCATTTGGTCTTAAAATGCCATGGACAGTGCCTGGTGCTGAATCACAGCTGGGACTAGGGTGAATTTGCATTCTTAACTGTATCCCTCTAGGGGGCTACTGTAGCCTTCTAGGCCTAAGCAGACAAGCTACATAGGTTTATCACAGTGGTTTGATTAACTTCAAAGTAATACAAAGCTGTGTTTTTCTGATTGAAGTCTTAGATTCCACTTACAGTATTGCTATGAGGTTTTACTCTTTGTAGCTGTACATATCAAGGAAGATGTAGCTTTAACAGCGTCTCAGATGACTACAGGAATATTATCTGGTTCAGCAGACCAATGGGAAGATCAAGAGACACAGTGAGAAATAGGTTGAGAAGCCAGTATGCAAAGCACTGTGGCTAGGACGGACCACCTAGTGCCCCTGTCCAAGAGGACTGTCATAGGTTTAAGAGGAGGGAAATTTATTGTCAGGTAATAAAAAAGAGTTGAGCACACCAACAGCAAACTCAATAGATTTCTTCCCGTGTAAATATGGTAAAATGAAAAGTAACAGCCATTAATAGCAAACACCTTATAGACGTATCAACAAGAGAATGTTTAAGTCATTTTACATTAAACACTGAATGCCTTATTCATGCAACATTATACCCAAGATATTTCAGCCATTTAAGGCAGGAAGAATGCAAATGAAGATTTCCATCATCAACTCCTGATTATTCCTCTTGAGCATTCATGTTCCCAGGAATTCTTTTTAAGTGTGTCTTAAATGTACATACGTGGAGAGACTTAATATTTACCAAGAAAAAATTCTGCTAGTTTAACGAGTCTGAGCAACTCATGAGGGTTAGGTCAACTACTGCATTGTTTCCTATTTTTCTCTTGATTTTTATTGATAACATAAATGTATTTTATGTCATAATTGGAACATATATGCTACTTTTGTGTAATATTTTCATTTAACATTGATCTCTCTTTCTCTCTCTATTTCCATGCATTGAAAAAAACCACTGGTTCTTATTTCTGGTGAATCTTTAGTAAAAACAATGATTTGTATTTGGAAATGATCTAAAGCTGTCACTTTGCTAAGTAACTGATGGTTGGCTTTCTCAAATCTCTGCTAATCTCTGCTAAGATGGCATTGATCACACAGTCATCTGGTTCTGCCAGTCTCCTGTTGATAAAGGGAAGATCCTGGTGGCTTCGATTCATTGTTTGGATGCGCCCTTCCCCCCCTGCAGCAATACCGTCCGTGGACATTCCACGCAGCGTATTCGTTTTCCTAATATGCTTAACTGGGTTAGACCTGGATGGATTATTTTCAAGCACTATAAAGTTAGGGGGATTTGCAGGCAATCACTGTTTTAAAAAAGATATGGAAAGTATTATGATCAGTTAAATCATTTAAATTATTTTCCAGGAATTAAACCCTGAAAGAATAAAAGGGGGTTGTTGTTTAACCAGAGAGGAAAATAGCTCTTGGGTTGGTGTTTTAATAACACACCGGGGGAACCTGAGACAAAGCCTATCTGTTTAGCCTTGAGGTCAAAGACCTCCCAGTACCACTGATTTGCGACTCCTTCATTGTCCTGTAGGTGGCGTACGTGAGGTTTTCCCTTCGTTTTAAGCCTTTCAGTCCCACTGTGTGACCATAGGGTCACCACACCGCTACACTGCTCAGACCCTCCTCTCATATGCCAGTGAGTTAGTGCCTTTTCTATACAAACATCAAATTATGAAATTTAAGGGCCCCCGTAATCCTCACACAAACTTTCCAGCCCAGGTCCCGTTCCTTTAGGCTTTGCTACAGGACAACATCTTGTGCATGATACTTGAATGTGCTTATTGCCTAGGAATAAATATTGAATGCCTCTTATGTGCCAGACACTGAGACAGGCAGCTTGCACAAATTGTTTGACTTAATAACACAACTCTGAGAAGCAAGGGCTTGTCTTTCTCTTTCCCCTTTCCTTCTCTGCCTTCTACAAGCACTTTTGAGAAACTTCCATTTATGAGATGCTGGATATTATTACCTCTTAAAAAACTGTACACATCTTTGCCTTGGACATAAGGTGGTAAATTCAATGGCCATGCCCTAACCCAATTAGCAGTACAGGGAGAGGCCCTTTATCATGGGTGCTTCTGGCTGCTGGATCTGGGGTCAGAGAATTTCTATGTTTTCTCTTAGTAGAAAAATCCCACACATAGTACTGTGCAGACCCTAGGAAAAGGTCTTGTGAGCAGAGTTCAGAGAGAGTTTGGTTGACTTGCCAATGACACAGAGCTTGTGAGAAGTGGGGCTGGGACTTGAGCCAATTTCTGGTGGAACTAGGAAGAGAGAGGCCAACAGCAGACTCATTGTCCTCAGCCTATAGGAGCCCATTTATATATATTTGGTGCTCGTTTTCCCCCCAAGCTGTCAAATCCCATTAAATTAAAAAAAATTGGCTAAGCTGGGTGTGCTAGTTGCTGAAAACATGACTTCCTGGTTGCCTGTTTAGAGGGTGGCCTCTCAGAGACAGCTTTGGATAAAGAGTTCAGGATCCATGAATAACCTGAGTTGCCACCATCTGTTCCTTCTCTGTTTCTGTCATGGCTTGTGTCTAGATTTCTGCCAGAAAGCTGCATGTGGTCATAGGTTGGGCTTTTTCAGAGGTTACTGGATCTAGAGTGTGTGACACTGGGATTGATTCATGGTGCAATGCTAGGCTCAAGGGCTCTAGAATTAAGGGCATGAGTGCCACTCTCCCTAAGTAGTCTGGATAAGATAAAAGGGGCAGAAAGATGCTATTAAGGTCCTTTGTTGCTTTTGTTGTCTTGTGCCCGCCATGAACTGTTTCTCCTCCATGATGCCCCTCTGCCATGTACCACCTCGCCTTGGAGCCAGCCGACTATGAACTGAAACCTCTACAAACTATGAGCTAAATAAACCCCCTTTAACTTTGAGTGTTGAGTATTTTCTCAGCAATGAGAGAAATGTAACTAAAACACTTTCCCTTCTATATACAGCCTATGTCTAATGGATGAAGAGTACAGAATGAGTACTTTTGGGACACATTCTGATAGGACCTGAGGCCCTAATGCAGATATCACAGACACCCCACTCCCACATGCCCAGGGCCAATTCTGGCATTCAGTATACTGGGAACAACACACACAGCTGCTCTGCAGGTCTGTCTGTCCTTGGGGCTAGCAGGTGCTGCTCAAGGAGGAAAGAGAGGGAATGTACCATCTGGCTTCTGCCTATGTAATTTCAGGCTTCACTAGATTAGGCAGTACAGTTCTGGAAAATTAAAACTTTGAGGGTAGACAACTTCAAGAAAGCAATTTAACCCTGCAAGTTTGATTTGTAAAACTTACAGTCCCCTGTGCATGAGATGAGTCTCATATGGAGGGAAGATCCCTGTGTTCTTGTTATTAACTACTTCTGCTTGCTTGGACACACACACACACACACACACACACACACACACACACACACGGAGATAGGAACACACCACTGACCAGCCTGCACTAGGAAGTCTGATGACCTTCACATAAGGCAGCTTTGGGATCCTTCTACAGGGAGCTCACTGTATAATGAGGCACAGTCAATGAACAACTCCCCTTTGGTAACTCAAACATGTTTCTCAACCCCTCTGTGCCTCAGTTGTATTACCAATTAAAATGAATTAATAATGGCACCTATCTTATCTGTTGGTTGTAAAGATTAGAAGAGATAAACTGTGAACAAAGTAAGTTCACCAAGTTGCCTTCTAATAGTATTAATAAGGAAGTCCAGGGTACTAGGTCTACATAGGAGGGGCACATACATTACGTGTGGGGCTTTGGGAGAGGAACCTTGAAACAAGTATTATTTACTGTGAGTGGTATGGTCTGAATATTTGTGCCCATTGAAAATTCAAAATATGCTAAAACCTAGCACCAAATGGTGATTGTACTAAAAGGTGGGGAGTGATTTAGTCACCAGAGCTCCATGCTCATGGATGAGATTTGAGCCCTTATAAGAAATGCTTAGATAAGCTCCCTTGTCCCCTTCCACCAAGTAAGGGCACAACTATAGAAGATGCCATCTTCGAAGCAGAAGCAAAACCTTACCAGCCACTAAACCTTTCTGTGCCTTGGTCCTGAACTTGCCAGGATCCATAACTGTGTATAATAAACTTATGTTCATAAAGTGCCCCACCTAAAACTAAGATGGTGAATCCTGAGAGACTAGTAAGAGGCAGCCAGGGAATGAGGGTTAGGGGAAAAGTAATTCAGACATTGGTAATGCCACAAGGAAAACCCACCAAAACAAAACTCACCATATTATGTCCAAAGAAGATAAACAAACAATGTATCAGTTATCCACTGCTGTGTAACAAATTACCCTCAAATTTAACATCTTAAAACATGCTGCATCCAAACAGACCAGTAACAAAAACTGCACATCTATAAGGATGCCCATTTAAACTTCAGCTTGAGCTAAATAAGCAATTTTTTTTTGGAAAAAGTAAAGCATTTTATCTTTGACCTGGTGCCAGTCCCAAAACTTCAGAGGACAATGAAGAAGCAGTCAAAGAATTCTAGAAAAATAAGACTAGTAAATATAAAGAAGACAGAATGGCAGCAACTCTAGATCTTTCATCATTTTGCCTGAAGAGAGCTCTTTTTATTTTTTTTTTACCTTGTCAGCTCCTCTTAGTTTCTTCCTTTTCCCTTTTCTATTATTTATTATTTAAGCTCTAGCTCTGTGATTTATTTATTCAGTGAATGAATCAAGGGGCACATTTATCCAACTGCTTCATACCAAATGAAAACACACTGTGCACTGGGCTCTTCCTACTGAGTTCCATGCCTTCCATCATTTTTTCCAAGGTGAATGGAGAACAGTATCCAGACTTGTAAAAGTGAGAAAACAAGGCTTTTATGTGTCCTGCTTTTACACAAAGATAATCACAAGTCAATTCTTCCATGGGGCCGGTGAAACAAATTCTTTCACAAGCAGAAAAAAATAAATCCTCGAAGGGCCAGAAACAAACCACCAAAGGTTCATGTCATGAAAGTTGACCCTTCTGATCTTTGATTTTGGAAAGCTTTGGTTACTTCTTTCACTTACGGATTGATGGGTAGTACTGGGATCTAACTCAGGGCCTTCACACTGAGTTACTTTTAAGTTCTTTAAAAATTAAAAAAATTTTTTCAGACAGGATCTTGCTAAGTTGCTAAGTTGCCCAGGCTGAGCTCAAACTTGGAATCCTCCTGCCTTGGTCTCCCAGAGAGCTAGGATTACAGGCCTGGGCCACCATGCCTGGCTAAGATTTGCTCATTTCTAAGGCAGGCAGGCTGCCATTGGTCTACTCTAGGGGGTGGGTAGTTTTATTTTTCTTGGAGGTGATCTCTGGGATTCGACACCAGGTGATTCCCAAGTTCCCAGTCATAGGGGTGAGAATGTGTGGAGGCCATACTGGGACCTCCTAATAAAAAGGCCTGCATTGGGCACTCACTCTACACTGTCTTGGTCACACACATCTCATTTTCTTCCACTCTGTCTCTTTCATCCACTCCGTCTCTTTCACTTAGACCACGAGGCCATCACTCAGAACCTCCTTGCTCCACCCTCTGGACTTCCATTTTTGTCCATTGGTTATTGCACCTGCCGCTGGCCAGGCACCCACCCCCTCCCTCTCCTCCTACCACCTGCAGCAGGGAGCCCCAGAACCTCTGGAGAGCTCCTTTAAAATTCCAATCCTGATTGAGTGGTTTGTGGTGGGCCCTAGAATCTTCATTTTCATAAGTGATGACTGGCTGAGTGGGGGACATGCTGATCTATAGGCTGCTGTGACTACACAGCGTCATTTGTACATGGCATCACCCACTCTCTCAACTGCATCTCTGTCCTTCTCCTACCATCACCAACCTGCAGGCTCCTGATCCCATCATTGCCCCTGCAGAGCCCTGGGCTTTGTTTCAGCTCCTCCTCTTATACTGGTACCTTTGTTGGGGTTGCTGCTCATGGGCCAGGAGTCAGCTACATCCATGCCCATATGCCCTTCCTATTAGGTTTCTTCTCTGAGTTCTTACTTTGCCTGGTGCAGGCTTGGCCAACTGCATTCAACCCACCAGCACTGGGCAGGGTTGGCACACTTGTTCTGGAAAGGGCTGGATAATAAATATTTCAGTATTTACACATGTGTGTCCTATTTATTTCATTTAAGAGTATGGCCTCAATATGCATCCAGTTAGCTATAAATGTCTCTAGTTTCTTGTTCTTTATGGCCAAGTAGTACTCCATTTTATTAAAAAAAACCCCTACAAAACCACTTCTTTATCCAGTGTCCAGTTGATGGGCACTTGGGCTGTTTCCAAGCTTTAGCTATTACAAACTGTGCCGCTATAAACATGGGTGCACATATATCGCTGTGGTATGATTCTTTTAATTCTTTGGGGAAGATACTCAGCAGGGAAATAGCTGGGTTAAATGGGACCTGTAGTCCTAGTTCTTTGAGGTATCTCCATACTGATTTCCACAGTGGTTGCACCAGTCTACACTCCCACCAACAATGGAGAAGGGTTCCTTTCTCCCCACACCCCCGCCAGCATTTGTTATTGGTTGATTTCTTGATAGCAGCCATTCTTTCAGGGGTGAGGTGGAATCTCAGTATTGTGTAAATAAGGATTAAAATGATTAAAATGAATAATTGATAATGTGAAATAGGAAGAAAAGGTCCAAAAGGGTAGGGAAAGTGGGGATGGGGAAAGAAAGAAGGGAAAGGAAAAATTATGAGAAAAGGAAAAGATGGAAACAAAGTCTTTGTAAATAGGGAAGGGTGGAGGGGGTGAAGGGAGGGCAGGGGAAGGGGAAAAAATAAGAACCAAGATACATCACGTACAGGTACAAGCACCCAATGATAAACGTAAATGTATTGTATACCTAAAATGTACCAATAAAAGAATTTAAGGAAGAAATAGATAATAATATTTCAGGCTTTGTAGGACATTTGGTATCTTATGACAACGTGGACATGCTGTCATAATGTGGAAATGGCTACAGATGATATGTAAATGAAGGACAGGACTGTGTTCCAATTAAACTTAATTTACAAAGACTGGTGGACAGTAGCACTTGGCCCAAGAGCAATGGTTTCCTGACCTCTCTGTTCTAGGGTCTGAGTCTGTTCTAGACTCAATTTGTATTCAGCCTCCATATTTAACTGTATTTATTACCTTGGATAAGTTCACCAACTTCTCTAAGTCCCAGTTTTTTTACCTATAAAATATACATGATAATCGAGTCTTTTGCAGGATTAGCTGCTATAACCAAATACCCGAGACTGAGAAATTTATAAACAACAGAAACTCATTGCTCACTGTTCTGGAGCCTGGGAAGCTCGAGATCAAGGCATCAGGAGAGTCAGTTCCTGGTGAGGGTTTGTTCTATGCTTCATAGACAGTGCCTGGTTGCTGGGTCCCAGAACTTTGCTCATAAGGGCCCTAATCTCATCCATGAGAGTGGAGTGCTAATGATTCAATCACATCCCAAAGATCCTATCTCTGAACACAGTTATCACTGGGTGTTAAATTCCAAAAGTGAATTGGGGGGATGGGCACCAACATTCAGACAATAACAAGTATTAAATGAGATAATTTCAAGTGCAATATCTGGTACAGTGGACCCTTGAGTTACCACTGGTGTGACATACAAACAACTTGGGTTATGACTGAAATTTTAGTTTTAATTTACGACCAAAGTCTTGAGTCACAACCCAAATGCCAGCCATTTGTCCTTCTAGATGGTCTCAGATACGGATTTAACCCTAAAGAGTTCTGGAAGGAACATGACAACATCCTTTCCTGTGTGAGGTTAATTGAGAAGCCCTGGGCCAGTGTCTCTCTAAGGACACTGAGATCTGCATGTATACAGGAGAGAGGCTTTGAAGGCTGTGAAGAGGAGCCTGAGCCTTCAATCGACCAACTTGAGTTATAACCAGCCCTTGCAAATGCATTGAGTTCATAAGTCAAGAGTCCACTGTATTTGGTAAACACAAGATATTTGCATTGTATTATTATTACATTGTGAATTTGTTTGTTCATCTTCCCAACTAGACTCAAGCTCCTTGTAGCTAAAGACAGCGTTTCTATCCCTAGGGCTCCAGTGGTCCACCCATATCCGTCTTCTCTGTCTTTAATGACAGAGTAGTGGTAGTTGGACACATGGCTGCTCAGCCGGAGGCTATACTTCTGAATCTCTGCTGCAGCCTGGTGTGACCATTTCAATAGACTAGAGTTAGGGGCAATGGGGCTTGAGTGGCAGAGAGTGGTAGATGCCTCTCTGTGCCCCTTCTTCCCAGCGATGTGAATGCCCTTACTCAGTCCTTTTTGACCCCACAGTGGGCAGTGGTGAGACCAGGAGCAGCCACCCTAAACTCTGGGATGGAAGCTGCATGTTGAGGATGCACTAAGTGAGTGTCCTCCTGCCCTGGACCACCTCTCTTTGGGTTATTATATGAGAGGATAGCACACTTCCATCACCTGGGACTCTTTTAATAGAATCTGAGCCTATACCTCGCCTGATTAATGACTATTCTTTTACAAGGAACTGACTCATCCACTCATTCTCACTGGCTCTCCAATCTGTTACCGCCTCAATACCCTGACCTCTGTTAGTCCCTAATCTCCTGTCCTTTGAGCCTTTTATCCATCAGGCTTCAAATTTCTGGCTGGTGATGCTGCCCTCAAGGTCTGCCCTGGGAGTTTTTGGGCCTTGGATTTCATACATGTGCTTCTTGGTTTTCCTCTAGAGGAAACTCATCTTTCCAACTAATCCCCCCAGCTATTGCCTTGACTAAGAAATCACCCAGAAGCCAGTCTTGGCCCCCCAGGCATTTGAATTAGTGCTGGACTGGGGTGTTTCTGCCTTCTGTGCTCCCTGAGGAATTGTATGGATCAGATTAGATGCTGAAAAAAAAAAAAAAAGGATGAATGGCATCTAGTAATCAATTCCAAGTACTCCAAATTATTTTTAAATGCCAGAAATTCCTCTTTCCACATCCCAGTGGACTTGACAACCTGTTTCCCTTAGGATGAGCTTGTTCCATGAGATCCATTTGCTGGCCAATATGGGGTGAGGGAAGCAAAGTGCCGAATATAATTAAGTAGAAGGAAAGAGATTGTGCTCAGTTGGAGCAGGGTGAGGGACAGCACAGGTGTGGACTGACTCACACAGACTCCTGAGGGAGAAATTTCTGTCTATACTGCTGGGAAGCAGCCATGGAGGCCGGGCAATTATAAATGCCTTTCAAATGCAGGGAGCTTAAAACAATTTCATCTTGCAGTTTTTCACAACAGTGGACGTTTGGCTTTTTAATTCTCTGAGAAGGCAGCGAGGGCTAACGTGAGGTTACTTCCACGAGAACAGGGCTGGATGCACACACTGCTTTTCTAAACGCTGAGACCCAGATGTCCACGTTGAACAGGGTGAGAGGGAGCTGAGTTGGTCAGAGCTCACGAGCAGCTACCTCGCCTGCCTGCGTTCTTGAACGGAGAGGGAGCAGAGTGACTTTCTGTCCCTCATAGCCTGCTGGTGGCTGGAGAAAAAAATTTGCCAGAGCCAACACGACACCCTCTTTTGGGCAGAGTCGAAAAGTCACCAGGAATTCGGCTGGCCTGCTTTCGTTTAGCATCGTTCCTCTGCCAGCCTGCAAGATGTCGGAGGAGCAGAAAAGGTAATTTTGTCCAGTATTACTAAACAACAGCCTTTTCTCCTCTTAAAAAAGCCATAAAAAGTACTCTAATGCTTGGATGTTCTGGAGTAGATGTGAAGTGAACGCAGATGGAATTTCCATATTTTATATGCACCATGAAAATCTGCCTTCATGCTTAGTGGAAGCTCTAAGTGCCCTGAAAAATTCAGAGACCAGGAAGCCAGGCGGGGTAGCGAGGGTGGGCAGGGCACACCTATCCTGCCCAAGCTGTTTGCAGGCTAATGAAGACGCCCTGAGCCCCACTGAGGACTGGCCATAGGGACTGGGAAGATGAAGCTGCCTTGCTGTCAGGTTAATATGCATTTTCTGCAGCCAGATTACAGATTCATTTTGTCCTTGACGCAGCATGAAATCCAATCTGCGCCGCCTTGCCTTACAAACAACAGCCTGCCAGGGGTCTTGTGAAGATTCCATAATAGGACAGAAACAGTCTTCCGAGCAAAATAAACATTTGGCAATGGGCTTCAGAATAGCTTCTCTCCCTCCACCTCCTTCCCCGACCCATCACGCAATTCTGGTTCAGTGAAATCTTTGTAGTGTTTAATATTTTGGAACTAATTTTTGAACAGATGGGGGAGGAAGCAGGAGGGCAGCACCCACGGCTGGCCTCCACCATTGCTCTGCCTCCGCTGCGCTGACAACAAAGCCACTCTAGCAGTGATTGTTTCTCCTTTGAATGGAGGGGAAAGAAAAGCAAAATAAACAGCATGAGCATGTTCTCAGATTTTACTCTTTGCTTTTCTTTGAAATCGTTCGTTCTAAGTTGAGGTCTTCCAGGAGAGAGGGGTAGCTGGATGGGAACCTCGCTGCTGTGGGTCCGAAGACTTGCAGAGGCTAAGGAGAGAGGGGTGGGGTTGTCTTTCTTTCCCCAGCGCGCTGAGGCTCCGGGCCTTTGTTTCTGAGGAACCATGGGGTGATTCTTCACACACTCTTTATTGAGCTACAAATATCTTTCCAGATGAACACACTCCTAATCTAATTAGCTGTAAACAGGCCTCGTGGGTATCACACTGGTTAACTAGAAGATGAAGGAGAGGGGCGAAGGGGCTGTGGCAGGACAACCTACAGTGATGGGTTCCTTTTCCCTGAATGCAGCTGCTATGGTGCAGCTGTGCCTGCCCACAGAAGCATTTTCTGCATTATTGGGAGTCAAAGACAAAGGAATGTTGGCTGGCCTCATAGAGGCCAGAAGGTCTTGTATGAACAGTTGTCTTTCCACAGCATTTATTGTCCTTTCTAGATGATATGATCCAGTTCTTGGGCAGCAAAGAAATAGCACAGACATCAAGTTTTAGACTGTTTGTTTCCACTGAGGCCCTGAGTAAGACCTATTGGTCTACTATTTACCATGTAGTAGGTGGACCCCTGCTAATGTATGGACATCAGCTCTCATCGCACACTGAGCGGCAGGTCCTCCCTAACCTGTTCGTGCTGCAGAATCCAAATTCAGAACCTACATCCCGTGAAACAGGGGAAGGAAAGCCTACACTGCCTCTTGTGTTTTCTTCTTTTGTGATACTGGGGATTAAGTCCAGGTCCTTTGCGCTGAGTGATACCCCCCACCCTTTTTATTTTTTATTTTGAGGCAGGACCTTGCCAAGTCATTAAGTTGCCCAGGGTGGCCTCCAACTTATGATCCTCCTGCCTCAGCTTCCCAGAGTGTTGAGATTACAGGCCTGCACCATAGCATCTGGCTAAGGCTTCATTTTAAATGGTGTCTGCATTAAATCTAACACCAGTGTGGCCAGTTCCCTGTGAAAGATCCACTGACTTGAATGCTTTTATTTGCTTTCTGGCCCCGGCTAACTGTGGGCCCTGATACTGATCAGGACCTGCACTAAGCAGATTACACCAGGCAACTAGTTCAGGGCTTTAGAAGAGTGAAAGCAGATAGGCCAGGAAAGAACTTAAGAGGAAGTGGCATGGGGGCCACCGGAGTTGTTACTAAGTGCTGTTTCTTCTCTCTTCCTGTATTTCTCCCAATGAGGCCTAAGAGCAGTTGCACCATAGAGAGTTCTAGTTCACTCTTCCATGGGGACTCAAATCTGAACAGAAGGAAGTCAGGGACCTCGCCAAATGTGGCTGCTCCCCTGCAGTGAGGGGAGCATCTGTGGCCAGTGTGCAGACTGTGGGCAGTTGCGGCTGATCTGTCCCCAGATGATGCCTCCTCTGTCCCTCATAGACACTGACATGCTCTGGAAACAGAGTTTAGAGTCCAGGCCACGCTATGCCAATGGCCACCCCATTTTGTCCTAACCTAAAACATTCCTTTCTACCTCTCTCCCAGCATTGTCATATGTGGAAAATTTTGAAAGTCATCCAGAAGGACCCGCCATCACAATTTTTTCCTGTAAATCTTTGAAGGTCATGCATTGGTGGGAGTGCAGATGCTCTATGTCAGAGGTTCTCTGGGACAGAGGCCTGGGGACCCATGGGAGGTCTTTGAGACCCTGCTAGGGGCTCACAAGATCACAGTTTTATCAGAATACTAAGTCTTGTTTGCCGTGACTTAGTCATGAGGGCACAGTGGAATATCAAGTATCAGCACACATAGATGCTAAGAGAGATAGAAGCAGGATCAGATTAGTACTCTGGCTGTCTTCTAGAAAGCCAGATGTTAAAGAGATTCATGAAAATGGAAAATAAGGCTACTCTTTAAATGTACTTCTTTTGTTTTTGAAAAAATTTGTTATAAAGATGTATAATTTATGTTAACATGTAGTACGCTTCCTGTTATTTCTAAATTCATTGATACATTTTTAAAAATTTGTTTTAATTTCTTTTATGGTCGTATTAGTAGGTGTAACAGACAGATATTGATATGTCTATGTATACATATGAATAGATCTCTATATAGTTATATTGATAGATATAATACCTATATTAGTCAGCTTTCTTGTTGCTGGGACAAAATATCCAACATTCAAAACTTAAAGGAGGACAAGTTTAATTTGGTTCATGGTTTGGGGCAATCCAGTCCACGGTAGACTGGCTCCAAGGAAACAGCATGGTGGAAAGGTGCTCACCTCACGGCAGCCAGGAAGCAGAGAGAGAAGGGAGGAGTCTGGGGTGAGGGGTAGATGCACCCTTCCAGGTCACACCCCCAGTGACCACCTCTTCCAACTGGACCCCTCCTCCACACACCGCATTTAGCTATGAGCTCAGTAATAGATGAACCCAGTGATAAGCAGAGTGTCCCCAATGATCAAGTCACCTTCCAAAAGCTCCACCTCTGAACATACGAGACTTTTGGGGGACAATCTAGATCTAAATCATAATGATACCCCACAAGAGCCAAAACTCTTTGGACCCTTTAATTTTTTCTAAGAGTACAATGGGCACTTGATACCAAAAAGTTTGTAAACTGGCTCTTTATGATGTGAGCTACTTTTTACACAAAGCAATACTTAGAATTATTGGGACCAACAGAGAGAAGACAATTCGCACATACCAAGCCTCTATTATCATGTTTGCATTTGAGGTCTGGCACATTCAAGAAGCAGTGCTAGCGGGGTGCAACAAGACAAATTCTATTTTGTCTCCTTAAACTATGGTGTTAAGTCATCCCCTGGTCCAGAAAAAGAATCCAGGCCAGCATAGTTATACATGGGCTCATTCTTAGAAAACACACATTCCTCTGGTTATGTTCCATTCCATTTTAGGAAATACAAAAATGGGCAGTTCTAGGAGTCTGGTCTTCATAATTTGAAGTGAAACTCCTTGCCCCAAGCTCACTCGAGGCAGAGTCTGCCTGTCTGTACCTAGGGAGGGGATGTGTCCAGTTCCTCTGTCCACCTCACCAGCCTTCCCTTCTACTTCTGCACCCAGGGACAGTGGAAGAGGAAGAAGAGGTGTGTTTGGCAATGACTGTCTCTGACCACAGCCGAGTCTCCGCAGTGGGGCTGTCCTGGGAATCTTGCGCAATCCTCCTGCGGCCAGATTGGTGCGTTCCCTACACTGCCCATAAGCCATTTATTTATGGTGCCTTGGCCATGCTCAGCTGGAGATGAAGCCCTGGGTGATCACTTTGTCCTGGCAGGCTGTCCTGTCCACACTGTCCCTCATTCTTGCGTCAGGACACACTCTTTCTACCTTGCTGCCTCAGTCTCTGCTCTTCCACTCCTCACAGGCCTAACATCCTGTTAGGAAAATCACCCCAATTTCTGATGAGGTTGCCATATCTTACAGATAAGGAAATTAACGTTCAGAATAAATAAGTAAAGGTATGTGACGAAGCCAGTGTTTTGAACCCAGTTGGTTTGACCTAGACAAATCCAATCTTATTCATTATGCGGGCAAGTTAGGGGCTTGAAATTTCCCTCAGGACACCGCTCCCGATGCGGGTCAGCTTGTCACATGGCACTCATGCTATCCAATAGGGTGACTGCATTCAGATCGGCAGTGCACATCCACTTTAATGTCTGCAGTCCTGCCATTGTTTTTCTCTACGTCCCCAGTTTGGACAGCGGACTCTAGGCTCACCATAACTGTTGTGGGTGTGATGCAGAGGGACAAGAAGCACCGGAAGTTTCTCAAAGTGTCCGGTTCTTCTCTCGTCTCCAATGTTGACCTAGACTCTGTGAGGACAACTTGAAGTTGGGGATCAAGTTCAGGCAGCCACTTTCAGATGTACCCACCAGGGAACAGCTCAGGGTCAGCCCTAGCCAGTGAGGTCCAGCTGGAGGGGAGGGTGGTTGCTACAGTCTGGATGCTGAATGTCCCCTGAAGACCCATTTGTTCAAAGCTTGGCCCCCAGCTTGGTGCTGTGGGAGTTGGGCCCAGTGGGAGGCTATGAGGCCATTTGGAGAGTGCCTCCTGAAGGGGGTTATGGGACTCTGGCCCCTTCCTTTTTTTCTCTTCTGCTTCCGGGTCATGAAGTGAGCAATTTTGCTCTGCCATGTGCTATTGCCATGATGTGCCACCTCCCTCCAGGCCAAAGCAGCAGGCTCAATGGATCATATATCAGAATCTTCAACCCTGTGAACCAACACAACCCTTTCCTATTTATCAGTTAACAATCTCAGGTATTTTGTTACAGGAATGGGAAGCTGACTGTGGCAGAGGTCTCTTCCATGGTGGTCATCAAGTGCACAAGATGGGAATGGCGTGGGTGAGGCATGTCCAACCTTGATCCTAGTTGGGTTCTGAGTTTGTCTAGTTCTTTGCTTCCCCACTGTACTTTTCTAGTTTAGGACATATTCATCAGAATGGTAATACTCTCCTAGTGGGCTCTCTTGTTTGAGTTTCCCTCTAACTTATCTGCATGGTGCATTGAAGCCAGAGTGAATCGTCTAAGGCTTAAATCTGACTACTGCCATTTCTCAGTTGAGCCTTCCATGGTTCTTCCTTGCCTCCTGGATGAACTCTGAGGTCCTTGGTGCTGAGCCTCCCATGGACTCTGAGACACATCCCTGGGCTCTTCTCTCACTTTCCCTCCTGTGCTGGGTGAGTTTTTGGCTTCTTGCTTTCCCACCTCTGCATATGGCCTTCCCTCTGCAAAGAAAGGAGGCCCAGCCACCTATTTTTTTCTCTCTCTGATGCCATATTGCCTCTCTGTCTTTTTTCCCTTCTGAGTTCTCCTGAATTATTCTCTCCTGTAGTTCTCTAGGAGTCTGAGAATAACATGTGTGATCGATAAATGAGACAAGGGACAGAAACCACTCTTCCAGCCATGGTGAGCCTCACAGGCAGATCACCCCATGATGAGACTACCCTCCCAAGCAGAGCAATGACCCCGTGAGAGGTACTGAGGCTGCACCCACCCAAGCAAGAGCAATCATTTCATGCTGGGAACTGAATTGCTCCCCAAGGCCTAAGGACTTCCCCAGAAGGTCCCAGTAGACCTGAAACAATGACTAACCACGATCTGACCAAGGTTACCTGGTTTGCCATCTATGCAAACCCCCAGCTATGCCCACCCCAACCCTTGCCTTCAGTCTTCTTTCTAATCTCAATGTTCTTGTCAGTTCCTTAAGACAGATTGTAGGTAGCTAGACCTTCCCATTTTCCTGAGTGTGGCTGTGTTTGCTGAAGCTACTTTTCTGCCCTTCACCAATTCTCATCTCTTTGACTGGGGCTTTGGGATGGGAGACTGAGCCTATGCATTGGGACCTCTAAAGTTGGGACCTTTGTCTTAAAACTCCTGTAACATTAGGACTTGTTTTCCTAGGTGCCAGCATTTGGTTGATCGCCTCCACTTGATTCTTCTGTTTGGAACATGTGTTTCTTCCCCTAGGAAGCCTTCCCTCCATCATCACAACCCGCTACTGTTGAAGTGCCATTGCTGGTCTGAATTTCCCACAGGGTCCTGGGCTCTGTGGGAACTGGGTCCTTTCCAACCTTTTCCCTCCTGAGTCATTAGCTCAGAACAGGGCTCTGCGCTATGGGCTCTGGGTTAGTGTTTGTTGATTTAACGAATCACAATTAGTGCTACGCTTATGGCTCTGCCAAGGCGAGGCTCTAGAACCTTCCCTAGATACAGCTGAGATGTTGGTTACATTCGCCTCAAGAACTAAAAGCCAAACAGTGGAAACATGAGACATTCGTGCTCAACACAGCTTGTGGCTGTCAACCAGGCAAGGTGTTTATGTCCAGCAGGACTCCTCCAATGAATGAAGCAATTCTACAGATAATACTTTTAAAAAATCAAAAGTGATGGGCCAGGGATTTAGCTCACTGGTTTTGCCGCCTGCTGAGCAAGCGCAAGGACCCGAGTTCGATCCCCAGCACCCAAACAAAACAAAACAAAACAAAAACAAACAAACAAAAAAATTGAAAATGTTTTTCTTTTTTTATGAAAGGAGAGTGATTCATAATAGTCATAAAATAAAACCATGAATTGGCTTAATATCCACTGGAGGGCAAATGATTTAGTACCTTATCCATGCTCACTAATAGGATTCTCTGGAGCACCCATAAATATAATAAATATAAATACTAAGTAGCAATGTGGACTAGGATTATGATTAGTGCTAATAGACAAAAAGGAGAATTTCCAGTTGTAAACTTGTTATTCCTGTGACTAGGATACATATGCGTGCATATGATATATAGATATACATAAAAACTCACAGAGATACATGTGCATATGTATTGGAGGTGGAGTACTGGTAACACATAAAACAATGAGCAAAATTTAAAATGGTAGGGTGATTTTTACTTCTCAAAATTGACTCTATTGATGAGTACATATCTTTTAAAAAATAATAATATTAAGAGAATATTTCAAAACAAATTTGATACTGCAAAATATTAAAATGACTCTCTCTGTGGTGTAGAATTAAGAAGGAATTTATTATAACTTCTTAGTATTGTTTTTACTTTTCTCCAGAACATGTATAATTAGATAGAAGCCACAAAGCAGCTGTGCACTCTCCGTCTCCCACACTGGGCCGACTGTCCTCTCCGAGAGAACTGTGGAGTGGGCACCGGGTTGTGAGAGAGACACCTCTTTCTTCGGCTTGCAGAGGCCATGGACAGCAATAGAAAGTATAACCACGAAGAGATGACCAGCCTCACTGGGTCCCAGCACGCACTGTGTGAGTGGGTCCTTGTTGATCCAACGTGTGAGTCCGAAACACTTCACAGCCATGAGCTCACTGAAGCACATGACCTTGCCTGAGATGGGTACCCTGTCATTCACCATGTGCAGGTAAGTGGTTCATTCAGGGGATCCTGCCACCTCGGGCAGCCTCCTCAGCCTCCCTATCTGTCTATAAAGTGATACTGTGTTCTAATAACAGCCACCTCAGAGGGCTTATATAAAGCCTAAATAAAGCAGTGTGTTGCTTTTCGTTAGATGGTTTCCTTAGTTATTTGCTTCAAATAAAACAAAATAAAGCACAATGAACAAATCTCCAAATTTTCTGTGTGTGTGTGTGTGTGTGTGTGTGTTTCTGTATGTGTGGTGCTGGGGTGGAACCCAGGGCCTTGCACAAGTGCTCTGCCATTGAACTACACCCTTTGTCCCCTTTGCCACACTTTGTGTCAAAATCTTGAATTATAATATTTGCTTCACATGTAATACAAAAGCACTAAAGAAAAATTAGAAAAATATTACCCATCATTCCACCTTCCAAAGATAGCCCATATTGACGTACTGAACTACAATGTACCAATTATTTTTTTGTTCACACACAGACACACTTATATATTCACAAAATTGGTTCACACACATTATTTTAAATCTGCTTTTGTTCCCCACTGAATCATAATTAGCATATTTTCTTGCCCATAAGCGTGTCAGTTACTATGAGTACTAAGTCAATTGTACAGATGTAATATATTTTCACATCTTCTATTTTTGGACTTTTAAAATTTCTTTTCTTATCCTTGCTCTGATAGACAATTCTCTGATGAATATTTACATACATATATTCTTGAGCAAATGATTGACCATTTTAAAGGGGAAATTGCTGGTCAAAATAAAAAACAGTTTAATGTCTCTGTCTGTATATTGCCAAATTGCCTTTCAGAGTTCTAGCAACTGAACTCTTCATTGGCGATGTAATAACATGCCCGTTTCACCACATTATTGCTAAAACTAGGCCTTTTATCTCTTTGTCTATTTGACCAATGATAAATGAATTACATTGTTATTTTGTTTCTTAAGGCTGAAAATAAAATTCTTGTAATTATCAGTCATGCTCTTGATCATTACAATTTAAAGATTTTTCTTATTATCATAGAAATTCATTAATTAGAAGACTTAATTTTTGACTTATATTTTATAAATATTGCTCCAGTTTTTCATTTGTCTTAGTTTTTTGACATTGCATACATTTGAAAATTTTATGCAATTAAATTTAGTAACTCCTTTGGCTGCCTCTTATAAGATCATGCTTAGAGAAACTGGAGTGCTGTTCAAAATAAATTTTTTTCCAGGGATGGCCTATATCTGGCATGTTTTCTGCATCTTTGAATGACTGAAAATAAGGTTTTACAGTCTCATGTAAGTACAATAGCTGGGCAGTCAGACCATTTTTAAGACACAACCTTTCCTTTTCCAAATCCCAACACTTTGGGTGGCTGAGGCAGGAAGACCATGAGTTTCAGCTGAGCCTGTCAACTTAGCAACTTAGTGAGACACTGTCTCAAAATAAAATAAACCAATGTACGGTTTGGGTCCCCCCAAAGCCTCACGTGGTCTCATAGGCTGGACCTAGAGTGTGTGAAGCTGGAATTGATTCATGATGCAATGCTCGGCTCAAGGGCACTAGGATTAAGGGTGTGAGTGCTACCCACCCTAAGTAGTCTCAATAAGATAAAAAGGGCAGGGAGATGCTGTTAGGTTCCTCTTGGTGCCTTTGCTGCCTTGTGTGTGCCATGTTGTTTCCCCTCTGTGATGCCTGTTTGCCACCCCAGCCTTGGAGCCAGCCGATTATGGACTGAAACCTCTACAAAGTGTAAGCCAAATAAACCACTTCCATTGTAACTTTGGGTGTCGGGTATTTTGTCTCAGCAATGAGAGAAAATTAGCTAACACAGCCAGGGAATGTAGCTCAGTGCAAAGGCCCTGAGTTCAATCCAAATATGGAAAATAAAACAAACAGACAAACAAACAAGTCCTCTGGAGGGCTGTTCCCAGTTTTGTAATTTAGTGTTGAGAGATATGTCTGATGTGCCCTGTGGGCTGGGATTTCATACTTTGGCCTGGCACTCAGTCCTGGGCTTTGGATTGACAACAGTTTTCTGCAATACACAAAAATTGTCTTTCCTTATTTCTTGCTCCTAGCTCGTCATCTACCTGATGTCCGAATTCTTCTGGGCTTCCTGTTCAATCTCCAGGACCCACCCTGCAAGCCTCTGGTCTCTGGCTTGAGTTTCACCTTTATCCTGAGCCCCAGGTCCCCCCGGAGGGCTGGGTGGTTTGGTCACCCTGTTTCAGTGCTGCCCAGCTTGCTGATTCGTATCAATGTGGGCTTTTCCACTCTAGTGCCTCCTGTTCCTCCTAAAAGCAGCTTTCCTTCATTGACCTTGAACTGCTCATGGGCACGGTCCCCTCCCAATTACTGTTGAGAACCTGAGGTGAACATTGTACAAAATGTCACTCTTTCCACCAGCAAGCTGTTCACTAGAGTATCCTTTTCTTTGGTGCCCCTGCGCATCTGTCAAGTACCCACAAGGGTTTTCACATGGGAGGCCACTGCCCTTATATTTGCACATAGAACTGGCACAGTGTAACAAAGATAGAGGTAATATTTGTATCAATTATTTAAATTTTTAATTAAAAAATGACATTAAATAGCAAGCAAAACAAAACAAAAGCACCACAAGAAGGCTGGAGGTTGCAGAAGAGAGGCAAAAACTCCTTATTTTAGCACCTTTAGGGGAACTTCTCCCTGTGTGGTGAACAAAGACATCTGCACTTTTCAGCTGCACTGGGCCCTGCCAGTCCTATAGCCGGCCCGGGCACCAGCTTTGGTGCAGCCCTTTCTGATAAGTGGTGGCCTCAGGTAGCTGGAGCTGCAGATGATCCATCTGACAATGCTGCCCCCTGCTTGAGTGTGTGGCATTTGGACTGTCTTCCTTGTCACTTCCCACTCCTGTCCTTCGGCACACCATTCCCCGAGGTGTTCCACAGTTTGAAGGGAGGACAGAGGTTCTGATCACATGGTACATGTGTGCCACACTGAGCTGCCACGTAGGTCCATCCCATAGTCCCTCCTCAGTGTCCAGGGCATGAGATCCAGGACACCCCTCAGATACCAAAATCCATGGATGCTCAAGTCCCTTATGTAAAATGATGCAGTACAGTATTTCATGTGGCCTGTGTGAGCCCCCCCTACACCTTACAGCATTTCTAGCTGACTTATACTACCTAACTCAGTGCAAGTGCTAGATACACGGTTGTTAGATTGCCTTGTTTAGGGACTAAAACACAGAAGAATGTCTGTGTGTTCAGTATGGATGCAACAGGCCTATCTCCTTTTCCCTCTGTGGTGGGTTGGCTACTGAGGGCGACTGTTCCGGAGTTGATCACCTGAGTTACACTCATAAATCCTGCCCATGGTGCCTGATGCCTGACACCGCCATAACTGTTGGCTTCCTTCCCCTTTCCTGGCCTCCTATGACAATGTCATTTTTTAGGATTCTCTCTTAATGTAGCTCTCTTTGGTTTTACACTCACAAGCCCCTCCTGGAGAGTCCTGCTCTTTGGGAAGGGATGTAGGATTCTCTGTCTCCTGCTATCCTCTGAGGGGGGATAGGGGTCATCAGGAGCCAAGTAGTCCACCCTGCCCAGCCCCTTCTTGCCTGCCCAGACAGAAACCAAGCTGGAGAGGTCCCGAGGCGCTCCTGCTGACCCATAGGCTCTCCGTGAGTGTGCCACTTTCTCCTTTGCTTCCTCTACCTTTATTGATCAACTGATTGATTGACTGTAGTCCTGGGGATTGAACCCAGGACCTTCACACTGAGCTACATCTCCAGCCCCTATTTTGAGACAGGGTCTTGCTAAGTAGGCCAGACTGGGCTGCAACTTGTGATGCTCCTGCCTCAGCCTCCCTGAATGCTCGCATTACAGGCCTGGCTTTGCCACTTTCTTCTTGACACCCACCTGCCATCTTCAGGGTTCCTGGCAGCAGTCGGGCTGAGACTGGAGAGGTGAGGCAGAGAAACCCTCAGCTTCCCTTTGCCTAGGGCTGAAATGGCTGTGGATTTGCCTTTCATGGCAGATTTTGCTGAGGAAGCAAATCGGCACCTGTTTGGAGCTGGCACCACATTGAAAGAGAGCAAAGGGAAACGAAAACAAAGGGCGGCACATCCAGAATGATTGCTGCCCAAATTACTTACCAAAGACATCTGCGAAGCTATGAGCCATTCGGGAGGGATGTGAAAATGAGCCCCAGCTGAGTCTCCCAGCAAAATGATTCCCCTGGGCTGTGAACCTAGGCAGCACAATTTATTCCATTATTTATGCACTCAAGTAGCTGGAGTTCCCACAGGGTGGTAATGAGGGCAGAGAGCCCAGTGTGTGCTCCACGTGCAGCACATGGGGACAGTGGGTGATGCAGGGCCACCTCTCCTGGGCCAGGGTGTGAGGGGCATGGGGCTTAGGAGTTGGATGAATCCTGAGGCTGCAGTACTGAGAGCTAAGCTGAGCAGATGCAGGTGAGTTTCCCAGCTCAGCATCAAACTGGCCATCACACAACATCCAAAGTGAATGATGGGTGAAGAAATGAACCCAAACTTTATCTGGACTCAGAGATATGCTCTGAAGTTTGCTTCTAGAAAGGGATTTCTTGGAAAACACACTAATTTGTATTTCAGTTCACTTTAGGGTCCAATGACCTTATGGAGTGGTTTGGATTTTTCAAAGATGTTATGGTCTGTTAAAGTCCTTAATCCATACCCACAGAAGCATGCAGTGGACAGTTCTAGCTGTTTAATGGAAACATGGAGATGGAAAGGCCACCCATGCAGCTGTGTGTCTGGAGGTCAGAGATGTTTAGTCTGATGCCGAGGCCCCTCCACGCCAATTGCTCACCTGGAGGTACACTCTCCCAGATCCTTCCAACCCCGGAGAACAAATTGACGCCTCCTTTCTCCACCTCACCCCAGCCCCTGAGGGAGGCCAGCTGATGGCCCAGTGGGGATGGCTACACAGTAGGGCCTGAGAAGGCCAGGACATCCAGGAGGGAACGGGGGTGAGATGTGTGGACTCCAAGAGGCTGCCCACAGCGAGTCCCAACTGTCCGGGGCTTCAATTACACCTGCACTATTTATTATTTTTTCCTTTTTTATTCAGTTTTGGTGATTGAACCCAGGGGTTTGAATATGCCAGGCAAGCAAGCACTCCACGACTGAGCAACACCAGGGCCCATGTTTATTCATTAGTTTATATGTCCCGTCTTTTATTCATCCAACTAATGTTTCTCAACTGCATGCATATGGCATGGGCCTTTACATTTTCTGTCCTCCTTTGTGCCCCTCTGAGAGCTTATAAACAAATAGATTTACAGCTGATCAAAGGAAGAGCTGTGTGGTTTTTGCCCTCAAAGTGCATGGCCAGGAAGAGGCTTTGGTGCACAATCAGAATAGCTGTCCCCAGGCCGGGGATTTATCTCAGTGGTGCCGCCACCGCCTGCCCTGCAAGCTCAAGGACCCGAGTTCGATCCCTGTTACCGAAAAAAAAAAAAAAAAAGCTGTCCTGGAAGTACCTTGGTATGAAGGAGTGAGTGAGGGAGGGAGGAAGTATGTCTGCAAGTAGGGCAGAGCATTGCCTAATTCAAGGCAGCAGTGTCACCCTGGGTCTGTTTTAAGGCTCCTCGGGGTGGGTTTACAGGGACACAGGGGTGCTGAGTTTCCTCCGAATGGTACCAGTGGCTCAGATGTCTGAGGCACAGAGGCATTTAGGATACAGAGATGCTGCTCAGCAGTCACCTTTGGCCAGAGCAGGGCATCTCTCTCAAGTCCCTCAGACCTGCATCTCTAGCTGGGTGGACATGGGGACTCCTCCCATGAGCTAAGGCTGGGTGCCTGACCTTGCACTGTAGTGACAAGGACCTGCAAATGTAACACATTTCCATTTTCACTTCTCCTTTTTTAAAAAAAATATTTGGAAAAATTCCAGATTTCAGTTATCCTTAGTCATCCTGCAGCCTGTTCCAACATTATTAATGTTTCTAATCCCCGAGAAAAAGAGCCCATTAAGAAAATTAAGTTTGGCATTTTTCTAAGTTCTGCCTCCTTTTTGGTACCTTTCTTGATGTCATTCTCTGTCATGAACACAAATGTAAATTAGTCACCTTAACGTGAGGCTCAGGGGCTCCTCTCAGAGTGGTCTGTTCATTTCAATTTGACTCAGTCAGTGAGGACCGTTCTGCTGTAACAAGCACAGACTTCCACAGTTCTTACCTTCACAGAATTTCTTCTCGTAAGGAATTCCATCTTTGGGATCAATGCCCTTTAAAAGAGGAAAGATGAGATTAGCTGTGTGTGTTTTTAAAGTTATGAGACGCGTACACTAAATCCTTCCCTGCTGGCTTTAAAAGTGCAAAGATAAATCAATAGATAAAATGCTGGAAAGTTGCTCGAGCCCCTACTCCAACACAGTTAATACTCCATGTGAGTGAGAGCTGGGTTTAAGAGGAACCAAGGGCAGGGAAAGGGAGAGACCTAGAACCTGGGCCTCCTCTTCAGAGGGATGGGAAGCAACTTCTGGAAGAGGCCCCGGGCCGGAAGTCCCCCTCCTCAGAGCACTGAGGGGCAGCTGAGGGCTGGGACACAGGTTGGGGGTTCTGTAGCCTCTGAGCTGAACTTCCGTGTCCCGGAAGCTCCAGAGCCTGAAGACTCAGGTTTCTAGAGATGTAAATCTCAACCAGGGGTGATTTTCCCCTTCACCCTCCCACCCTACAGCCATCCCAGAGGATACTAGAGGCTACAGGTTGTCACTACAGGGTAGGAAGACCCTGGCGTCTAGAGGGCAGAGGTGAAGGAGGGCACTGAATATGCCACCGTTTCTAAGACAACCCCCCCAACAAAGACTGATCCAACCTCAGGGTCAGTAGTGCCAAGGTCAACCAAGATATATCATGTACAGGTACAAGTTCCCTACGAGGAATGTGATCACTATGTATATATAAAATGTATCAATAAACTTAATTAAATAAACAAACAAAACCCAGCAGAACAAATCTGAGCTATCAGTTAAAGAAAAAAAAGAAAAAGAAAGCTAGAAGGAAAGTTGGACCTGTAGGGGTGACTAAGTGATGCGACCGAAGTCTTCTAAAGCTAAAGCCACCCTACACTTGGAAGGGACAAGTGTCCCAAGACGAGATTGCTTTGTGGTCAGAGATGGGCTGGAAGTAGTGTATCCCTCTTTTGCACTCTGTGGATCCAATTCGGGCAACGTTGGCCTTGATGGTGGTGAAGTCCCCTCCTCGTTCCTGATTCTGGGATTCTGTGGGCCACTGTTCCTCTGGGAAAGGCATGGGCACGGCAGTGAGGTGCCTTTTTCCCATTATCGAGAGAACCCCTGAGTTCAGTTGGGTTTCCTCTGGTCTCTGCATGGCCTCTTCCTCATGTGGAGGCACACAATGCCAGCAGCCATGGTGGGACCATGGGACAAAGGTGGCAGCCCCGCACACTGATCAGGGCCCTTTGTCCTCCAGTAGGACAAGCAAACTTGGGGATATTAGAACAAAAGCCACCTTGGGGGTCTTGACACCTTAAAGCTTTAGGGGAGGCATCTCCTCTTCCAGGAATGGTCATGTGTCTGAGGACAGTCCTCTGTCACCCTTTCCATGTACCAGAAGCTACTGGGCCCCAATCAACATAGTAGGTGACCGCTGGTATAAAGCTGCGCTGTGAGTGTCCTAGAGAGAGGATGATATTTATAGGAACTTTCTCCACTTCATCCAAGCAGATAAAGGAGGTGACTGTTTACCTTGAGGTCAGAGAATATTAAACTTCAGGGCCCTTTGGTTGCATAGCTCCTGCCTATATGAGTGCTAGGAATGGCTAGGAGCTAGAGGGTGTTCTAGGTGGAGAGGGAGAGGCCAGGCTATAATCAAGACCTGTTTCCATGTAAGCTTTTCTGGTTAGTCTGATAAAAGGTCTCAAAAAAGGGACCTGAATTTACAAGATTTCAGTACCGTGTTAGGAATTTATTTACTTTCATTCATGATCTTGCATTTGCAAGTTGGTTTTCTTTCTTTTTCTCTGTCTTTTTGTGGGATGGGGATTGAACCTGGGGCCTTGGCACTGACCTAACATCCCAGCCCTTTCTTTCTTTTTTTTAAAATTTTATTTTATTGGTACATTTTAGGTATGCAATATAATGACATTCATCATTGGAAATTTGCACCGTTACATAATCTCTCTTGGTTCTTATTTTTCCCCCTTCCCCTGCCCTCCCTTCAA
>NW_004624740.1:24549690-24584659 GCF_000247695.1 Heterocephalus glaber | reverse complement strand
CTTATTTACACTTTCAGTTTCTCATACCAGAGACACTATTCGGTATTTACACATGTGTGTCCTATTTATTTCACTTAAGAGTATCGCCTCAATGTTCATCCACTTACCTAGAAATGTCTCTAATTTCTCATTTTTTATGGCTTTTTATTTCTTATTCCGAGGCAGGGTTTCACTGAGTCATCAGGTTGCCCAGGCTGGGCTTAAATTTGTGACCCTGCTACCTCATGCCTAGCTTGTATTCATAGCCTCTTGAGGAGACTTCAAATCATGTAAACCTAAGACCCTGCAAAGTGTGGTGCTTCTATCCTTGCTGTGCACAGGGAAGTACCTGGCTGGCTTTCCTGCTTCCTTCCCTCCTCCTGGAAGCAGTGAACCCTTTATTGCTAGGGTCTGGGACACCAAGATCATATGCCATGATGCGGGGGTGGTGAGGTGAGCTTGGGAAAGCTCCACTCTGCCGACTCAGCTTATGACACAGAAAAGAATGGCTGGGTTGTCACCGTGGAGATGGTGTGGCCTGTGTGGACAGTGGGATGAGCTGCTGTGAACGTTCCTAACACCACTCCCCACTTTGTTTCACACTGTTGGAACAGGATGAAGGGATTGGACCTGGGTGACCACAAGCAAGGCTGAAAGGGACTGTGACAGAGCCTCAGCTTGTGTTCCATCTTCGATACTCTTTGCACATGGTGTGGATTCCATACCCTCTTCCCACATTATGCTCCAGCTAACTGGTTTTGCATATGTTTTTCTTTGGTACCAGGGATCAAACTCTGGACCTTTTGCTTGCGGGGCAGGCAGTGGAACCACTGAGCTATATCCCAGGCCCCACACCCTTTTCCGAGCAGCAGCAAGACAGTGCTTGTAGGCTGCCACCCCCTTCCTTAGGTGGGACCAGCACACAGGCAATGGGCCTTTGGGGAGAGCAGAAAGTAAGACATGGTGTTAAACTCGAAGTTAGTTGCTTACCCAGATGCCATTGCAGTTGGAGTCCCGATGGGCATCCCAGTTGTCTGGCCTAAGAAAGAAACATCAGCATTGGCCTTTGGCATGAACTCACTTCAGCAGTGAACAATGGATGGATAGATGGATGGATGAGGGCTACACACCATGCCATTGAAAGGTAAGTGTTTTTCCAGCTAGCACCTCATACCTCTATGTGTAGTGCACACAGAAGCCTCTCCTTGGCCCTTTGCCTTTAGCTCAACATGGGGCATTTACTAGGAAGCCTGGATCTAACAGTCTGTCCATGGTGAGCTCTTCTCAGGGACTGCATAAGTGGGGAGGGATGCTGGTGAGCATAGTGAACACATCTGCTGTCTTATTTAGAAAGTTGGGGGATTGTTCAAATTGTGCCTCTAAAATGCCACACATCTGGTGAATTTAATGCTTCAGCACTGAAGCCACAGCGTAAGTGAAGGGTGGCATCTTCATTTTTTGAAGTCCATTTTTTTATGTGAACAGTTGAACATTAACCCAGGACTGAAGTGTGACACTCTTTCCATTCCTGGACACCCATGGTGTCCTTTACCACTATTTCCTTTACCACTACATGATGCAAAGTGATTCGCAAATCTTAGCTGCTCGATAAGCATCTCCTGGCCCAGTGAATGAATGAATGAATGAATGAATGAATGAATGTGGTTCTCTTTCACTAGCCATTGCAGCACAGAGCTCCCTTTTCTACCTGGGAATCATCTACACCTGGAAGGGAAGATGCCTCCTGCCTCCTTTGCTCATTTTCAAAGCCTGACGGTTACCTTCTGCCTGGGTACACGGTCTTGTCGCTGTCATTACAGTCTCTCCCTCGCCAGTGGTAGCCCCGCAGCGTCTGAAATTGAAGAGCACACTTGATGTGGGGATCAGGCTGGCTTTGATGTTATGAATGAAGGTTAATCAGAGCCATCTGAGGGGTACTAACCTCTGCAGTCATTAATTCAAATACAGTCTGGGAGCACGGGCCATCACTAAGAAAATGAAGATGATTATAAGCCGTGCTGTGTGCAGTGAAATGTAATCACACACCAGGACAAATAACAGGCTGGAGTGTGGGCCTGTGCGGTATTTGTGTGTGACAGTATGTGCCCGTGTGTGGGTGTGTTGGGGTGCAGGTGTGTGCGTGTGTGTACACGTGCATGTGTGTAAACAAATACATGTGTGTAAGTATGGTGCATGTGTGTTATACATGTAAACATGTACTACAGGTTGTATATGTGTCAATGTTCATGTGTGTCTATCTTCATGTGCACATGTGTTCATGCATGTGTATTAACATCCACCTCCAGACATAGCAGGACCTTCCAAATTCCTAAAATTCCTCTGTTAACCACCAATTTTCTCAAAATAATTGCTCCAAAATAATTCACTTAATGCTGGCCAAATGGTTAATGCTTTATGGGACAATTAAAAAATAATCTATTTTTTTGAAAGGCACTTCTTTTTTTTATTATTAAATTCTTTTATTGGTACATTGTAGGTATACAACACAATTACATTTCTCATTGGGAATTGTACCTTTACATAATGCATCTTGGTTCTTATTTTTTCCCCATTCCTAGCCCTCCCTTCACCCCCTCCACCCTTCCCTATTTACAAAGCCTTTATTTCCATTTTTCCATTTCTCAAAGAAGACTTACAGAGATAAGATCTAACCTGAAGAATGCTTGAAAAATTGCATAAGTAAAATTCTTACTTAATTTTAAGTTTAGATAATAGACAATACATATATGCTGTGCCGTTAGGGTAAAACCTAATGCCATTTGGTCTATTAAAGGAAAAAAGTGAGAGAGAAAAAGTTATTATAATCCAGCGAGGACAATGTATCTAAAAGTGTATCTTACTACAATTGTCTTATGTGTTGTACATATTTTTTTGGCCTAGGTTAGTCTGCTTTTTAATCTGTATTTCTAGTAATTAACTTTCTAAATTATCAATAAATAAATCTGATTCTGGCAAAAATAAAAGAGGGTGGAGGAAAGGGGAAGAAAAAGAATTGAAATGTGTTAAGTACATGTACTGATTCCCTATAATTAATGTAATCATTATGTATGGCAAAAATGTACTAATAAAAGTCAAGAAAAGAAAAAAAAATCTAGCTCAACTGATAACTATGTGAATTTATATGTTCAATCAGATTGATTTAAAAGAATAAAGAATCACAATTATGTCAAACAATGTTTTCATTTTCTCCATTACCAAGTCAATCTGAGATCCCACAATTTTGGAAGTTTGTCACACATTACCTGCTTGTTTGCTTAACTTTTTTTTTTTTTTTTGGTACTGGGGATAGAACTCGGGTCCTTCTGCTTGTGAGGCAGGTGGCAGAACCACTGAGCTAAATCTCCGGCGACCTGCTTGTTTACTTTCTCAGAAAACATCCAGACATCCGAACAGCTCCAAACCAAACACATACACATATGCATACTTTAAAAAATAATATAAAAGAGGCTTAAGGATTTCCAAAATAAATCACAAAACCTTTCAACATATTAGTAATCCCTATGGAGAATTCCAGCTGAGAATGGAAACAAAAAGGAAATAAAATCTGGGTTTAAGATTTACTTTGATGGAAGTATGTTTTGTTATGAAGCTACAAAGTCATTAAACATTGTGAAATGATGTATTTTTCCTCAAGCTAATAATGCATTCAAATGAAACTCAGTCTTGTCTTATTAAAGGAAAGTAATTTGTAGGGAGTGACATAACATTCAGTGAACATCTGGGTATTTGGAACAATACTTACTGGGAAAACACTGTATTTGTCTGAATCGACATCTTTGAACGGCATAGAAGTTTGTATAGATCTGGAAGAGAGAAAACAAAACACCCCGGTGAGCTCAGGAAAAAGGAAATGATGTTTGTAAAATCAAACACACACATTTTCAGATATGGCTGTGTTGAATTCAGGCTACAGAGGGCTCATCTAAAAATAAAGTTCAGCGTCTTCGTGCTGTGTGAGAGCGCCAGCCAAACTTGGCCAGCCTCTGCTTTCCACTTCACAGAAGTGTTTTCTCTGCTATTTAATCGGTCCATGTGGGAAGAGTGAAATAACTGAATTAGTGGAGGGCATGGGATGTTGATGTGAGGATCTCCAGCAAACGGGAGACTGTGTTGGGTCCCGGCAATGAACTCGGAATTACAAATTGAATTCATGTCCTTTTACATATTCTATTTACTCTCTAGCCATTCACTCTGGGATTCTGGAGGCATTTAGTTGTCATTAGCTGGCAACTTTGATCCCCAAGTATGAGCCTGGGTAACCACAGATCCTGATGCAATGACCAACCCAATCATCCCACTCCACGAGGGAGCATTTCCCCCGCGCCATCACTTCCAGACTCTCCCCCTTCTAAATGGCGAATGGTTTTCCAGCTAGGATGGTCTACTGCAGGGCAAGGCTCTTCCTGGAACCTGAAATTTGGAGTTAGACTCTCGGCCTTGTTTAGGATTTACTGCATGTTCTTTTGAGTCCAGGGCATCCTGAAGTGCTGAGAGTCTCAAAGCCAGTGAATGCAGCTCTCCAGAGTGGGTCAGGCTTTTAAAACCTTCTCTCTTATCTGAAGAGTAGGCCTAGGGCTTCAGGGGGCCAAGGAGGGTCTGATGCTGGCTTCAAAGGTGAGGTTTACCCATTGCCAGCCCTGTAACCTTGGGCAAATAACTTTCCTTCCTTGGAGGATGACAAAAATGATGCCTGTCTTAGTGGGTTGCGCTTACAAGAGCTCTTGGTGAATAGAAAACATTGGATAATTTTTAGTTATTATTATTACTGAGCCAGAGGTTGTTTTGAAGAATAAATGAGGCTGTATTTAAGTGAATTTTCTAAATCACAAAGCTGTGAACAAACTGTGATCCAGTGCAAATAATGCTCAGGGCACAATGATTTTGAATAAAGGAGAGAAACACACTGTTTTTGCTTTTCATTTTCATAAAAGAATAATTTCCCTCTTAAATTGGGCCAAGAAAATCCTTGGCTGCAGATGCTCTTGAATTTAATTTTTCAAAAGTGGTTCAAGTGAAGAGTTGTCATTTTGCCACGGCTGGGTTCTGCTGGCCCGTGTCTAACACAGAAAAGAAAATGCAGTGATGTGTTCACCAAAGAGGGGCAGGGGTCCTGATCCAACAGGAGCGAGGCATGATGAAATGAGTGGTCACCAGCATCTTTTCTGTCTGATTCCCTTCTCTCCGCCCTGCTCCCTGAGGCTCCTGCAACTCCCCCATTCACAAAAGGGGAAGTGCTACTCTTTCTGGGATCCAGGCCAGCAGTTTGCACAGTGAGCTGGGAGGCTCTTGCTGGCAGATGAGCCAGGAAGTCTAACTCTTGGATTCCTAAGAGGCTGCGAATGTGGGTCAGAATCACAGCTGTTTGTGCCTCTCTCTGGGTGTTTTCACAGCAGTTGAGATATTCAGTGGGTTTAGCTCCCACCAAGCTCAAGAGATGAAGGATGGTGGGATATAGAAAAAGCCTTTGGTGTGGGTTGATTTACGTTCACCAAAAGTGTTGAAGTTCTAACTCCCAGTGTCTGTGAATGTGACCTTACTTAGAAATGGGGTCTTTGCAGATATGAGCAAGTGAAGATGAGGGTATTAGGGTGGCCCTCATCCAATGTAACCGGAGTCTTTATCGAAAGAAAAGAGACACCCCGGAGAGGTGGCTGTAGGAAAAAGGGAGGCAGAGACTGGCATGATGCAGCTGCAAACCAAGAAGTGCAAGGGTTGATGGCCACCATCAGAAGCCAGGAAAACAGCAGGAAGGAGTCCACTTGGTCTTAGAGGGAGGAGCCTGGTCCTGGTGCCACCTTGATTTTAAACTTTTGGCTTCCAGAACTGAGACAACACACATTTCTATTGTTCTAATCTGCCCAGTTTACAATATTTTGTTATAGCAGCCACAGGAAGCTATTCCAGCCTCTCAGACCCAATGTGCAGATGATTCTCATTCTGCATATTCTGGGGCCTGATCTCTGCCTCCCGTGAGGCCCAGGCTGGAGCAGGTGGTGCTTAAGGAACAGGGGTTCCCACTGGAGAGTGAGAGTGAAAGAATCAGTGGCTGGGGTAGATGGTTTGGTCTAAATGATCACAGGAAGGGATTGGGGACACTGGTTTCTTCCTCTGTTCCTTTCACACTTGGTCATGGGGTGAATAGGCCCTCTCTGCTGCGTGCTCCTACCCTGACATACTGTGCCTTTGTTGGAAACAGGGTCAACTGGTAATAGACTGAAACCTGAAAACCAGTGAGTCCAAATAAACCTTTCCTCTCTTTAACTTGATTATCTCAGGTAGTTGTTACAGTCATGGAAAGGTGACTAACACAAGGGGAAAGGAGAACCTATGCAATTTTGCCTCTTTGTCCAGTGTCCTTTCAAGTCACTGTTTGTTTCTTCACATTTTGATCAGTGGTTCTGTGACATGTAGCTTAACCCTAGATGCAAAGTGGGGCTAGAAAATGGGATTTGAAACTGAGATGGGGGACTTGGGAATTTCAGACAGTGTCCTTCTATCTGGAATCCTATTCTATGTGTCTGACTCAGCATTGCCAGGTAACAGCAGATAGCAGTCTGCTGGGGTCTGTGAAGAACACAGTCCCCTTCTAACCTCCTGAGTGCCTTGCATCAAAGATGCTCAGAGTCCCCATCATAAGCTGGGGACAACTGGGTCTGGGTCTTCCATGGCAAAGGGGTGCTTTCCCCAGTGTCATACAGGGGGTGACAGGGCTGCAGAGAAAGGTCACTGGCACACTGCATCCACACTCACAGGTTCTGCCCAGTCCCGTGCATTTCCAACACAGGGTTCCTGGTTTTGCTGGAGCAAACTCACCTTCTAGTGGGTGTACTATCCCTGCTTGGAGCAGAAACAGTATCAGCTTTAGGAGGATGCTTCTTGGATGTGAAAATCATTTTAGGCATAGGAAAACAGAGACAAGCAAAGATGTTGCCATGCACTTGGAAGGTAGGAAGAGCATATGTACGTACAATTTGATTTTCTGGCAGATCTTGGCCAAAAATGGGAGTGAGCAAATATCAGAACCACCTTTGAGATATTTCTAGAGAGAGAGAGAAAAAACAGAATAAAAAGACAGTTAAGTTTGAGAAATGGTTTCCTATCTGAAAGTCCTTCTGCAGTCCAGATCTCTGGAGTTTCCTTCTAGAATCACTCCACTCCTCTCAGTTTACTCCCATTTCTTTCCCACAGTCCACACCGACCCCACCTCCCATGCCATGGTCCATGCTGGTCGCTCATCCTGCAGGTTCCCTCTTCCCGACACCCAGCCTCTGGCTGCCTTCCCACTTCCCTCTCTCGTTGCCTCTTCTCAGGACGGTCTGGCCTCACCTTGGCGGCTTCCACTCTGACCAGAGCATTCCTCTACCCAAGTGCTTGGAAAAAGGGGTTGAAAATGAAAAATAACTCTTTCAAATAAAACATTTCCATGCTCTGATGGGGCAAAATGAAGACTGAGGGAGAAATATGGTCAGGAACTTGGAGAGAAGGAAAGGTCCTTCTCAGTAGAGTGGAGAGGTGTGCAGAGAGATGGGTTTTAGACAATGGCTTTTCCTTTCTTTTTTTTTCTTTTTTCTGAGGGGTGGGGATTGGTTATTGAACCCACGGCCTTCACACTGAGCTGGATCCCCAGCCCTTTAAACATTTTTTAAAATTATGAGACATGCTCTTGTTAAGTTGCCCAAACTGGGGTGGAACTTGTGATCCTCCTGCCTCAGACTTCCGAGTGATGGGCTTCTAGGTGTGAACCACTATGCTCAGTTTAGACAGAGGTTTCTAGAAGAGTCCAAATGTGTGTTAAATGAAGACCTCTGGATTTTTACTAAGCAGTAGTTTTTAGAAAGACAGTGGTTTCCCTGATGCTCTCTTCAAATGAAAGAAAGAGAAAACAAAGTAGAAAAAGTTGGGAACCAGCAATTATCAGTGAAGGTCCTACCAACTTAAAGAGTCCTTCAGAGGGCTGTGAGCTAGCTGTATGTGTTGGGTATATTTTGACTCTAGTGAAGGGGAGGTGGCAACCTTATCAGAATATAAGTGAGGTATGTGAGGGTCTAAGAGACAGATGCTCGCACAGATTTCTAGGAGCAGAGGAGCAATCCTGACTAGGCATGGAGTCAAGGCATGGGGACAAAGGAGCTATCTTCATCCTGCCCACCAAGTTCAGGCTCTGAGTAGACATCCCAACTTGTGGATCCTCCTGCAGGGTCCATAGTGCCCGAGGCATTAGCAGGGCTCTCCAGGAACCTGGTAGGCCATGCGGATGTCCCGGACCTTAAGCAGGAATGAGGCAGGTGAGAAGCAAGGCACAGGCACCCCGAGGTTTGTAGCTCACAGAACAGCCCACAGTCTCACTAGAGATGCAGCCCTCTGCCCCCCAGACCCACTGGACCAGAACCACAGGGAGGCCCCGGCAGTCCGTCCTCTCATAGGCATTCAGTTCACTGTGGTGCTCTCTCCAGGCTCCTTCCAGGGCCTGCTGAGGCCTGAGATCCACTGCTCAAGGCATGACAGCAGACTGGGCACACTGGTGCCCCAGGAGCCTTTATTAGATGCAGAACCTAGAGCCTCTCCCACCTGCTGTGATGCCACTTGTCTGTCCCCAAGGTCCCCAAGTGCCCACTAATGCTGTGAAGCCTGATCCTGCTCATGGAGAAGGCTTGAAGGTGTCAGGCCGAGGAGTCACATTCATGTCTCAGAGGACATCTCCTGGAGTGGGAGGGAGGCTCGTGGCAGATAAGAGATGCTGAAGTCAGATCCCAGGGTTTGTGGGTGCAGCACTAGTGGCACTAAGGCTGAATAAACCAGTTGTGGGTGTGTGGCTTGTCCTTTTGCTGTGCTGTGTCCCCTACCCACTAGATGCCAGCAGCACACATCTGTCCCCAATGATCTCATGGGCTCACCCTCCTGTCTGTGGCCCATTGTCGCCACAATGTCATTATGTGACACCTGACTACATTAGTTTTTTGTGTTCTTGAATTTCATATGAATGGAATCATGCAGTTGATACTCTTTTATGCTTTATCTCTTTCATCTCCATGCTGTTGCAAATACCTGCAGTTCGTTCTTCTCATAGCTGTTCAGTATTCCATTGTGTGAAACACAGATTGAGAATATTGTCAGTTTTTGGCTATTATGAATAAAATTGTTATGAAAAATGCTTAAAACACCAAATCTGTCTCCAAACTTTGTCAAGTACCCTGTGGGTGAGGGACAAAACAGCCAGAGGTTGGGAACCTCTGTTGTAATGTGAGACAGGTACAGTTACTGGAAAGAAGGGGATCTGATGGAGGTCAGGACTGTAGTCACACAACAAAACAACGAAACAAACACTAGCTGAGATTATGCAGAACATCGGCGGCATTTTGCAGTATGGAGACAATCTCAGACCCAGAGTCCAAAGTCAGCTTGCATTTGGATGTTTGAGCTCCTTCTTTTAATACTCACTTCAGTCTGAAGGTCTCAGTCTAATTATCATAACGACAATGTAGATTTGAACACTGATGATCACCAACACACACCCAAATTTATATGACCAGTCTTGTAATTACTACACAAGAGGCACAATAGGATAAAATTTTATAACTGCACAGCTGATCACCCTCAAAATCCATCCTAAGGCTGCAGCTGTGTCTGATATTCATTGTGCAGAAATCAGGGTTAGGGATTAGGTGATACATGATGTGGCTTGTCCACAGATGCCACAGAAAGCCTGCTGTTTAGACAGAGGTTTTGATTATCGGATCTCTTTTCATCACAGAGAATGGGAGGGACATTTGTCCCCAAGCTGTGCTTCTACCTTGAGACAATTTACTTGCAAAGAAAACTAAGATGGACCCAGAAAAACACTGCAGACGTTCTTGTTTTTTAGTCCCCTCCATTCAGTTTGAACTTTGCTAGACAGGGACAGAAATACGAGCTGTTATCAACTCAGAACTAGGTTTAAAATATTGCCTGTGGCTGCATCTGGTCCCATCTAAAGGAGAGTCTCAAATTTGGGGTGTCCCTGGAGACAGGAGTCAAGCAGCATGTTCAGTTTGCAATCTATTCGACCTGAGTCTACTTGTCTCCTGAGCTGTCCCCCATACCACGGTGTTAAGTGAAGGCAGAATAACAAGTGCAAGAGGAATAGAGGAAATTGTGGTGAATGGCATAAATAGAAGGGCAAAGGGTGAGAGTCAACACCTTTCTGCATGCAGCTAAGCTGAAATTGAGTTTCGGCATTGCGAAGTGCTTTTCAACCCTTTTTGTGTGTTGCACAGCCTGGTTTTAATCTGTCTGGGCTGGGTTTGGACTTCAGCCATTTTTAAAGTCTTCTTGGATGATGCCACTAAGCAGGTAAAGTTGTGACCAGGGCCTTGATGTTCAGCTGCACAGGCCTTCCCCATTACCCCTTTATCAACATAGCTTGGGATATAAACGGTGCCCTCGAGTTCAGCGCTGGGCAGGCTTGGCTGTGGAGCTACTGGCATTGAAGAGAGGCCTGGAAATAGCTGACTCTGGACTTCAATGATGGGTTTCTGACTTACTAGCTCTGTGGAGTGAGAAAATTACTGAGCTTCAGTCCTCTCATCTGTACAGCAAAACTCCTCTATCTGCTTTGTAGTGGTGAAAATTAAATAAAGTTGATTCTGTAACTCAGGTGCTGTGTAACCTGGAGATGTGGTGCTCCCTAAATCCATGCAAAGTTCCCAGGAGATGCAGAACATTTCTGGGGCATTGGCTTCCCTTCCGAAACACATGACTTTTCTCCAGTCTGGATCACAGCCTGACACGCTGTGCTGGGAAACCTACTATGTGTTGCTTTCTGTCCTGACTACATCCTCAGTTCCATCAGCCATCGCAGTAGAATTAATTGCAGTTGATATTCTCTGAGCAGTTTTTCCAGAGATGCTCATTGTTTGCATTTTGTGATTAAATTTTTTCCTTGATAGTTTTAATCCTGAGAGTAAATAAACTGGGCTGTTTTTAAAAGCTTGTTGAATTTTCCATAGAATTTCTTTTGGCTTCTTACAAGTAGTTATTGGAATCCTGCCCCTAGAATTATGCTTTCAATTGCGGTGACAGAAATTTTTAAAATGTAAAATCCTAATTAGCCTTCGAGTTAATGCCAAGGCAGTTTGTGCTAACCAATAAACAATGGCCTGAAAATAAGTTTCTAGACCCACATTGAGAAAAATAAAAGACACATTCTGTTTTTCTCTAATTCTGCTCCAAGTTGTAAAGGTGGCAGTCCCAGGTTTCTGGTGGTGTTTCAATTTCTTATCCAACAATTTAAGCAGATTAGCTGAACTGGCTACTGCCAGCCTTTAATTAGTCACTGAATTAAATAATGATCAGAGAAGCAGACATTGTGATTGATTAATCAATTATGTAGAATGCTGGCATGTTGCTATTTAACATGGACCAGCCTTGTACATCAAAACTCCCATGACTTTTGTGCATAGGATTTCCGATAAAAATACTGTGCTGGACATACTTACACTAAAAACATTTATCCATTGGTTCTCTAAATTTAACTGGACATCCTGTGTTTTTATTTGCTAAATCTGGTAAGCCATGGCCTAAGTGATTTTCCTTCCTGTTTTTCATGTGGCTCAATCGATAACACCTTCAATGCCTTGCATCAGGGTGAGCAGGGAGGGAAGCTTGTGGGGAAGTCAAGGACAAGGTCAGCACCCTCTCACTGGGGATGGATGCGTACTTCCTGCCAGGGTCTCCAGTGTCAAGGATGGTATTAGGCTTTAAGAGTCTGCGTTTCTGCTTCCTTATCAGCCGGGGGTGATTTTGCCACCAGAACCCAGGTTAAATACCTAACTCTGTGATGACTAGAAATGTCATTGCAAGGATGACAAATTAGGGAGATGAATAGTGATGCCGTTAGGGTTTACTGAGTACTTGGTAAGCCAAGGCCAGATAGCAGGTGCTTTGCATACAGGAACTGTGCTAGCACCACCCAGGAGAGGGAAACTGAGGCTTAGCAAAGTCGAGCACCAAGTCACGTTTGTAGGAAGTGGAGGGGCAGGAGGACACAGACTCCTCCAGAACACTCTGCTGGTGAGGAATGTTCTCACTGGGGTGATTTTACCCTTCAGAGGCCATGTGGCAATGCCAAGAGACATTTCTGGCCATCACAGCTAGGGAGGGTGAATGGCACTGCTAGTGTTGAATGGCTAGAGGACAGGGTCACTGCTGGGGACCACAAAGCATTCCCTACAACAGGATTATCTAGCCCTGAATGTCAGTGGTGCCGAGGTGGAAACGCCCCTGAAGGGAGAAGGCAGGAGGAAATTGTGAAAAGGCATGCATGTTTCCACTTTAGTTGCCACGAAACTAGGGCACTGGGTGGATGGACTTGTATCCAAAGCAGCCCCAAGGCTTTGGGGTATAGGGCTAGGGCTAGGGAGCAGAAAGCTTGCCCAGAGAAAGGCTGGCATTCCACCTAATGATCACTTACCATGTTCTCGGACTTCTTGACAGTGTGTTTTGCCTTCTCTTGTCTCAATTTCCATGCCTCCTAGAAAAGCAAAGTTAGACAATATCATAACTTGTGTCCTATGTTTTCTATGTTTTTTCTAAAGTGAAAAGTTTTATGTCTTTATGTTTGAAATAAATGGATTACCCAAAAATTTGTGATAAAGTAATTCACGAGGCTATTTTATGTTACTATATGGATGTGATAAAAACTATAGTCAATGTTTAAATTTTAAAAATTTATTACAGTGAAAGACGTGTTGCTATGAATCGCCCTCAAAATACTCCCCTTTGCTTCAAACACACTAGTCTCACCACTCTGGCTACTTTCTGAAGCAGTTCTGGAAGCACTGTACTCTTTCCTGAGTGTCTTTAGTTGCACCGTTGTGAATTGATTCAAAACATTTATAGCAACTTATGCCAAAAAAGACATGATAGTGTGTCCTCATCTTCCTTATCCACTGGCTCTGACACTGTGTGACTCTGGCTCTTCCTTAAAATCAAAGTGATTACAAATGGCCAACTTTTTCAGTGGATTCAGGACATTGAGGCAGTCATGACTCCAGAAAGAGGACTTTCAGAACTGCTTCAGAAAGTGGCCAGCATGGTGGGATAAGTGTTTAAATTAAGGGGGAATTTTGAGGGGACTAATGGCAATATGTCTTCAACTGTAATAGATTTTTAAACTTCCAATTTAAATGTTTATTGTATATTTTGGTCACAGCGTATATTTGGTACTTTTATTAAGGAGACTCTGTCCCAGTTGCTGTGGGAGGAACTTTGCAAGCATTATCTTACTTCATCTTCACAAAGGTTCCCAGAGATAGGACCGTCTCCTAGGTGAGATGTAGAAAAGGTAGGAAACCGCTCAAGGTCACATTCTTGGAGATGTGGATGCTGTCTGGACCCTGAAGCACTGGGGAGAGAGTGGACTTTGGGAAGAAATGAGCACAGCTGACAAGGAGGTGGCCTAGGGCAGTGACTCTCCACATGGGGGTCTGCATGGAGATTCCTAGAGCCCAATCCCGAGTTCCTGGGCAGAACCTGTGGAAGTCAAGTAAAAGGAATCTGCATTTCTAATCAGGAGCCTGGGTGAACTTAGGGAATTATGTGGTGAGGATTAAGATCTGGGTGATGGGGTCAGGCAGAGGAAGAGAAGGCCAGGCATTGCCCCTCCCATGCCCAGTGCCCTGTGCAAAGCTCAGCTAGTCAGTATCAGCTGCCACAAAGAGAATTCCCAACATTTCGGACTGGTAAGAACCTCAGATTCGCTCACGGGACGGGTGGATTCAGCATTCACAGGGGACAAGGGGTGGGTGTGGTAGTGTGTGCCTGTGATCTCAGCACTCTGGAACCTGAGGCAGGAGCATGGCACCTTTAAGCCCGACCTGGATGACTTGGTGACTTAGTGAACCTCTGTCTTAAAATAAAAAATAAAAAAGTGCTGGGGATGTAGCTCAGTGAGAAGGCTCTGGGTTCATTTCCCAATACTGAAATAATCAATCAATCAATCAAAAGCCCCACCAGCTGGAGGCTGTCAACAGCTTACCAGAGTCTGTGCCTGGCACTAAAGAGCCACAATCACTGGCATCACAAGCTCCCGCCTCCCTCTCCTCTGGTTCAGTATCCTCTGTCCTCTTCCAGACATTTCCAGAGCATCTGAGAGCATCCAAGTCACCCCCCAGTACCCGTACTTGCAAGTCTAGAGCTGGCTCATTATTAGCAATAATTATTGTCATGCAAAACCCTGAGGACCCCTGTTTGTGTTTGCATGGTTGGGAGAAAAAGAGCACTAGGATTGGAGGTGGGGTGTGGGGAGGGTTTGCCCACAGGGCTGCTTCCCAGAGCTTTGATCCCTGCTCTGCATACCCCAGCCCTGCCACCCCTCTGTGCCTGCTCCCTGTGCAGCTGGAAACAAGCCCCTGCCTAGTCATCCATGGATTAATTGGAAAGCTCTGTCTCCACCCTTGCTTCCCCTGCCCCAGAATCAGCAGGGAAGCCGGGATCTGGGAGAGTTCTGGAGTTCTCTCTCTGTCCGGGTCACTGAGAACACTGTCCATGTACATGAGAAGTAAAATGGATGTGGGAAGGGACTTCTGCAGTGAGGTTGAGTGAGAGAAGGCCCCCTGGGAAATGCTGATCTCTGATGCTGGTGGATGCTGGGGATTCAGGTTCCCTCTTAACCCTGGTCTGTTCCTCACCAGAAGTGCCTGTCTCCACTTTGGGGCTGTGTGGTGCTCTGAGAACACCAGGCACATGAGTGAGCGTGTGCAGGAAGTGACCACCAGCTTCTGGAAAGGGGCTTTCCAGGCTCAGAAACGGTCTCTCTGGTGTCAGGCCCAATCACATGCCTTGGCTCAAGATCAAAGGACAGCAAATTGTGTCCCTGAGGTCAAAGGCAGTGGGTCAGCAGATAGTGCGTGGGAATGACTGAGGAAAGGACACCAAGGACACCTTCTCAGGTGGGGCTGGATGCCAGGTATAGGCCTGCCTCTCAGGACACCGACACCCTGCCGTGCTGCTAGGGACAACTGTGTCCCTGAGCTTCCAGGTGTCTCTCCTTTCCACTGCCCTGGCTGCTGCTCAGTCTCTTCCTCTTCCTATGGTGTCTACCCTTCTTGGGATGGGTCACCTGAGAGGTCAGTTCGATGGTGCCACACAGCAGACACCTCTAGGTTGTGCTCCAAGCCTCCCAGAGTCCACCCCATCAGTAGGGACAGAAGATGACCATCCTCACTTTTAAACAATGGGTGTCTTTAATAAGAAGATTGCTTAGGGAGTGGCCCTGATTCAAAAACTACCCTTATTGAACTACTTTTGGCTTTCCCGGGAAATTCGGGCTAAGCCTTGAAGTCCCCCAAAGTATAAAGTCAGCACATCTGCCATGGCTGGGATAATGGACACCAGGTCTGAATGCTGACTTCTCTGGCTAGCCTTCTTAGCCTCATGTTCACTCTCCATGTATGGATTTTGTTGTTGTTGTTGTTGTTGTTGTTGTTTGGTAGTACTGGGGATTGAACCCCGGGCCTGAGCACTGAGCTACATCCCCAGCCATTCTCTCTCTCTCTCTCTCTCTCTCTCTCTCTCTCTCTCTCTCTCTCTCTCTCTCTCAACAGGATCTGACTAAGTTGCTAAGTTGCCCAGGCTGGTCTTGAACTTGTGCTCCTCCTGCTTCAGCCTCCCAGAGTGCTAGGATTACATGCATGCAGCACCATGTCTGGCTCACATACAGAATCTTGAAGGCAGTATTTACAGCCTTCCTTATGAGCTCCTGCTTTTCTGTCTTGGAAAGATTCCCTTGGATTGAAATTCCCCATTTAAACATCTACAGGGCCCAACACAGTCTCTGATGTACAGTAGCTGCTCAATAGATAAGACAAAAAGAAGGAAAACATTTATGATATTATGTTAAGCAAGAAAAACAGGCTTCCAGATTTTACATACACAGAACAAAACCTGCGAAGCAGCACACCATGTTAGTGTTTGGGTGATAGCTTTTTCCTTGTTCTTTTCTGTGCTTTCCAAATTTTCAAGAATGAGCACCAATTCAGAAACAAATGCTTTCTAAAAAGAGCTCAATCCATGAGGTCTTGTTTCTTATTAAAGAGGAGAATGGTGTGCTCTGAGCATGTAAGTGCCGGTGAGGGCCTGGAGGTGGAGTGAAAGGCACCAGCGTCCCTGCCTTCTGGAAGCATCCAGTCTGGCCAGAGCCTGGCCTTGAACATGGACACCAAACTGAAGTGAAAGGAGGCAAGAGAGGACCTTGGTGATAGCTTCCTTGTAGAGGCACCTGGATCTCTTTGAAAGAACCACTGTGATTTTATCCCAGCTCCAACTCGGGCTCAGTGATTGTTGAAGGATGAAGACAAAGTATAACAAGATGATGGGGGTCCGTGGCCCACCCTTGGTGCCAGGTTGCTTCCATGGCTTTCTAGGAGGCTGTGCTCCAGGTTCATGGGGCATTGGAGCCTGTCGGGGAGACAGTGGGGAGCAGGGCTTGGGCAGCAGGGAAACACATAGACCTTTCCAAGGACAGACTTGGAGATCCAAGAGTAGGAACTAAGTCCTGAACCAGAGAGGGACCAAACCCACCCATTTATCCAGTATCCCTGGCACATTCCAGTTACATTGTCCAGTAGGACAATCTGCATTTCTGCAGGAAACCAGAGAAGGGGAGGATCTCACACTGGACCATTGCTGCAAGATGCACCTAGAATATCAACCGAGTGGAGCCAAGAGGGGTAGCCAGGTTTCCAGCACATTCATGGGGAGGGAAGAGGAGGGCCGGGCTGGAATCCCCAATACTTCTAATGAGGCAGGAGGGAGGGACAGAAATCCCTGGAAGGAGGGAGCCTGAAGGGCAGTGGGAGAAAAGAGGAAGCTGGTTGTCTAAAAATCACGAGTGCTGGATTCTGACAGCCGGGCCAGAGCTGGGAATGACAAGAGGAGCCTGTGCGGCTGTTACTGGATTGCCTGGGTCGTGCCCCAGTGGAGACAAAGAATGAAACCATGGATAAAGGAGGCACGGTACAAGCAAATTTATTTAAAAGATATAAAGGCAAGAAAGTAGAGCTCCCACTAGCTGGGAGGGGTCCTGAGTAGGATTCTCAGGCAGGCTCTCTGTTTGGGTGTTAGTTTATAAGGGTTGTGGAAGGCAGCTCAGACTGTTGTGTAAGCAATATCATCTCTAAACTATAGAAGATTACATATTTTTTTAGGGTCCCATCCATGCAGTGTTTATGCAGGGTCCATGTGCCCTTAAGCCAGTGCCTTGTTCATCATGCTCTGGTCACGCTTTGGGGAAGTCTCTGACAGCCAAAGAACACCTGGCAGATGTTTTTTGTAAGATTCCTGGAGGGCTGTGACTCAGCAGACTCTATTTCAGGCTTCCTGACTATTTCTGGGCTGCTGTCATTACTGCCTAATCAAATCCTAAGTCCTCTTTCACTAATTTCTGTTACACTATAGGCCTGGGGATACATGCAGTATGTGTCCCAAAGTGATCCCAACTCAGGTATAATTAATTATAATCTCATTTACATTGTGGTTTTGACTCCTCCTGTGGACTTGGGTGCCATGACAGTTCCTCAAAGGTCTGTATAGTGACACCCTCCCCCCAAAGGAGCAGACTAGTCCCTGATGGAAGTGGATTATGAATCACAGCACCAATTTGAAGAGCTGCCCTCTTCCTGTACAAACTACACAGAGCCTCTGACACCTGGCTGCTTCCGGTGTGACCTCTTCTCGGTGGCCCTTCCAACCCTAAGGAGCTATCCTGCCTCATAAATTTACACTTTCACTTCTACTTTTGTGTGTCTTGTGGAGGCCTTTGTTCAGATACCAAGAACCAGGTCAATCACCACCTCTGACAACACTAAGGCTGGAGACACCCTCGGAGGGTAGGGTGCAGGTTGTGATGCTATAGATGCGCAGAGCAGCCCTCAGACCCAGAGCCTCTGGGGGACTCACCTGTTCCTCAAAGAGCTGTCCCTTTCATTTCCTGGGTGGCGGTGGTGACAAATGTCTCCTACAGCTGTGTTTCCACCAAAGCTTGAGAAAATGGCAGTTGGCTTTACCCACCAATCAAGAGAAGAGAGTAGGGAAAGTACAGAAACTGCCCTGGGCCCCAGACCCAGGCATTGTGGGCAGAGCACAGACGGGGTGCTGGAGGGGCTCTGGGTCTTCAAGGTGGGGTGGAAGTGGGAGCAAATCAGCCTTTTGATTCCTGGGGTAGAGTACTGGGTGCAGGCACTGGGCAGCACCAGCCCAAATGGAGACTATGTGCGTCCCAGCTGGGGCTTGGGGAAGCTTCTCAGAGCCTTCCAGTTTGAGCTGGGCTTTCCCTCAAATGTCCTGTCACCCAGGAGGGGCACCTCTTTCCTGCTGTGTAGTAGGTGCATCCAGAGGCTGGCAACTCACCCAGGGTCACACAGCCAGTGGGAAGCTGGTCAGGAGTCAAGCCTAGAGCTTTTGGGCTTTGAAGCCCATGCACTTTTTCTCTTCTACATTGGCCTCAGTTATAACAAACATGGAATTTCTTTTTTTCCTTTTTTCTTTTTTCAGCACTGGATTGAAGACAGGAGCTTTGTTCTGAGGTATATCATCAGGCCCTTTAAAATTTTCTTTAAAATTTTTAAGTCAAGGACTCACTATGTTGCCAAGCTGTCCAGGCTGGGTTCAATTTTCAATCTTCCTGCCTCAGCCTCCCAGAGTTCTGGGATTATAGGAGTGTACCACCACGCCTGGCTTTGTCACCCATTTGTTTTTAAGCTGAAGGCAGACCTTGTGCAGCCACGAGCTACCATCCTGGGAGATGTCCCCTTTTGGGGTAATTTTCCAGTAGTAGCACTGATGTCTCATACTGTCAATGGTTGTGAGTGCCTGTAGGTGCAGGGACTCATGGTGATCTCTTTGGCTCTCCCTTAACACCTCTGATGGTATGGAGTACAGAGCAGGGAGGCCCCAGAATCTGTTGACCTGAAATCTCAAGACCATTGAAATGAAGAAGACTAAAAGGAGATTATATTTTTCAGATACTTCCTCCTTCCTTTATTCAGCCAACAATGCTACTTGCAAGGCAGTATGTCAGGAACCAAGGTGGGGAATGTGGGGTGGGGGAGTTGTGAAGACAACTTATCATTCTCACAGACATGAGCTTAGCATTTGTTAGGGGAATGAGACACCCACACTTGACAGTATATTCCAGCAAGCAAAGTCAAGTAAACCGGAAAGGAAGGCTCTATGACAGCAAGAAGCTGGGAAGACGTTAGGAGGAAGCAACCCTTGCACTGAGGTTTCAGGGGTGGAAGTGGTTGGGAAGGGAACATTTTAGGCAAAAGGGACTTCATAAGTAAGGGGCTGCAGATGCCACATTTGGGCCTTAGGACATTGGATAAATCCGACATTCTGGCTGCATGAAGAGAAACTGGGACAAGTGGATGTTGGGTAGAGAGTAGGAGTTCTCGGGTGACATGGTAACAGTGTGGTCTTTAGTCCCAAGGTAGGTGTTGGCTTCTGAGAGCTTTTGAGCAGGAGTGTGTCAGGTTTAGTGACAAATATAAGTTAAGAAAATTAAAATTGAAGAAAGATCAAAGCATCATTTCCTCTCACAATCACCAATGCAAAACGCATTATTATTAACATAAAACAGAACATCTAGATAAAAGCCTGCTCACTTCCCCAGCCCAGGAGAAAATGAATGTAAAAATTCAAAGACATTTGAAGAGTTACTTAGTTACTTGTCTTAATGGCAAATGTGGTGCAAATAAAAATAAAAATAATTATTATCTTTCCTTGGTGATCTTTAAATGTTGGCACTTTGATATTTGTGCTTGTTTACAATGTACAAAGACAACTCTTCAATATTCTGAAAAATTAAAGTGAGACCGGAGGGCACAATTCTAATGAGTATTTGGAGAGAAAGTTTGCGAATGGACTGAGAGCTGGGTAGAACACAATCGTGGTTGAAAGTCAGAATAGTGTTTCTGACTTAGTCAGCCAATAACCAGATTCTCCACCAACAACAAGGAGCTTGGTTCTGGAAGCTTCCATTTGATCCTGCAATTTTTAATGGTCAAATCTTTTCAGAATCTCATTACTTTCTTCATTTGGTTGTCATATTTTCCTATTCCAGCTTCAAATCCCTTCAGAGCCTACTTATTTACCACTCTCAGGAGCGGATGCTGAGGAAGGCATCCCCAGGCTCACAGAGGTATAAGACCCAGACTGGGGTTTACAGTCCAAAGAACCACGGATATGTGGATTGGATTTCTTTCTTTTCTTTTTGTTCGTTTGTTTGTTTTTTGCTTAAATTCTCTTATCGGTACATTTTAGGTATACAGTACATTTACATTTATCATTGGGTGCTTGTACCTGTACATGATGTATCTTGGTTCTTATTTTTTCCCCATTACCTGTGTTCTCCCCGACACCCTTCCCTATTTACAAAGACTTTGTTCTCATTTTTTCCTTTCCCTTCTATCTTTTTATTTGTTTTGTTTTGTTTTTTGATTGGATTTCTTCACTCAAGAGCTAGGCAAGTGCTCAAGGGCAACATGGCATGGGACCCCAGCAGTCTATGATGGACTACAGAAAGACACATTGTGATCCTGAGGGGACACAGTAGCATGTAGCTATGTTAGCTTGCTAAAATGCTTTTGTCTAGAATGGTTACAGTGCCCACCCAAACCACAGACACCCCAAGGTCTTCAGACAAGAGGAGAGGCTTGGTAACCATGGACTGACATTATGGGTGGAATTATGTCCCACCAAAATTTTTATGTTGAAGTCTTAACCCCTTAGTACCCCAAACTGTGACTTTATTTGGAAGTAGGATCACTGCAGATGTAATAGGTTAGGTTGCATATTGGAGTAGAATGGGACCCTAATCCTATACAACTGGTGTTCTTATACATAAGACAAGGGATGAGAAATAGACACATATGAAAGGAAGATGATGGAAAGGTACAGGTAGAATGCCATCTATCAGGAGCACCTAAGATTTCCAGCAGGCCACCAGACCAGGAGTCTAACCCAACAGTTCAAATGTGGACAAAATTTCCACCTTCAATGGAAACTCAAACTATTGAGTTGATCACTAGGTCACAGTCTCCATTGTTGCATTAAAAATTAATTTGGACCACATAGTGTTTGTGGATTTGAGTCCTGGCTTCATGCTTACTGGTTGTAAGGCCTTGGGAAAGTTACGTGAAACACTCAGAGCCTCAATTTTCTCAGGTACAAAATGGAGATGAGAATAGCATTACTGTGAGGATTGAATGATATAGTACTCAGAATAGTGCTTTGCGTATAGTAAGCATGACACCAATAAGTGCAACATTAGTTTTGACGATAATTGATGTTTTCATTTGGGATGGTTATGTTACCAACATGCAACTGGAACACTAATAGTTACAACACCAACCTACACAAAAGTGTGCTGTTTCTCAATGATCCTAAAAACTACCCTGAGGAGAAAGTATTATTTTTCACATTTTACAGATAAGAAAACTGAGGGTCAGAGAGATTGCACTTTAACCAGGGCTTGTCTTCAAGCAGAGCCATGGTTGTTACCCAAGTTTCTACACCTCATCATCTTTTTCACCAGTGCTGCATTGGTTTCTAAGAATGAGGGGAGCCTGACATTGTACCCCAGGGAAGCAAATATGGCTTTGGAGGTTTTGCTAAGGTCTTGGAGAATGGCAAGTTTCACTCCCAGGGAAAAGATCAGAGTATCAGGGGACAGGGCTAGTTCGGCACGTCAAGAAGCCATGCATATGGGTGGAGATTCATGTGATCCAGGCACCAGTGTTCTAACAAGCTTATTATTTGGAATGCAAAGGGATTCGTCCTTTCATTCCATCATTTCTTTGTGCGGTCATTCATTCTACTCATTTATTTCAAATGGTTACTGAGTATCTATTGTATGTTGTGCTATGAGCTGTTGTCAGGGACATAAAGTAAATGAGATGTCAAGGATTTTATCATCTGGAGAGGGAAGATTGACTGTGATCTGTAATTAGAATACAGTGTGGAACGTGTTCAGTACCAGTTACTACTGTCCCTCTTCTATAGATGAGGTCAGCTGAGGCTTCTTTGAATGAATACCTTGCCCCAAAGCCACAGAGCTAATGAGCGACAGTGGAGATTCAACTCAGTCTTGTTTAGCACAGGATCCAGCTTTTAGCCTTGCTCTGGGTATGCTATAAAGACTGTTTTGTTTGTTAAAGGCAAAAAAGTTTGGAAAAAAATCTGAAAATGAAATCCTCCTCTGAGAGAGCCACAGCACACTTGAGAACATTCAGAGCTTTGAGTCACTTTGTGGGAATAAGTATTATTTAGATTGAACAAACTGAAAGATTTCAGCCAACATGCATTAAGCCACACTGACTCTGCGGGGGCAGGGGCGGTTCTAAAGAACGTAGTGTACAGGCATTCTAAGGGACTCCATGTCATGTCCCCTGACATTTGAAGACTGTTGGTGAACTGGACAAGACACACTCACTAATTGGTCCTTTGCAGGGTCTGTGATGGTAAAGAATTGAGCTGTGGTGCACTTGAGAGTGAAAGAAGTAAAGAAAAATGGTGTTTTTATGTTTCTATAGTGAACAATTTTTTTAGTGATCTAGTTCTTTGCTGTCAATTAGGGCAGCAATCGGTTTGAAAAGTACAGAAAGTACCTTTGATCATGCCACATTTTTGACAGCAGTGACAGATTCCCGCAAAGGAGAAAGCCCCTGGGAAGTGCAGTGATGATCGGAGAGGGGTGTTCTTTATTGTTAATGAGTATGCACAGACTGGGGGGAACCGGGAAGGAGGAGGACCACTCATTTACTGTGCATCTTTTCTAGAAGTTTGTTAGGACAGGTTGCTCCTCACACACAAATGAAATGGTACAGTTGAGTTAAAAAAGGGGGCAAGATTTGGAAGATGCTCTCTCCAAAGACTTTCTTGCTTGCTGGCGGAGGTAAGGGCATAGATAACTACAGTTTAACATGATAGTTAAGCTTAATTGTTAACTTGATTGATTTGGGATCCACCCGGGGGATTAGTGGAGCACATTTCTGGGTGTGTCTGAGTGGGTCATGTGGTGTGAACTTGGGGTCTGTATCTGATACTTGGCCCCTTTCTTTCTGGCACTGTTCCCCTGCTCTGCTTCCCTGCTGCTATGAACTAAGCAGCTTTGTACTGCCATGCCCTTCCACCATGATGTTTCTGCCTTAGAGCCAGCTGACCATGGACTGACTCCCCCCAAACTGTGAGCTAAATTAAACTTCTCCTCCTTCAAGTTGATTGTGTCAGGTATTTGGGGCCAGCAATGGGAAAGATTAATACAGTCACCCTTCAATTCATATACTGAAGCTATAAACTTGATATGATAGCAGTTGGAAATGGGACCTTTGAGAGGTGACTAGGTCATGAAAGTGGACCTATCATGACCTTGATTTGTTCTCTTAGCAGAAGAGCCATCTTGAATGTGAATACATAGTGAGAAGTGGGCTGTCTGCAACCTGAAAGGGGGCCCATACCTGGGAACCTTAATCATAGACTTCTAGCTTCCAGACTGGGGGAAATAAATGTCTGTTATTTATAAGGCACCCCAGCTGTGATACTTTGGTATATTAATCCAAATTTACTAAGTCTGGTAGATGGGAAAGAGACCATGGAAAGGTTCAGAAAAGAGCTTTCAGGTGATTTCTATGAAGTAGAAAGAAAAGGCAAGATGTTCCACAGCTTGTGAGTTTTTATCGAATAATGGCATGTCTGACCTTTGGGTGGAATTTGCTGGTCTATTCTGATATCTGTGTTCGACTGTGTGGTACAGTGGCGGTTTTCCAAAATGTAGGATTTAGCTCTATCAAAGCCCAATTTGGTCTTCAGGATTTGACATTTTTCAGCTCTGATGGCCATTTATGGCTCTGAGTTCAATAGAAAACAATGAAGTCAAGTTCATGTCATTTTCCTCTTCAAGAATGAAAAAAAAGTAAAAGAAAAAAACCCACTTTTGAAATGCGTTCCCTTTTATTTCTGAATGACTCTCTTCATCACACACATTTTATCATTAGCTACATTTTCTCCCATCCTTTTAGGGTACTTTGGCATTGTATAGATATTATTATCACCAGTATATTGAATGACAACTATCATTGTTTTTGTCTTTCTCTGGGCAAAATCTTTTTTTTAAAGCCTTATTTTCTGTAGCACTATATCACTCTAATCTTTCTTCCAACATGATTTATTGTTTCCGGACATTACTGTTATCATGACCACCACCATCATATGGCACCTTGCCACAGAGTTTCTTCTATGCTTCAAGGTCTGTAGCAAATGCCGTATGTATTTTATCTCTAAGTTTTATACTAACTCTATAAAGTAGGAAATAACAATTCTTAATCCTACTTATGGTTGAGAAACCAAGACCCAAAGCCATTAAGTGAACTGCCCAAGGCTTCACAGCTTCTATCTCTGCTCCATTTTGCTGGTTTTTCTGGGCCCGCAAACAAGACAGCCAGCACCAAACTCCGTGGGTTCAGAGTTTTACTTATATACACAATGCTATCTCATTCTTTAAATGTACAATTTCTGGGAAATAACTGGGTTAGTCAGATGCTAGTACAATTCCTGGGAAATAACTGGGTAGGTCAGTTACTTTGTAACATAGAATTTTAATTTTTTAAACCATTTTTCTGTTTGCCTTCAGGTTGTTAGATATCTAAGATTTGCTTAATGTTACACAATGAAGTAATTTATTTGTATTGGTTTTCTACTGTTACTGTAATAGTTGACCACAAACTTTGTGGCTTAAAACAACACAAACTTATTCTTTTTTTGCAGTTCTGGAGGTCAAAAACCTAGGGCTAAAATGAAGATGTCTGCTGGTTCCTCCCATAGGGTTCCAAGGGAGAATCCCTCCCTTGCCTCTTCCAGTGTTTAGCTATTGTGCACATTTTTTGGCTGATGGCCTCATCACTTTGACCTCTACTTTTATTGTCAGGTTTTCGACTCTCTGATCCTAACGCTTGCCTCTTACAAGGACTCTTGAGATTATATCAGCTTCACACAGACAATCCGAGATGATCTTTCATCTAAAGATCCTTAACTAAGTCACATCCAAAAATTTCTTTTCACCACGTAAGGTGACCAGTTCACAGGTTCTGAGGATTAGGATGTGAACTTCTTTGCAGAGGGAGGGCATTATTATTTCTACTATGCCATTGTTAACCAAGAGTTATTGAGCAATTACATATGTAGTGAACTGTGCAGGACTCTGGGGAAATTGCAAATAACACTATGTTTGAAGAAAAAGAAAACAGCCAGACTACTTGTGTTCCCATAGAAGCTGCACCTTAATGGGAGACAGAGACATTCAACAATAATTTTATGATTATTTAATACAACTATATTAAGTGCCAGAAAAATGAAGTGGGAAGAATGGAAAGAAGTCCCGGAAGGCCTGGCTTAACTGGGAGCATCAGGAAAAACTTCTTAGAGGAAAGACGTGTAAGCTGAGCAATGATCTAGTAGAACAAAGAGGAGGGCCAAGAGTGGATGCAGAAAGGTCAGTGATTAAAACTTTGAAGTTCAAATGATCTTTCAGAACTATTGAAATTTATTAAGGCCAGCAGCTCTTTTTGAGCTAAGGGAAAAAAATCAGTATGTTCTCAAGACAGAGATAGTTGTGATGTTCTGAACTTCTCAAAAGTGGGCAAGATACATTTTTAAAATATCTTGAACATCATATAAGTACCTTCTTAGGAATAATTTGATTTCCTCTACTTATAAAAAGTCATTTGCATTATTATTGCCATCCTTTGAAAAGTCTATCTCTACATTAGTTAATGCCCCTCAAATAAGTCTTTAAGTAAGTCTAAGTAGATAAATTCTCCAAGATACAAATGTTGACTTTAACAAAAGTACAGCTTGGATTCTCTGGCAAGTTAATTTAAAATGCTTGGATAAAAGATTGAAGAGTAGACCTTTAGTCTGAACACAGGTTCTAATGTTCTCCTCAGTTCTGTTAGGGTTTAAAACCTTCAAAATTTCAGGGACCAATTTAATTTAGTGGTCTCTGATATTTAGAGGTTTTCTATTTCTGTGATAATTTATTGTCCAATAACCATTAGAGAGTCTCATGGAAGCATAAACATGAGAGGTAGATGGCATCTAGTTTTAATTTTCTTTTTCTTAATTATGAGCATTAATTTCCCCTTTAAATTTTTGGCTCTTTGATATTCATTTTCTGTAAACCAATGGTTTGTGGTATTTGCACATTTTTTCTTTCTAAGAGCTCTTTGAATCATAGAAAAAATTTTTGTGTGTGGCATATTGCAAAAATAGTTTCCTGGTTTGTCATTTGGCTTTATGTACAGAAATATTTTTAATAGTTAGATGTATTAATATTTCCCTATTAATATTGTGACTTTTGGATCACAAATTATAAATAAACTTGCACAGGTTTGTCTTTGTTTATGGTTCCACTGTGTCTCATTCAACCTTTAGCTCATTTGGGATTTATTTTGCTATAAGGAATAAATATCTAGCTTAACCTCCCCACCATATCTGGTGTTTAGTTCTGTGTATTTATTGACTAATCCAGTGCTTTACCGTTAATTTGAAATGGTATTTTAATTAAAAAAGAACCAAGAATTTCAGGTGCATTTGGGTTTATTTCTAGATACCATATTCCATTCCATTTTAAGCTGATTTTCTATATTGAAGCGGCTCTTTTCCGCTGTCATATGTTTCATTGTTCCTAATTTCCTCAGGTGTTCAAGGAGGTACTTTAAAAACATTGTCAATTAAACAGCTCCATAACCAGCAATTTTCTTAAATTTCTTCTCATCTGTGAAATTAGGACAATGGAATAACCTTGCAGTTGTGTGGGATGGTTTTAGATGACATTTGTGTGCCAAGTACTTTGCCTGATTTCATGACAGTCATCATTGTCTTTTATTTCTCAGCCCCTAATGTATGCCCATCATACAATAATAGCTTGGGAAGCATTTATTACAAGGATAAGACAGTGACAGTCTGTACCTTAGGAGCCTGTTGATTTCACCCAAGGCCCTTGTGATTAGTACCATTTCTGGTCTCAGTGATCAAAGATATATTCATACTCCAGGCAACACCATGGATTTAATTATGCAGGGTAATTTTGAAAAATTTATGAACTCTTCCTGAATACTAAGTTAGCAAATAATGTTCCAAACCTGTAGGTTACTCTTTCTTGGATGTACATTCCCTTAAGAAATAACATTTGATGTTCTGATGGTTTATCAAGTCATCCTCAAAATCAGCCATCACTCAAGAAGGAAATTTCCTCAACCCAAAGCTCTGATCACCACAAAAAGAACTTCTTTCTTATTTTATAACTTGTATTCTGCAAAGCTTGGGTGTCTGAGGAAGCACTACACACGCACTACTCACAGTAAAGGTGGAGGACAGGGTTAGAGCAAGCACAGTCAAATGGGACAGAGAAGCTTAATCATTCTGTCTAGGTTCTGAGCTATTATTTGGCTGGAATTGTGCATGGCAAAAGCCCCAGAAGCTCCAAATAACAGATGATGATGACAGAGGAAGTAATTTCCTTTCTTTGATAGAGAGATTTTGTTAAACTGAGAGCATTTAATTCGTCTTTATTTTCTGTGCACCTGTCACAAAACAAGATAAGTCATTATTTCAGCACAGAGGAAAAATGTGGACTATAGAGATTTGAGTCTTGGAAAACAGATATGGGTTGAAGAAATTTACCCAAATACATACACACATGCAAATGCACACACACACATATGTGCACGCACACGTGTACATGCATAGAACAAAATGGAACTCAGTACCAGGAGATGAGTTTTATGATTAAGAAGAAGGAAGTGGACCGGGGATTTAGCTCAGTGGTTCTGCTGCCTGCTTTGCAAGCTCAAGGTCCTGAGTTCGATCTCTGGTACCAAAACAACAAACAAACAAACAAACAAACAAAAACAAGAGGAAGGAAGAATTGCTGATTATTAGAGACCATTTGGTTTTAAATATGGAGACCATGTACTGCAGTCTAGACTCCAACCCTAGATTCCAATCCTCTTCTCAATTCCGTATTACTTTTTAATTTTTTATTTATTTCTTTAATCATCCTTTGTCAAACACCTACTTGATTTAAGAACTCTGGTTGGCTTTGAAATGTGCTCTCTAAAAGTACTCATTCAAGTGCAGGGCTCCAAGTGCACCGTACACTGTGAAGTAACTAGGAGATGCATTTCCTGGGGGGTGACTGCAGCCTCAATCAGGAAAGAGGCCTGAAGGACAGAGTGATGCCCATGGTGAGCCTTCCAGAAAAGCCAAAGTTGGAAATCCCAAGTCTAGATAAAAGCACTAAGACCTCTTCAGGCTTAGTTAGAGTCTGTGGAAAAGATAAGGAAGATGTAGTGAAGGCACAGAGGCTAGCAAGTCTGGGGAAGGAATGGAGAGATAAGGTAAATCATGAAGGCATTACTGTCTTTACTGTATAGGTAACCCTGGGCTTAAATGCTGGCCCATTTCAACACACATTTGGAGGGCATCCTTAGTGTGCTAGCAATGGGTACAGACAGCTGGACAGGCACAGCCCCAGCCTTACAATCTCGTTGGTTATTTGACATTTAGGAGGTCACTGATGTTCTTACAGGAAAGGCTAGACACCCAGTAACCGAGTTTAAGTTAATGAATTCATCAGGAAAGGAGTAGAAGGCAAGGAATAGTTGGGGAAAGGGCTGGTGGAGCTATGATTCTGAGAGTCTGGGCAGTCACTGGATGACAAAGGGGAGGTCAGTAGCAGAAAGAACAATATGATTTGAGCCAGGTTCCAGAACAACAGTTGCCATTTTTCAGTGCTCATGAAAAGCTTTGTAGAAGTTCAGATATTCAAATCCTACCCCAGTAATATCAGACCAGACACACTAGGATGGGGTCCATGCTTATTTCTGAAAACTACTTCCCATTCTAACATAGGCTCAACATTTTGAACTCTGCTATATTCTTTAAGACCAAATGAATCCTCACAAAGGAAGAGGTAAAGCAGATCTATGTTCAACATTGCTCTTCACATCTGATCACTCACTCAGCAAGTCTCATGAGGCAGCTACTATACATTTGTCTCAGGAATATGATGGTAAGCAAGAAGACATAGTTCATGTCCTCAAATGTGAGAGATAGAAAGGAGACCTTTTTTAAATTTTTAAGATAGGAAAGGTTTATTTAGCTCACAGTGTATAGAGGATTCAGTTGGCTGCTCCATGGCAGAGTGGCACAGTGGAGGGGTGTCACAGAGGAGAAACAGTCCATGGCAGGCAGATGGCAGCAAAAGGAGACCTTCTTTAGACAGGCTGATCAGGGCAGGTGTTTCAGCAGAGATCCACAGGAGAGGAAGGCCCCGACCATGTGAGAATAGGAAGTGTTCTAGGCAGAGGACCCAGGCCCAGGCATCTTTGGCCCAGGCACCTGAGGTGCAGTGGGCGGGGTCAATGTACAGCCTCATATGGGAGGCCCTTTTCATCTGCACTCCACCCTCCTGTACTGGGTTTCCTCTTCCTCCTGACATCCTCTGCTAGAGCACTGTCTCTTCCTCATCATTTGTTTACATGCCCACCTCCCCACTAGAATTGGTATTTGCATATCTCTTGTCTGTCACACTTGCTGGACAAGTGGTCATAATTCATTGTACATAAATATTTGTTGGCTGGAGAAAGGAGAACAATTATTCTGTGGATACTGTGGGACTTTAGGGAAGTCTTTAGTTCTCTAGGTATTTGTAGACATGTTATAAAATAGGGGAATCTTTCTGTCCTGCAGACTTGTGATGGTTAAGAGAGAGAGCTTACTTATGGTACCTGGTTATGGGGTTGGTACATGCTAAGTGCTCAAAAAATGTTCCTTGAGGCATGGCTGAGTGGGTGGGTGGCTATACAGTTTAATTGGTACAGAGAAAGTTGGGATATTTGCATGAGGGTCTTGGAAATTAAGATTCTCAGGATGTTTCATTAAAACTAAAATCAAAGCTACCATTACTTCTCTATGAATCTGAGAAGAGGCTACTCTGTGTGTGCCCCATAATCTATGATAAACACAGGCAGTGCTGATGTGATGAGCAGAGGTGTACAGGCCAAGGCCCTGGCTTGAGTTCAGAGTCTACTCACCAGTTAGGAGCCTTGACTAAGATCTTATATGTCAATTATAAAATATGTTTGATAAATAACACCTATAAAGTAGAATTTGGTGCTGTGCTACTGGATTAAAATTGGATATTTCAGTATAAACTTATTCCCATGCACATGATGAATAGACACAAACAATTCCTAGTTATATGTGTATATGTAGGATGTATGCACATATACTTTACTTAGCTCTCCACCAAGAAGGCTAGAAACAAGGACATACCAGTGTTCAGATCTTGGCTTCTAAATATCATTCTCCAAGAGAAGGAAACAGAACCCTTGGGGGAAAGGGCTGATTCTTGAGTTTGGGCAGAAAGACATCAACAGTAACAACATGATGAGATGAATCTATGTCATCTATTAATACCAAAAGGTAAGAAAGTGCTTAAAAAAAGAGGTATGTTAAGGGGACACAGGAGCCAACCCAAAGATCTCCCAGCGGTAGCAAAACTGGAAAAGCTTGAGCAACAAAACACATAATGTAGATTTAGATTCAAGTCAAAATATATGGTGCATCTACATGAGTCCACATGGAGGAGAAGTGACACAGTTTCTTTCTGGAAGAATTCCAAATAATGTACACAGATGCTCGCTCCTCCAGGAGGTGGGGCTTGATCTGCCTTGGCTGCCTTGGGGTGGGTTAGATTTAGAGACTCACTTTTGGAGAACAAAGTGATGGAATGGGGGCAAACAGCGACTTCACATGGGAAACCTAGCAAACACCACCTTACCTAAGTGGTGAGCCTGACCTCCACAGTGACATCCCATGGTACCGTGTAACCCCGATAGGTTGTGGGGAGAAGAACACTTTCATCTAGGATGTTCTTTCCAAAGCCCATAACCCTGTCTTCTCCGAATAAGAAAAAAAAAAAATCAAACAATCCAAATTTGAGGACTATTTTACAAATGTACTTAAATCAGTATTTCTCTCTATTTTGAAGGTCACATAAAAAAAGGACAGACTGAGAACCTTTCACAGAGCAGAAGCCACCAGGGAGACATGGCATCAAAATGCCATGTGTGTCCCGGAGTGGATCCTGGGGCAGGAAGGGGATATTCGTGATGAAATCTTAAGACTGGAGTTTAATTACCAGTCATGTCTACAAAATCATAATATTGGTTTCCTTAGTTTTGATGGAGTAATGCTGAGATGTTGGCCTAAGGAGAATCTGAGTTCAGGGGATGGGGTGTGTGCTCTGCTTTTCCCTTGCAGATTTCCGTAAATCTGCAATTACTCCCAAATAAAAACTTTGTTAAGAAACATAGAGTTTGAGGAAGACTAGATTAACAGCTGAAAGCATCAGTTCCCAGGGCTAAGGGGAACAGAAAGGCAATGGTACTTTTATTGAAAGAAATTTAGTGATTGATAAATCTTAGAAAATGTTCAATTTCCTGTCCTCTGTGATTTTTTCCTTAAACTTTGCTACCCGACACCCTATATTAAAAGAGATGCCAGAAATTATATTTGTTGCCTGATGTTTAAAAAATAAAAGCAAATTCCTAAGATCAGCTCATTTATTTCCCAGGCAAACAAGAGCTTGTCCCATATTACTTTGTCATAATACCAGTGTGAATTTGTTCTTTCCCAAACTGATTGATGTCAGCTACCCGGAGGTTTGGATTCTGGGGAAACACAAATTCCTACGTACGAGCGCTCCCACACACTCAGCACAGAGAGCTCCTGGTTCCTGCAGAAACTGGGTTCAGCATGGGAAACACCACTTCAAAGTCTGGCTGTTTTCCTAGGATGGAAGTCCTCCCTCCCAGCAATGTAAGTGGGCTGGGGCCCCCAGGGAAACGAGGAAAGCTTATCTCCTTGCATAGCATACATTCTGAAAAGTTCTGAAAATAATTCTCTTCTAGTGTGGATCAGAGGGCTGTGAAGTCATTCCCGAGTGTGCCTTTGAGATGCTGGTAAATACAGCATGGCCCTCTGGCAAGCCATAGGTAAGAAGGGGCTGATTGCAAACTACAAGCTCTGCCTGGGGACCTCAGGGGTAGGCGGCTAGGGAAGGAGCGGCAGAAAGCTGAGGCCCCAGGACTCCTGGCTGGACTGGGCCTCCTACCTTGTGACACTTGGATTCCGAAAAGAGAGGTATAAAGAGCCACAGGGTGCACACAGCTGCATTTGATTTTCAATTTGTGAACCGTGCTATCAGAAGAATGCTTTTGTCCATATACGTACACTCGCAGGCCACTGTTTCGAGTGCAAATGAGAGGGGGAGTGGAAAAAGTAATCAAGGTATAATTAATCCCCCAAAGTAGCTAATGTAAAACCATCTGGGTGATCTTTGCCATGATGGTCCGTAAACATTTTTCCTTCCCACTCCTCAACTTTCTCTCCCCCTTCCCATATCCTTACATTCTACTAAGGAAATCTATATAATTTTAAGATCTTAGCACTTCTGCACCTCATTTTCCTCATCTATAAAATGTGGCCAACACTACCTACTTCACAAGAGTAAATGGATTAATAAACATAAACCATGCAGAACAGTATCAGCACATTGTAAGTACTAGGAAAGTTATTTGGTGACCACGGTTGGGAGAGTTAGGAATTATTTTATGGAGGTGGTGACAGCTGAAATGAGCTGTAAATGCATTTACTACACCAAATCCACCAAATGTCATCGCTCAGCCCAGCCAGCTGCGATGCACTCAGAGCGCTTACATCAACGAGCCCACGGTGTGGCAAAATCATCTAACACACAGGCTGTTTCACAACACAGTTGAATATCTCATGGACACACAGATGGGTGTTTGTAGATGTGATGGGATGTGAAAACACAGTATCTCCAAAAACCCGCACACTGTACACAAAACACAGAACACAAAACACAGTACACTGTAGGGTGTTGCTGGTTTCTCCTGGTAATTGTGTGGCTGATTGGGAGCTCGTTGCAACTGTCCAAGGTCTTGGAGAAGAAGGAGACCACACATGGACAGTTATGGAAAAGATCAAAACTCAAAATGTCATTTCTGCTGGATGCATGTCACTACTGAACCATTGTAAAGTATAAAAAACTGTAAGTCAACCCCTTGTAAGTGAGGGACCATCTATACAAGGTATTTCCACTTCTATGAAGTTCAACAACACATTTTTTTTTTTTGTAAATGAACTAATCTGTGGTACAATTTCAGAATAGGGGCTACTCGGTGGGTATTTATATGGAAGGGCCACGAGGAAGCCTTCTGGTGGGTTGGAAATGACCGTGACTACACCTGCATCCTTGGGTAGGTAGACAATTCATGTGTGCATTGTAGGAAGGATTTGTATGCCAGGGAAATAATACAATTTTACTTTGCACCATTTAAGAATATATGAGAGGTGACCAAACAATATAGGGAATGTTTAAATAAAAATTAAAAATTATTACAGTAAAAGACACATTGGCATTTGTCCCCTTAAAAACCCTCCCCTGACTTCAAACATACTTATTCCATCATTCTTGCCATTTCCCGAAGGACTTCTGGAAGCCCTCTTTCCTGAGTGTCTTTATGAGGTAAACAAAACAAGGTAACAAAATGAGGTAAAAAAACAAAAATAGGGTGGATGCTGCTGCTCATTGCCATTCAATGGAAAGGCAGTCTTGGAAAAATATTAGTGAGTCCTCACCCACCTTATTCAATAGATCTAGACCCGTGTGAGTTCTGGCTCTTCCTTAAAGTCAAAATGATTATGAAGGTAAATGTTTTGAATTGCTTCAGAACATCAAGGCAACAACAACAGGGCAACTAAAGACACTCAAGAAAGAGAACTTCCAGAACTGCTCCAGAAAATGGCAAGAACAATGGCACATGTTCAAAGCAAGGGGGAATATTTTGAAGGGGATTAATGGCAAAATGTCTTTTACTATCATGTATTTTTTTCTTAATTTAAACAGTCACTGTATTTGATCATAACACATATGCTCAAAATGTAATGACAAAAGGGAGAAACAAATACAAATAACATTTTAACACTGATGGTTTCTGGTGGTGGGAATTCAGATGACCATTGCAAAATGACAGCTCAGGGGAATTACAGAAACCCTGACCCAGATGCGACGAGAACACCAACCCTCCTAAGCACAGTGACAGATCTCAGTCCTGTTTCTTCCTAGTGGTGGAACTTTCAGCAAGTTACAGAAACTCTTCTGCCCTCAGTTTCCTCATCTATTGAATGAAAGGATCATAATGATGCTGAAACACTAGGATTCTTTGGGGAAATAAAAAGATGAAACTGAGTCTCTTGGCACATGGCAAAGACACAGGACAAATTATTTCTGCTGTTAAAGGAAACCTTGAGGCAGAGAGGACTGAAGATGCCTAGGTCATTCTGACTGCCCCTGCTTAGGGTCACCCCTAGGAACAGAGGCTGCCCAGGGGATTTGAGGAGGAGGTCTTGAGCAGCACCCAGAAGCAGGGAAGGGAGATGTCCAGGGCACAGGTGCAGGCTTCTTGGGCAATGCCAGAAGACAGAAGGTGAGCCCTTCCCAGTGAAATCCTCAGGCCCTCCCTGATTAAGAGGATTAAGGGTTGACATGTTTTTGTTTTGGGAGTTGAAAAGGCGGTTGTACTGGGAAGAAAAAAATGAAATTTTCAATATAAATTCTAGCAAGTATGACACAAAGGAATGTTATTTTTTAAAATTTTATTTTATTGGTACATTTTAGGTATACAATATAATGACATTCATCATGGGAAATTTGCACCTTTACATGATCTCTCTTGGTTCTTATTTTTCCGCCTTCCTCTACCCTCCCTTCAACCCCTCCATCCCTCCCTATTTACAAAGACTTTGTTTCCATTTTTTCATTTTCTCATACTAATTCCATTCCCTT
>NW_004624740.1:24532187-24544935 GCF_000247695.1 Heterocephalus glaber | reverse complement strand
TTAATCATGTCTTGCACTATGGGCACAATCTCTGCTGTTATCTGAGAAATTATTTCTGATTTTATTTTTTCCAGATCCTCTTGTGTTGCCAGTTCAGGGAGTCCAGGTGTTTGGGTATCAGAGTGTTCCATCTTGTTTCCCTTTGGGGCTGCTCTAGGTGACCTGGAAGTCTGGTTTTGAGGCTTGTTTAACTGTCTTTTCATTTGGGGGGGCTGCTATTGGCACCCGCGTGGCTCACCTCCTCTGTGCTGGGAGCATCGGTATGTTGGCCCAGAAGCCTCCTCCTCTGCACTGGGAGTGGTGGCATGTTGACCCCAGAATGTCCTTTTTAAAAATTTTTATTTTTTTTAAAGACAGGGTCTTGCTATGTAGTCCAGGCTGGCCTTGAACTCAAAGCAATCCTCATGCCTTAGCCTCTCAAGTTCTGGGATTACAGGCATGGGCCAGCCTGCCCTCCAGGAATACCATTTTAAATGGGACAGTTTAAAGTTGTGCATTTTCTGACTATGTCTAGCTGTGGTTATCAAATCTGTAGAACATGATGTTACTTGTGAAAATCACAAAACCCCAAATCACTTGCTTTCCTACCCAGAGACATGTTTCCTTCTTCCCATATTATTCAACAGTGATTATCATGATAAAATAGTCATGTACCATTTTGTTAGGGTTTATATCTAGATGTCCTCCCAAAGTCTCTGGGCTGACAGGTGGGGGTTTGGGGAGGTGACTGGATTGTGGGGCTGTGATACTCTTCAGAGGTTTGATCCACTGATGGGTTTATAGCTAAATGTGATGTTGGGAGGTGAAGCCTGGTTGGAGGAGATGGGTTACTGGGGGTGTGGCCTGGAAGGGTCTGTCTCCTTCCTCCCTGGTCTCTCTCTCTCTCTCTCTCTCTCTGCTTTCTGTACCACACCATGAACTCTTTCTCCTCTGCCATGCCACCCTGACTTGGAGCCAGCTGACTATGGACTGACGCCTCTATAAACTGTGAGCCAAAATAAACCTATCCTCCTTTGAGCTGGTGTCAGGCTTTGTAGCTCAGCAGAGAAAGTGGTTCAGACACATTTGAACACATGAGTTTTTTTCACTCTTCTACAAAGCCGTGGAGTCCACACTTCTTAGGTGGGCTAGGGGAATTAAATTGGCATTTAGTCAGTAACCTCAGAAATATGAGCTACATGGATCCCAAGTATTTGCCTCCTTTCTTCATGCTCAAGGAAACACACTTAGGATATTTAATATTGTCAGTCACAAAATTGTATGCATTGGTTAGCCCCTCAAATACTCCAATTGATTTCATTTCAACATGAATAAAAAGAAAACTATTATAGTAGAAAATTGTGTTTTGTACAGAAAACCCATAATTCTGTGAAAGGAGGCACAGTACAGATATTTTTTTCTTATAGGAAGCTGCTGAAAATCAGTAGAGGCCTGGTTGCCTTTATTGTTATATTCTGATCCAGAGTGCTGGGAGGGAGTTGTGCCAACAATAACAGCCTTGTCTATGATTGCAATCCAATTAAAAGTAACCCGAAGTGCTATATTGCACACTGGGTATTCTGAACCCTGAATAATAATGCATCGATAATAATCTTAGGGACTCTCATTTTTATTAGCACTTTTTATGCAGCAAGCATTGCACTAATAAAATTTGCATATATTAGGTTCCTTTCTTTCCATGACAAAATTGTCAGGCATTTTACAGGTAAGGACAATAAAGCTCAGACTAGGGTGATCAACCGCCCAGGTTTTCCCAGGATATGGGCTTCTAGTTCTTATCCTGGAAAAGCTCCAGGCAACCTTGGATGAGTTGGTCACCTTATAAGAAGGACTTGCTTTTTAAGTGGGAGAAGTATTTAAGCCTCTTTTTTCTTTGGTTGACCAGCTCTGTCCCCTACCATCTCAGATCAAGATCATTGTCCACAACATCTGGACAACAAAGACATCCTTTGGAGTATGGGAGGAGGAATCTAGGTTGAAACTAGATGAATTTATTTCATATGGAGTAATTGAAAATGTCACCTTGCCTCTTCTGTCCCCAAACCACTGAGCAAGTGAAGCTGAGCCTCTATGTACAGCATTTCCAAAGAGCTTGCATGCTACTGGAAACACATTGGGAGTGGGACCCACTCACCTTAGGCAAGGGGTAGAGATGGCACTGTGGTCTGCCAGAGTCCTGCTTACAGAACTCCAGAGTGTGACACACCATATCAGCGTTCATGTCTGCGTCAAGCCTGGGGGGAAAAAGGGCAAAGCAAAGGCTGTTAAGATCTCACAGGTGTGAGGAAATAGAAGCTTTTTCAAAGGAAAGTAAATCCCCAGAATGGATTCTAATACCCTCAACTCATTGCAGCTGGGCCTTTCAGCCCCATCCAGTGTAGCAGCTGGATCATAATGATTTCCTGCCATGCTGCTGTCTCCTGCAGTTAGAATAAGGTCCTGGGGGAGCAGAGGGGGCAAGCACAGCTGTAGGCTGAGTTCGCCTCTCACAATAGCACTGCATTCTTTTCAGAAGTCACAAATACAATTGGAAAAGGAAAAATGGATAAGGGCATAATTTGATGGGAACACAATTTTCATATTTTCTGTGTCTTATAGAAAAAATCATTTGTGATACAGTCTTAGATACCTAAAATTATTTTCTTAGGTGTAATCCAAAACATCTCTTCTCTTTTGAAATAAACATATTTCTTATCCTTAAGGAAGAAAATACAATATACTCAACTTGTTTCTTTCCCTGGGGATGGTGTAAGGATCACACTCTTCAAATATTTTGTTTTCTGTACAGATTTGAAAGAGCTAAAACAAACCTTCCATATGAATTTTCTCTTTGTCACTCCCTAAAAACTCTTCTAATCAGGTAAAACACACATAAAGTATTGTTTCTAATAAAGAACAAGTTAAGTATTAGCAAATTTTTCAAGGACATTCTTGTGTCAGACTAAGAGCAAACCAAACCAATGCAAAGAAAATGAAAATCCAACAACACAGGTTGGTAATACTCAGAGATAAATCTTTGTATCTTGTGGATGGAATCTAAAGGATATTTGGGGCGGGGTTTCTCAGGGTTCCAGATCATCCAACTGTTCCCCCTTGCCCATAGGGGTGGGCTCCTTGTAATCACACTCCAGCAATACCTCCCCTTTGGAGGATATGTTCCAAAACGCTTTGTGGATACTTGAAACCCCAGATAATACCAAACCTATACTGTACTTTTTCTTACACAGCCATATCTATCATAAAGTTTAATTTATAAATTAGGCATGATGAGAGATTAACAAAAACTAATCATGAAATAGAAAAAGTCAAACAATATACCATAATAGAAATTATTTAAAACTTATGAACTATTTTCTTCTGAAATTTTCTACTTAATGTTTCTGGACCACAATTAACTGTGGGTAATTCAAACAGGTAAGGAGGTGTTTGGTCTCTGTAGCTCTTGGCCAGTTGATTAGACCTCATCAGACTACTGTTTCAAGCATGAACCCTCAGATTTTTTTCTTAGGAAAGTCTGGAATTGACGTTAACAAAAGTTTGACTTCAGTCTGTGTTCGTTTGTAAGATTTCTGTCTTATTCTTAGAGTAAGAGAAGCTGCGGTCAACACAGTAGTTTCCTGCCATGTGGACCGAGTATCTGGTTAGCCTACCTGCAGGATGGGGTGCCTGCAGAAAGGGGTGCTGGGGAAGAATACAGAGGGGTGTGACCGGTTCTGCTTTCTGCCTCTTTTGGAGGCCTGGATCATTTCCTGCTCCTTAGCTCTATGTCGTGTGTGCTCTGGGTTCCTTGTGTCTCTCCTAACCCAATTATTAAATGACTGTTTCTGTTACTACCACAATTACTATCACCTCTCTTCTTCCTTCCTGACCCTTCTCTTCTTACTCAAGGCCAAACTATTTCTGTTTCTTGCCACTGATGACAGTTACAGCCATGCATGGGCCAACTCTTGAGAACTGCTGGTTAGTACTGGGGTAGGTGGCCCATGTGAGCCAGGGCCTAGATGCAAGTCACCAAGTCTGTTTCCCACTCCATGCCTGTCTCTGCTTTATTCCGTGCACTCTTGGCTGCCCACCTCGCCAAAAGGAATTCTATACTTGGACATGCAGATTAACGAATGAGACTGAAAAAGCTTAAACAAAAAGCATCAGGAAGGCTGAGGCAGGAGGATTGCAAGCTGTAACTCAGCCTGATCAATTTAGCCAGACCCTGTCTCAAAAAAAATTAAAAAGGAGGGGCTGGGGATATAAATCAGTGCTAAGGCTCTGGGTTCAAAAAAACCTCTAATTTTCATTTAGTTAGTAAGCAGAAATTTTAATGGTTACTGAACATCAAAATAACTTTTAAAATCTCTAATAGTTTTATCTTTTCAGACCACCACCCTTCCAAATTTGGACCACCCCTCCAAATGCTGGATGGAACTTGGAGAATTTATTTGTACCATTTACTCCTGTGGATAGAATTACCTTGTGTTCATGCAAATGGATTTCATCAAAGTCCATCAGGGAAAGCAGTTCACATAAGAAACTGCCAAATACATTGAGGGTCACCACCATGTGAAAACACAGGCTGGGACTGTGGGCCCCCAGACTTCATTCCAGCTGAGCGAGACTAACACTGTGGCTGCCAGGATGGTTTATCAACTGTCTGTGTACCTCTGAGCCGAGAGAGAAAAGCAGTTCTGTGAGTGCCACCTGCTTGGCCCCAGGGTCCCTTCATGGGAGATCAGAGGGTGGGAATTACCTCAAAAGTGTAAAGAAGGCCAAATCTTTCAAGCAGCAGAGCAAACTCTGTGTTACAGCTACAGATTATCACCAGACTAATGTCTACCGAGGGTCAGTAAGTCAGGAGAACATGGCTATTTCCAAACACCTGTTCTCAACTTAATGGCTCATTTATTTAACGAATGCTGTCTTTAGGGGGGTCTGGTATTCAGGGGACTCAAGGGAGTGATAATCTTTGCTTAATCTTTGTTTTAACCTAGGGCCACTATCCCATCTGTGACAATTCTGGATGATGGAGCCAAGTCATACATGGTTTCCAAGATCTGCCCTCCTTCAATCCCAAATAATGCACAATTTCAAGGGAGAGAGCTTGAACATGGGAGAGGATAGAGCCACTCAGTCAGGGATTGAGTGAGGCTGGGACAGTAGAGGGGAACTGTGCACTGGGTGTCACTGTGGGGTCCTCTAAGATAGCATTTCGTCATCAAAAGACTTAAAGTGAGGAGTGCTCTTCTTGCCCAAAAGAGAAAATGTTTAGCCTTGTAAATCCACACAAGCTCATAATCATTTTAATGTGCAAGACGCATAAGAAGCAGCCTTTCCCAGAATGTCATATAGTTGAAATTATAGTTTGTAAACTTTTAATTTTAACTTCTTTTACTTAACAATATGGGTTTAAGCTTCCTCTTTGTCTTTTCACGATGTGAAAGTTTGTTGATGTTTATTGCTGAATAACATTCCATTGTATGGTTGCACCACAGTGTGACCAGTAATTGCAAAATGTCAAGAGATTGGTAAAGCACACCTAGGAGATTAGGAAAGCGCACTTCTGGGTGTGTCTGTGGGTGTTTCAAAGGTGACTGGCAGCAAACCAAGTGGGGAAGATCCACCCGGACTGTGGGTGGCACCATCCAATAAGCTTGTAGCCTGGATGGAAATAGAAAGTTCATATATGTTTTGAAGAACTCCATTCTGCTTGAGCTGCTGCATGCTTTTTCCCATCACCTGTGGACATCAGATTCCACTTTCTTCAGCTTTTCAACCCAGACTCATGCAAGGTTACTCCAGGGAGCTTCCAGGCCTTCAGTCTCAGACTGGGGCTGTATCCTTGATACCTGTGGTTCTGCAGCTTCCAGCCTTTTGGACTGAGCAGTTACTGGATCTGCCAGCTCTCCAGTGCACAGATGGCCATTGTGGACTCTCCTTTTGATCCTATAAGTCTTCCTAAAAATCCCTTATTACCATATATATATATATTTTTTTTTCCTACTAATTTTGAGAACCCTAACTGATACACATAGGTTTTAAAAATCTTACTGGTTGCTTCCAGTTTGAATCCAGTCATTCTATTGTGAGTTACAGTTGTTTATTTTTTTTTTTTGGAACCGGGGATCGAACTTGGGTTAATTTGCAATCCCCTGATGAATATAATATTAAGCATTTATACATGTAATTATTCATCATCTGTATATCTTCTTTGGTAAAATATGTGTTAAGGTCTTTGAGTAATTTTTAAAAAATTTATTGCTGAATTTTAAGTCAGTTTTCTGTCACAGTAACAAAACACCTGAAATAATCAACTTAAAAGGATGAAAGGTTTATTTTGGCTCATGGTTTTAGAGGTTCTGGCCTATGATTGCTTGGCCCTGCTGCTTTGGGGCTGTGCAGTAGCATGTGTCAGAGGAGGCCTGTTTATCTCATGGCAGCTGGAAAACAGAGAGACAAGAAGTGTTCACAATCCCAATATTCCCTTCAAGGGTCACACACCCATTGACCTCACTTCCACCAGGCCCCACCTCCTAAAGGTTCCGCCATCTCCTAATAATGCCACAGGGTGAGGACCAAGACTTCAACCCCAAGCCTTTTGGGGACATTCAAGATCTAAACCATAGTAGGAATTCTTTGTATATTTTTTAAACAGTACTTCATCAGATATGTCCTTTGCAAATAGTGTCTTCGTGTCTGTGACTTGTCCTTTTGTTTTCATTATGATGATTTTTGTGGAATAAAAATTTCAGTTGTAATAATATTAGCAATTATGAATTCCTTCATTCATGGATAATATTTTTCTTTTTTTTTTTGCGTACCAGGGATCGAACTCAAGACCTTGTGCTTGTGAGGCAGGCGGCCACACCACTGAGCTAAATCCCTGGCCCCATGGATAACATTTTTGGTGTCCTATCTAAAAAGTTATCCCCAGACCCAAGGTCCTCTAGGTTTTCTCATACATTATCTTCTGGGAATTTTATAGGTTTGCATTTAGGTCTACATCCCATTTAAATTCACCTTTCTGAGGTCAGCTTCTGGATTCATTTTTTTGGAATGTGGGTATCCTTTTTTTTTAGCACCATTTGTGGAAAAGACTATCTGTCCTCTGTCATATTGCTTTGGTCCTTTTTCCTATCTGTGAACATTGGTTCTTTGATTTATTTCAACAGTTTTACTCAAAGAGCCCTTGTACATATTTTATTAGATTTGTACCTAAGTATTTCAATATAAATAGTATTGTGTGTTCAACTTCAAATTCCATTTGCTCATTGTAATCATAGAGGTAATCAACTGATTTCTGTATGTTAACTTTGCATCCTGCAACTTTGCTATAATTGCTTATTAGTTCCAGGAAATTTTGTTGATTCTTTTGGATTTTCTACATAAACATCATGCTATTGGCAAACAAATATAGCTTTATTTCTTCCTTTTCAATCAGTGTACACTTTAGTTTTATTTCTTGTCTTATTACATTGGCCATGACATTCAGAATGATATTGATAAGTGTGGGGGGGGGTATCCTTGCCTTGGGTCTGATCTTAGTGGGCAAGTTTCTAGTTCTCAGCATTAAGTATAACATCATTGTAGGTTTTTTGTAGATATCTTTATCAAGCTTAAGACGTTCCCTTTAATTTCTAGTTCACTGAGAGTTTTCATATATAGGTTTTGGGTTTTGTCAAATTTTTTTCTTCATCTGTGAATATGATTATGTGATTTTTTTTTCTTGAGCCTCTTGATATGCTTGATTATATTAATTGGGTTTGAATGTTAAACTAGCTCTGCATACCTAGGATAAATCCCACTTGATTGTGGCATATAATTTTTTATACATTATAATGGTTTGCTGAAGAATTTTTCTCTATGTTCATGATAACGAAAAATATTCATCTGTTCTTTATTTTTTCTTTTTGTCCTCCTATTATCAGGGGAGAAAACCAGATACCAGGGATTGAACCTAGGACCTTCACACTGAGCTACATTCCTAGCCACTTTAAAAATTTTTATATTTGGAGACAGGGTCTTGCTAAGTCACTAAACTGCCCAGCCTGGGTTTAAACTTGCAATTCCCCTGCTTCAGTCTCCCAGAGTACTGGGATTACAGGCCTGCATCACCATACCTGGTTTATCTGCAGTGTTTTTTTGTAATTCCTTTGTCTGGTTTTAGTATTAGGGTGATGCTAGCTTCATAAAATGAATTAGGAAGTATTCCACGAACCACTGTCTTTTGAAGAGATTATAGAGAATTGATATAACTTCTTCCTTGGATGCTTGGTAAAATTCACCAATGAATCCATCTGGGCCTGGTGCTTCTGTTTCAAAGGTATACTGATTCCATTTCTTAAACAGATATAGGCCTTTTCTATTTTCTATTTCTTGTTGTGTAAGTTTTGGTGGTTTGTGTTTCAAGGAATTGAACAATTTCATGTAGGATACTAAACATGGGGCTTAAGAGTTTTTCATAGTATTCCTTACTTATCTTTTTTTTGGTTCTGGGGATCGAACTAGGGACCTTGAGCTTTTGAGGCAGGCAGTGGAACCACTGAGTTAAATCCCGGGCCCCTTACTTATCTTTTTAACATCTATGAAATATGATAAAAGTTGTTTGTATTTTCTTTCTCTCTCTGTCTCTCTCTCTCTCTCTCTCTCTCTCTCTCTCTCTCTCTCTCTCTGTCTCTGTCTCTCTCAGATTCTAGAACAATTCACTGAGCTGCATGGCTATCCATTTAAAAATTTTTGTTTTTATTTTGAGACGTCTCACTAAGTTGCTAAATTGTCCAGGGTGGGATTAAATTTGCTATCCTACTACCTCAGCTTCCCAGAGTTCTGGAGTTCTGGGATTACAGGCATGTGCAATGACTCCCAGTTTTCTCTTGTTTTTTCTTAACCTGGTTAAAGGCTTATAAATTTTACTGATTTTTTTCAAAAACTAGCTTTTGGCTTTATTGTTATTTCTATTGTTTTACTATTTTCAGTTTCATTGTTTTCCTGATCTAATTTTTCTTATTTATCTTTTGCTTACTTTGAATACAATTTGCTTTCCTTTTTCTATTTTCTTATACTAGAAGCTGCAATGCTTGACTTTAGATCTTTCTTCTTTTCTGATATTTGTATTCAATGCTATAAATTTGTAAGATCTGCTTTTACTTCATCTCACAACTTTTGATGAGTTGTATTTTCAGTTTTATTTACTTGAAAATGTCTGTTTAGGTTTCTTTGATGAATATCTTATTTTGGAATTTATTGTTTAATCTCCATATATTTAGGGTTTCCAGTTACCTTTTTTTTATTGATTTCTATTTTAATACTATTGAGGTCTGAGAGCAGGCACTATGATTTCTATTCTTTAAAATTTCTTAAGGTGTGTTTCATGACTAAGAATGTGTTCTATCTTAGTCAATGTTCCATCTGAGCTTGAGAAAAATGTGCATTTTGCTGTTGTTGGCTGAAGTGGTCTTTTTATGTCTTTCTTTTCTCTGAAGTCTATTTTGTCTAAAATTAATATAGCTATTCTTGCTTTCTTTTGATTATTGTTATCATGGCATATCTTTTCCCATTCATTCACTTTTAAACTTTATGTATTTTTATATTTAAAGTGAGTATCTTGTATGTAACGTATAGTTGGGTCTTGTTTTATGATCCACTGTGACAATCTTTTTTATCTTTTAATTGGTGCTTTTTAGACCATTGGGATTCAAAGTGATTACTGATATAGTTGAATTAATATCTACTGTATCTGTTACTATTTCCTAGTTTTTGCTCTTGTTTTTGTCTTCCATTATTTGTCTGTCTTTTATGGCTTTGAACATGTTATATGATTTTACTTTTCATTTTCTTGTCAATGTGTTAATTGTACTCCCTCCCTCTTTTTAATTGTTGTTCCACAGCTTGTAATACATGTTTACAACTAATCCAAACCCACCAAAAAATAACACTATTCTACCTCGTGGGTAGCGTGACTACAAAATCTTCATTTTACCTTCTCATAATCATATCATTGCTGCCATTTATTCCACACACATATACATAATTGAATATATACTTGCTATTATTATTTTGACAAAGTTTTCTGTTAGGTCATTCAGGAAGGGTTTTATTTTGCCATCTTTTATTCTTCGTTGGCACTTTTCCTCTTTATGGAGATTCAAGTTTCTGACTTTCAATATTATTCTTCTCTCTAAATGCATAATTTCCTTTACCATTTCATACCAGGAAAGTCTATTGGAACAAGTTCTCACTCTTTTTTTGTCTATTTGTTCTTCACTTTTGAATGATAATTTTTTAGAGTACAGAAGCCTAGGCTGATTGAGTTTTCCTTTTTTCTCTTAACACTTTAACTATTTTATTCCACTCTCTTCTTGCCTATATTGTTTCTGAGGAGAAATCAGAAGTACAGTTGCTCTTATTTTTGCTCTGCCATAGATAATGCCTCTTCAGACTTCTTTGGGGATTTTTTCTTTATCTTTATCTTTTATTTTATGTGTTTGCAAAAGGATATGCTCAACTGTACTCTTTTGCTTTTTGTTTGTTTTGCTTGGTGTTTGTATTCCTTGTTGTTCTCTGTGCTTCCAGGATCAGTCTGACTTGGATTTGGGAAATTTTCAGTCATTACTTCAGGTATTCTATTTCTTTCTCTTCTTTTTGTATTCTATTATTTGCATATTCTGCTGTTGCCCAAGAGTCAGTCCTTGGATATTGAATTTTTTTTTTCATTTTTTGTTCCTTTTGCTTTTCTCTTTGAAAATTTTTTTATTGATATATTATTAAGCTCAGAGATTCTTTCCTTAATAATTTCTAGTAATAAGCCCATCAAAAGCAGTCATTGTTTTTGTTATTCTTCATGTGCTCTCTGGAATTTTAAAATTACTCTATTTGGACTTCCATCTCCCTCCTTCTTTGCTCTTGCATGCTGTGTACTTGATCCATTAGAACACTTAATATATTAGTCATAATTATTTTAATTCCTTTTTGGATGATTACAACATCCCTGCTATGCTTAGTTCTGGTGCTTGTTCTGTCTCTTCAAACTGTGTTTTTTCCTTTTAGTGTGCCTTGTTATTTTCCTTGATAGCCAGAAACAATGTATTGGGTTTAAAAAAAACTTGTGTAAATAGGACTTTAGTAAAGTGACAGTGTAGTGTGGGGCCAGGGAGAACTATGCTCAGGTCTCATTCTTTCACTGAGCCCGTGCCGCTGGTCTGTGAACTTCACAACTGCTTTTCAAGTTTTTTCTACCCATTTGACATGGGCTAGGATGGCTATCGCTGTCCGGATTTGGGTATTTCTCTTTTCTTAGGTCAGGCAGGGTCTGAAAAAACCCACAGATGTCAGGCTGTGGTTACCAGTTTTTCCTGATGGCAGACTTGGAAAGAATAACAGAATGCTCAGGTGGTTTTTTTTGTTTTGTTTTTTTGCTTCCAGGGATTGAACTCAGGACCTTGTGCTTGCAAGGCAGTTGCGGTGCCACTGAGCTAAATCCCCAGCCCATCTGGTGCATTTTAAAATGCCCCTCCATAGAAGCAAATGAGATCTCTTTTTCTCCAATAATTATTGTGAGAATCTGTCAAACTCCTAGAAGTAAAATTCACCTAAGTGTTGGCATACCCCTATGACAGTTACCCCAGAGTTTTTAACTCTTATACTTGATCATGTCTAGCTTACAGGAGGCTCTCAAATACAGTTCAGCTTCCTATACTTGAGCTTTAGTGTCTATGGCAGTTTCTATCCTAGGAAGCTGCGCCTCCCTGTATCCATCTATCTCTTGTAAATTCTGGAGACAGTGGCTTGCCCACTGATCTTACTTACTCTCTGCAGGATCATTAGAAGCATTGTTATTTCTCAGTTTGTCCAACTTTTACTCATCCGTAGAAAAAAAAGGGTAACGTCAAAACTCTATGCTCATGGAACTCATCCCGTATTAATTTACTTCCTTTACGTAGCTGTATAGGGATATATATGTACCCCTATACGTATGTAGCTGTGTAGGGGTGAGGTATGCAGGGAAGCAGGCATCAACATATTTGGCAGAGATAAGTAGTAGGTTTAATTAGGATCATGGTAGAATGATATCAATGATGATGATCTCTATCATCATAAATCTAAAGAAAAGAACAAGGGTTTCCAGAAGGGAAGAGTAACAAAGCCTATGGCACGGATGGGGACAGAAGGCTTTTTCTGGAAAAATATTCAGTTCTGACTTCAGACATTACTCTCAATGGAAGTTTTATGTATCAATTGTAGCCAAAGAGCTACATCACCAGAGTTGAAAGATCTTCTTTCAATTTAGTATTTTAATTTCTGGATCACACTATAGTGTACTATGAATTTCATAATTTCTGCAAGTAGCTTATGAATAACACAGTTACATTGTTTTATATTTTTTATACCCGGAAAAGCCATTACTTATATTTAAGTTGAATCATAATTGTTATAAATTCTGTTTTCATTTTTTTTTTTTACAGTTACATTCATCATTGGGATCTTGTGCCATTCCATGAGTATCTTGGTTCTTATTTTTTTTTCCCCTTCCCTTTCCCTCCCTTCACCCTCTCCACCCCTCCCTATTTGCAAAGACTTTGTTCCCATTTGTTTTCCTCTTCTCATATTTTTTCCTTTCCCTTTTTTCTCTTCCCCTACCCCTCCCAATTACCCTGCTCTTTTAGATCTTTTCTTCCTTTTGCACAATATCAGTTACACATTTTTTAATTACAATATTAAGATCTAGGAGACATTACCACAGATTTTACAGAATTTAAAAGGA